>JAOPSE010000003.1:178601201-179046675 GCA_029449295.1 Zea luxurians | reverse complement strand
GGAGGCGCCTCCTCAGGATTTGGTGGAAACACTAAATCAGGATCCCCCTTAAATCTTCAAGCATCTCATCCATTCTATCGTATTCCACGTCATCATTGTTGTGGGCTTCCGATGCATTTTCACGGGGAAACTCCTCGCCGTGATACACCTAGACTTCATAGTCAGGCATGTAGCCATATTTGCAAAGGTGTCCTGACAGAGTTCTCTTGTCTTGACATCTATAAATACGACACATACTACATGGACACCGCACATCTGTGCCAGTTCTTGACAAAGTAAAAGCACGAGCAATAAAAGCCTCTGTCTTTCTTATCCACTCTGCTGAGGGATCATTCATACGCCAACCTTCATACATCCATCGACGGTCCTCACCCACCATATTTGATGCTAAAACAGTAGAACATATGATTCACCCATAAGAGACCGCTAGAGCAACGATTTATGACACATAAGTTCCGTAACATTACGACAATTTTGCGAAAATATTACTAATCTGTAACAAACAACATGGTAACATAATTATATTATATGCAACAGTTAGCTTCTCAAGTTGATTAGCCTAATTGACATAATTTCCTATGGTTTAAAATTAGTTGACTCTCGGAAGTTATTATATTTAATAAAAAAATAAATACAAACACTCGGAAGTAATTACCTGAAGCGACGAAACGGTGAAGCGACGGGCGGCGGTGGCGGGGCGGCCGAGCAGATGGCTGCGGCGGGGCGCCCGAGCAGCCGGCGGTGGCGGGGCGACCGAGCAGCAGGCGGGCGCACGGGCCAGGGCGGCGGTGGAGGCCGGGGCGGCGGCAGCGTTGGAGTCCGGGGCGGTGGCGGGTGAGCAGCCGACGAGCGGGAAGGGCGCGGGGCGGGCGAGCAGCCGGCGAGCGGCGTGGCGGACCGGCGAGATGGGGGCCGAGGCGCGCGCGCGACGGCGAGCGTTGGAGCGGCGAGCGGCGAGCAGAGTAGCGGCGACGGCTGCAAAATGGAAGACGGAACAGAGACGGGCGCGCGCGCGCTGTTTCCTAAAAACATAACTTCCGAGAGGGCATTGTGCAGGTCATCGGAAGTTAACCCTATAGCGACCGGTCAACAGCCTCAGTACGCAACTTCCGAGAAGCCCTCGGAAGTTAACCTAACTTCCGAGAGGCGCTGTGCCAGCCGTCAGAAGTTAACGTAACTTCCGAGAGGCGCTGTGTCAGCCGTCGGAAGTTAACGTAACTTCCGAGAGGCGCTGTGCCAGCCGTCGGAAGTTAACGTAACTTCCGAGAGGCCCCAGTAGCCTCTCGAAAATTAGTAATTTCCTACGGTTTTGAAAAAAACCCGTAGGAAGTTATTGGCCTCTCGAAAATTGATTATTTTGGTGTAGTGCGTGTCTTGTGTTCTTGCTTTGTTCATCTATTGTGCTTTACCTTTGGCAAGCAAGGGATCATGCGATTTGTTGTGTGTGGATTTGGTGGAGTTGCTCCACTCAGATCCATCATAGTTTTACTTAGATTAACCTCTGAGTTCTTTGTCAAAAGGAATCTATCATTATACTCTGTGTTGTTCTTAGCCTAGATCTCTTCTCGCATTTGGACTGGTTCAGAGTGGTTCAACTACTCTTGGTAGTGGTTGAACCAGCCTGCACCAGCCAAACTGTTAATTTGACATTATTTCAAAGTTTGCTATGAAATTTTTAGGTGTAGCCACCCCCTCTAGGCTACATTCAACAAGCTGATCTCAGATGGCTCGCTCGACTGCTACAAGGCCCATTGGGTCCTTCGGGCTTCACTTAACACCCCTAGAGTAGACTATGACGAGACCTTCAACCCGGTGGTCAAGTTCGCCACCGTTTGGGCTCTCCTCACCCTCGCCCTCTCTCAGGACTAGGCAGTCCATCAGCTAGATGTAAAGAACGCCTTCCTCCATGACACTCTAACAGAGACGGTCTACTGCATCCAGCCCACTGGTTTCACTGACTCCACTTTCTCGGATCTGGTCTACTGGCTGAACCGCTCTCTGTACAGCCTCAAGCAGGCTTGGAGGGCTTGGTACAGTCGCTTCGCCTCCTATGTGGCCTCCCTTGGCTTCGTCGAGGCAAAGTCGGACACATCCTTGTTCATCCATCGGCACAACAATGACAACATTGACATACTGCTGTATGTTGATGATGTCGTCCTCGCGACGTCCAATGATGCCCTTCTTCAGCGCATGATCGTGGCCCTTCAACACGAGTTTGTGATGAAGGGCCTAGGGCCTCTCCACCACTTCCTCGGGATCACCACTGAACGGTGGCCTTAGGGTCTCTTCCTCCACCAACACCAGTACTCTCTCGGCATCCTAGAGCGGGCTGACATGTCCGACTACAAACCTTGCTCCACGCCTACGGGATGGCCTATCGGAGCCTCACCAACGTTGTCCAACACTTAACATTCTCGTGGTCCAAGGTCGCCTACGCCGTCCAGCAAGTGTGCCTTCACATGCACACCCCAAGGGAGCCCCACCTCACCGCTCTCAAGCAGATTCATTGCTCTACCTCCGCGACTCCATTGACTATGGCCTTCTCCTTCGACCCTAACCGACATCGAAACTCATGGACTACATCGATACTGACTGGACTGGCTGCCCCAACACATGTCGGTCCATATCCAGTTATGTTGTGTTCTTGGGTGGCAACCTCGTCTCCTAGGCCCCAAAGCGGCAACCCGTCATCTTCCACTCCAGCACTGAGACCAAGTACCCCGCTGTGGCCAACGGCGCGGCCAAGAGCTCCTGGCTCCGCCATCTTCTCTAGGAGCTCCATAGCCCCCTCAAGCGCTCCACCCTCATCTACTGCGACAACCTATGTGTGGTCTACCTCTCCACCAATCTCGTGTAGCATCAGCGCATGAAGCACTGAGTTTCGAACTAGTCTCAACATTTATATATGATAGAGTTGAGACTGCGGGGGAGGGGTGTTAGACTCCTGTTTATGGTTAGGTCTGAAAATTTTTGTATTTACCTGATTATCCCCGCGTAATGGGGTTGGCCCACCTAACTACCCTATATAATAACCACCCAACCCTATATTGGGGTAAGGGATTCACATATTCCAACACTATATATCCACGAAGTGATCCGATCGGGAGCTTGGAGTATCATTTCGAGGGGATCCAATAATAAGGACCTGTGAAAAGTGTGTGTTTATTTTCCTATACATCATAGTAAAAACATTGGCGTGCGAGAGTTTATATATTCTGTAATTACATCATTCTTGCTTTTCTTGGTGGTGTAGCTTGCTAGGTTAGTTGGAGTTGGCTTCAGGGGTTAATTTGGAGGGATTTGAAAGCTTCAGTTTTGCTAGATCGAGGCAGGTCGTCTCTTTGGTCACACCCTGCATTATTAGCGCTATAGTAACATGCAATGTTAATCATTAATTGTATGCAGCACAGCAGCAGCGGGCGCACCTAATTTCCATCCACGCCTCACGTGCGCGTATATGTGCTCTCGCTGTTTCTGCAATATATATATATATATATATATATATATATATATATATATATATATATATATATATATATATATATATATATATATATATATATGTGTGTGTGTGTGTGTGTGTGTGTGGGTGGCGCCTGTCTGCACATCTCGACTATATATTGCAACTTCACAACGCGGCCGATCAAGAGAGAGATGCATTTAGGGTCACATATCATGCCTGAATTGCACCCTTTCTTTTTCTTGCAACCTGTGTCGGTCTCAGTCTCCATCACAACATTCGTGTTCCATCACAGTCATGCACTCGTTCAGCTTTTGCAGTTGCTTTCTGCATGCACCGGCCTATCTCATATGTGCGCGCGCGCGGAGATGAACGAACAGATAGATGCATTCAGCTGAAGAAAAAGTGTGGCATGCATCCCATGGCCGACTTGCACATCAAATTATGCCAATCCCAGTCTCCATTACAATGTGCCCTATCATCATCATCAACCATGCACTCGATCGGCTAGCTGCAGAAAAGGTGCAATTCCTATATATAGTCTTGAGCCGCAGATTTCTTTCCAATTATTAGACGTACGCGCGTGCGTTTTTTTTTTTGCACTGCTACCTAATACTAGTACTGATGTCTAATCTAATCTAATCTTGTCTAGCGACGGCAACACAGAGCAGCCACATATGCATCCTTCCGTTGCTATCACTGACAACATGCAGCTAGCTACCTGCCTCACGAGCGAGCAATAATAATGCATGCATATATATATATATATATATATATATATATATATAGGGTAGGTATAACGGGAGCCCTGGGCTTCCAATAGTTAACGGAAGCCCAGGCCGACCATCCCTACAAACTGGTTCAACCCAGCAGCCAGCGCGCCCAACCAGCCTGTCGGGTGCGCCACCTGCACCACGTCTGTTAGCGCAAAAAAAGGAATACATGCATACGTCAAACACCATCCAATGCATGCGCGTAATTTTAGGAAAAAAATATATGGCAGTTTCTATTTTTAAATGCTTTATTTTCTCCATAAATTTAGGATCGCTGCAACAGCCATGCAGCTAGACACGTAAGGACCATTTTATGATATATATTGAGACTAAATATGCTACACTGTGTAGATAATTATGCAATTCGGTATACTGCGTAAAAATCTGTTACCAGCTGCATGCACACGAATTTATGATGAAAATAATGTGCAATGAAAGGAAATGAATTGCATGCATAGAAACAAAAAATCGTATTTAATGTGTAATTTGCTTCATAAATATAATATCTCTCCAACAACCATGCAGCTAAACACATTAGACTAGTTTATGATTTATACTTATACTAATTATACTACACGATGTAGGTATTTATGCAATTCGGTACACTGCGTAAAAAAATCTAACATGTTGTTCACTGGTGGATGCATCTACAGGTTGGAGCGTAAAAACCTTAAGTTTTAAGCATAAAATCTCTCAATTATAAGTGTAAATATCTGGCCAATGTGAGAGGTTGATAGCTCTGGTAGGTTGTTATTACGATCCTATATTTATGGCAGATTCAAAAAATATGGCAGTCGCATGCATGCAGTTTCTATTTTTATAACAGATCCAAAAATTATGGCAAAATGCATGCATGAGTCAAACACGTTCCCTGACATGCGCGTAAATTTAGGAAAGATATGTGTGACAGTTTCTATTTTAAAGGCTTTATTTCCTCCATAAATTTAGGATCACTGCAACAGACATGCAACTAAAACTCGTAATGACCATTTTATGATATATACTGATACTAAATATGCTACACTATGTAGATAATTATGCAATTCGGTATACTGCGTAAAAATCTGCTACCAGCTGCATGGACACGAATTTATGATGGAAAGAATATGCAATAAAAAGAAATGAATTGCATGCATAGAAACAAAAAATCGCATTAAATGTTTTATTTCATTCATAAATATAGGATCCCTCCAACAGCCATGCAGCTAAACGCATTAGAACTAGTTTATGATGTATACTGAAACAAATTATACTACACGGTGTAGGTATTTATGCAATTCCTTACACTGCGTAAAAAATCTGGCATGTTGTTCACTGGTGGACACATCTCCGGGTGGAGCGTAAAAACCTTAAGCTTTGAGCATAAAATCTCTCAATTATAAGTGTAAATACCGAGTCAATTAAAGGTTGATAGCTTTAGTAGGTTGTTATTACGATCCTATTTTTATGATAGATCCAAAAAATATGGCAGCCGCATGCATGCGGTTTCTATTTTTATACAGATCCAAAAATTATGGCAAAATCGTGGGAGTTTCCATTACATGCGCGCAAATTACGAACAGCATAAATCAAGGAATTGCCTTTCCAATGTGCATGCAGTAAACTGATATACGAACTCTGTGTTCAAGCATAAAATCGTACAGTTTTTAGCGTAAATAATACACGTGGTAGGCATAAAACACAATAATCGAAAAGAAAACTGCGCCGGATCGGAGGATGTCACGCGCGATCATCGCTGCGCGTATCTCGGGCCTTCCGTGACGCCGCTCGCTCGAAGATCGCGCCTCATGCGTCGCCATCGCTACTCGCACGTCGACGGGCGTTGCTTGCTCGCCGGCCTTGGAAGTGCCGCCTCCTCGGGACCTCGGGGACGCCGCCGCTTGCCTGCACAAGGGCCCCGCTGTTGCTCGCCCTCTGGATCGGGGAGCGCCGCCACCGACCTGTGAACCGCCGCCACTACTACGGATCGAGGAATCTCCGCCACCGCGCATCGAGGTCATGGAGTTGCGGCCACCGGCTGGGGGTCCACCGCCGCGCACGCTCTGGGGCAACCGCCATCGTCGCACGCGGCGTCGCTAATGAATCGGGGTGGAGCGTAAAAAACTGAACCCTAGCACTCCGGGTCCTCTTTTATAGACGTCCGGATGTGGTTCGGCTCGACCGGATTGCACCGTCCGACCTGGGCTTCCTCTAGTTATTGGAAGCCCAGGGCTCCTAATATATAAACTATATATATATATATATATATATATATATAGGATTATAGGTCATTTAATTTGTGGGCCAGATGCTTGACATGTGGCAGGCAGGCTGATTATAGGCCATTCATTATTGCCTTTTTATGATTGATTGATCAGATGTATTGGTCATTGATTCATGACCACAAACAAAGCTAGCTAGCTGCTACACCTAATAGCTAGTAGTACTAGGAATTCGGTCGTGGTCAGTTCGATTCGAGCGGGTCTCTTTCGCTGCCACTTTCTTTACTATGCAAGAGTACGTGCATGCTGCCCTACTATTTCATGCCAACTGTCACTTCGCTGACCATGACGCGTGTGTGCTTATGACGGGTCGTATATTTTGATACCTAGCAAAAACTATATGCATAAATTTAACAAGCCAAAAACGATCATCATAAAACTAAGGCAGAGCGTGGCATGCATGCGTTTGGCGCGCTTTTAAATTGGAAAAGGCGTGCATATGCATGCTGCGGACGCAACGAGTTCAGATGAGAGTGCACGCAGTGGTGGATGGGCAGGGCCGGCCTTTAATTATCGACGATCACACTAGCTACTTACATTAGTGGTACATGCTGATTCTGGCATGCATAATATATATATGATGATTTTGCCCTTACATGTATATTAAAAAACAAATTAAAGATAGGCGTCTCTCTGCGTTGTGTGCGTGATGGCATCACTGCATACGCATGTACTCATCTATATTATTGCTTGTTGCTGCAGCATGCAGCTATTCCTACCTTTTCCTCTTTTTTTCATCTTACATTAATGTGATATCTTGGTCCCTGGATGGTGATGTCCTGGTCTAAGGCTTAATAAAACTAATAGAGTATTCATACTAATAAGGTACATCTTTTTTTTGAAAGCCTATCTTGAAAGAACCTCCAAGTTAAGCGTGTTTGGCTTGGAGCAATTTGGGATGGGTGACCGACCGGTAAGTTTTCTCGGATGCGTAAGAGTGAGGACAAAGTGCGCACAAAAGACTCATGTTGTTCTGTGAGACAATATATGATCCTAGCGAGCTGCAAGGAGTAAGTACCGCCGGTCCAGGATTGAACGGGGTGTTACAAGTTGTATTAGAGCCGACCCTCACGGTTTCACGGGCGTGTGTGGGTTAAGGGTTCGGGTATATGGCGCATGCCGCATGTTGACCCGGAGTGGTCACATGGCATGGCATATGACAGCACTAGACACACAGACGTGGCTAAGAGGGGAGATTCCTGGATTGGGGTTGACTGACGAGGACGTCGGTCTTCTAAGGGGGTGGATTGTGATATCCTGGCCCCTGGGATGGTGATGTCTTGGCACAAGGCTGAATAGAATTAATAGAGTATACATACTGTCACACCCGGATTTAAGGGGTTCAAAACCCGGGTGCATCTCATACATACGCCAAAGAAGACAACATATATAATAATAGAGTGTATAGAGATAAATGTCACGATATAATCAGAGTACATATTACATAGCGGAAGTCTTACAAAATAAAAGATAAATATAGATTGAACTAAAATCCATCCTTGGCACCACATAGTCAACTCGGAGACGCCACCTAGATCAAACCGAACTCCTCAATATGTGGCTCCTCTTGAACCACCTGTACTTCTCCTGTGGGGGTGTGAGACAGCAAGGGTGAGCTCACACATGTTCATCGCTCAACAAGTTGTGGGGAATAATGTGTATGAACTCACCAAAGGTGGGAGTTCATGTGAAGTGTAAGGCTGATCAACAAAATAAAGGTTGAAGCTGAACATTGCTTTTATAAGTTGGTCAAAATTTTATTAGCAGTTACTAAGTGTAAGTAAATATCAAACCATAATAAAAAATAGAACAAAATTAATAAATAATCCCATGCAAATGCAAATGACAAATTGAAGTTAAGTTACATAAATTAATCATGTGAGGGTCCGAGCCGCTCATGACCGTGAGCATGGCTAGTATACCAGTTTTACACTTTGCAGAGGTTGCGCATCTTTACCCACAAGTCATGTTACCCATCTGCCAAGGGGTCATGAATCCCATACACCTCTACCAAGGAAGCGAGGCAGGGTAACACTACAAGGCCTTTACAAAGTTCCACTAGCTTCAGAAAACCCGCTATAGTTTATAGGAAGCTCCAGTGCAGGAATCCCTCGCCTGACCGCCATCGCAGACAAATCAACCAAAGGACCTCCCTACACTGACCACTCCCCTACTACCCTTGCCCCTTTCGGATAAGGTAGTTATCCACTAGCTTTCCTAATTAATCAGCCAAGGGCGTCCCATTAAACCCGTGTGGTAGCACTGTTTTCCCGGGTGGTTGCTCCATGTTCCAATTAACATAATAATCTTAACATGAACATAAATAACATAACAGAATAATTGGAACATGGATATAATGAAATATTATCCCAAAACCATATAAAGCAATAGCATGACTACCCAATTGATTCAGGGATAAACAAGGTAAAACGGATAACCAATCTAGGGTGACCAATTGGGTCCCATCAAAATTAAACCTATGCATTGATAAGTGATAATAAAGAACATTATTGGGTAAATTAAAGTGATCAAGGGAACAACTTGCCTGGCACATGAGATTCCAGGTATCAGGGTGATTCTTCAGGTCCTCATGACCGCACTGCTAGTCGTAGCAATACAGACAAACATGGTATAGGCAAAATTAACATCACACCAAACATAAGGATAAACTACGTAATAATACTCTACACGACGTAATGAGATCGTAGGAACAAGAATCACTAAATTCGGAGTTACAACTATCAAGTTATGATTTTATAAAGATTTAAGTGTTGGACACAAAAGAAATTAAGTGCATAAATTATACCTATGTTTCATAATAAAATAAGGTTACCAGATGATAAACAATATTATTATGAATTTATAGCATCTAGAATAAATTAATTCAGAGCTAAGATGAATTAAATATGAATTAAATAAGATTTTAGGTGCTAGGTACAAGATTAGTTAGGAGATTAATTTTAATATGGTTTTTGTCGGTGTTTCGGACCCCGGGGGCCCTCAGCCGGACCGACTAGTGAATTTTAGTGCCGCGTGCCCCTGTCCAGATGGGTTGATGCAAGATGGAACACAAGCGATGGGACGCGGCTTATATTATCCTGTACCAGGGGGCGCTTGCAGTAGGGGTTACAAGCGTTGCGGGAGAGCGAGAACGAGAGAGAGAAAGAGAGAGAGAGAGAGAGAGAAGGAGAGGGTTTGGCCTTGTGGCGGGCCATCTGGGGCTGCCCCTACCGCGTCTCTCCTTCTTTTCTCCTCCTTTTCGTGTGTGTTGTCCCCGTGTTCGTACGTCGTGCGTTCGTCTCCCCTTCTCCCCCCTTCCCCCCGTGGGGCCATGGACATCCCTTTTATAGATGCAAGGAGATGCCCAGCTGTACAATGGGGGTGTAGCTATGAGCTAACGTGGCTGGCAGGGAAGTGCCCTGAGCCCTGTACAGGTAATAACGTGGCCGTCGGGGAAGTGCCTTGAGCCCTATAGATGTACCAACATGGCCGTCCGAGAAGTGCCTTGAGCCCTGTAGAAGCATAGCTGGCAGTGCGGCATGAATCCTGCTGACGTTTCCTTGCTTCCGTAGGGGGTTTGAGAGCATCTGACGTCATGGGCGCACGCGGGGAGCCATCATTACCTGTTACCGGGGTAACTTAGATGGGACACCAGTCAAGTTCCTTCGTAGCCCGAGGCGGCTAGCTAGGGGTAGGATAATGATGGATCCCCAGTAGCGTAGCTGATACGAGGCTGAGGTCGGGCGAGGCGGCAACTCCTCCGAGGCCGAGGCTGAGGTCGGGCAAGGCGACGACTCCTCCGAGGCCAAGGCTGAGGTCGGGCGAGGCGGAGTCCTTCTCCCGAGGCTGAGGCTGAGGCCGAGGCCTAGGGTCGGGCAAAGCGGAGCCCTTCTCGCGAGGCCGAGGCTGAGGCCAAGGCCTGGGATCGGGCGAGGCGGAGCTCGCTGCTGCGCCCGAGGCCGAACTTCGGGGAAGGCCGCGACTGTTGTTAGTCTTTCCTCGGTGGCTGGCACAGTTGCCGGAGCGGAGTGAACGGCGCTGTTTTCCTGTCAGAATGGTCAGTAAAGGGGGCGAAGTGACTGTGGTCACTTCGACCATGCCGACTGAGGCACGCATGTCAGGATAAGGTGTCAGGCGATCCCCATATTAAATGTGCATGCGATACGGTCGGTTGGTAAGGCGATTCGGACGAGGTCGCTGCACGACAAAGTCTGCCCGAGCTAGGCTTCGGGCGAGCCGAGGGTGCGTCTGCTGACTGAGGGGACCCTCGGGCGAGGCGTGAATCCGTCCGAGACTACTGTCCTTGCCCGAGGCTGGGCTTGGATGAGGTCGCGTCCCTTGGTAGACGAAGCCTGCGCTTTATCGGTCGTATGGTTTGTTCTGAAGACATTTTCCAGCCGGATTAAGGAGCGTTGGGGGTACCCCTAATTACGGTCCCTGACAGTAGCCCCCAAGCCTCGAAGGGAGTGTAGGTACTCGCTTGGAGGTTCTGCCAGATTTTTTGCAAGGGGACCGGCCCTTGTCGGTTATGCTTTGTTCCGGTGGGTGCGCGCGAGCGCACCCACCGGGTGTAGCCCCCGAGGCCTCGGAGGAGTGGTTTGACTCCTCTGAGGTCTTAATCCTTCTTGTGATGCCTCGGTCAGCCTTGTCGTTCCCTCATGCGGCCCAGCCGCAGCCTGGGTGCACGGTCAGGCTCCGAGTTTTCAAGCTGGTTTGTTGACGTGGTCAACGGTTTGGCCATAGCCTGGTGCGAGAGCAGCCCCCGAGCCTCTGCACGGAGCGAGAGGACAATCAAGGACCGTCTCGACTTTTATTGTACGCCCCTTTGTTGCCTTTCCACAAGGAGGAAGGGGGGAAGCACCGTGTTACCCCCAGGGGGCACCGAACACAGTGTTTCCAGTGAGCTGCTAACGGGTAATCCGAGTGGACGCCCGAGCCCCGTTCGATAAGGGTCGGCTAGTGGCCCAGAGGCGCACTCCAAAAGTACCTGCAGGTGATTTGCTGGACCTGGACCCATTCGATAGGATCCGAGGGCTTGATGCCTCCCTCTAGTGGGATTCCATTACAAATCGTTCCCGCTGGTCTCGGAAATGTCCTAGGGTACCTCGGGAGCGTAGCCCGAGCCTCGGCCATGTAACAGACGTACCCAGGGTCATCCCTAACTCTGTGTGCTTTGGGGCGGCTGTCGAACCCTTCCGAGGGGCCAGCCTTCGAACCCCTGATCAGTAAAGGGCTCGGAGCCCGAGTGCTCTGGGGCGGTTGCCGAACCCTGGAGGGCGCAACCTTCGAACCCCTGATCAGTAGGAGGGCTCAGGGCTCGTTTCCTTCATCGAGAAGGATCCTTTTCGCAATATCCCCTTTCCCGGTCCCTGTGGCAAGAGAGAGAGAGGAAAAGGAAAATGATATGAATTTAAATAAGGTGGCACACCTTTTATGACGTGGTCATCGTGATGGAGACGAAACGGCGCCCGCTTCGCCCGCCGGAGGTGTCGCTTGTCCTGCCAAGGAGTTAATGCAATGGGACGGGCGATTCGCGGGGCGTCTGTTGCGCGTGCGCGAGCCGTTCAAGGAACAGAAAGACCGTTTCACCTTTGAGTTTGAATCCCGCGGCGGGTTCGGGCGAAGCCTTCGGTGGATCTCGCTCGGGCCTTTATACACCTGGAAGAGGGGCCAGTGGTGGTTCTTTACCCTGCCATTTGCGCTTGCCTTCTGCTTTGGTTTCCGTAACCTAAGAGAGCAGCCAGAGAAAAGGAAACCACACACCTCATCCCTTCCGCCTCCACCACCTCCGTTCGTTGATGGCTGACAAGGTGACCGTCATTCTGCCGCACGACCCGTAGCCTTTCTCCACCGTCGATGTGGAGGATCTGGAGGCCCTCGTTGCTGATGGTCTGCTCCGTCCCCTCTCTGATGGGCCACAGCCGGAGTGGATGGCCCCTGTGAGCGAGGCTGACCCGACTCTGCCGCCAGGGTATGTGGTCAGCTTCATCTCCTTCCATGAGCGGGGGTTTGGAGTGCCAGCGAGTCGCTTCATGCGGGCGCTCCTGCACCACTATGGGGTGGAGCTGCATAACCTCAACCCCAACTCTATCGCGCAAGCGGCCATCTTCGTGGCGGTTTGTGAGGGTTTTTTTGGGATTGACCCACACTGGGACCTGTGGACCCATCTCTTCTCCGCGGAGTTCTTTGCCGCGACGACGGAGGCGAAGAAAGTCCGTATGGCGATGCGGGCTGGTGGTTGCACCCTCCAGCTGAGGCCGGGGCGCGCGCAGCAGTACATCCTTGCCTCCCTTGCATCTTCGAATAAGGGGTGGCAGAACCGGTGGTTTTATCTCTGGAACGACGGCGGGATGCTTCCGCCGTTTTCTCAACAAGTGGTGACCACCGTCGGCACTAACTGGCGCTGGGGGCCACGCGCGAGAGACAGGAGAAGCTCCAGACTATTCTGCAAGCCTTGCAAAAGTTACGAGATGCGGGCCTTACCGCTGCGGGGGTCGTCGCCGCTATCCATCGTCGGAGGGTGCTCCTTTTGGCCGAGCGGCGGTTGCGGCTCGCGGAGATGAAGCCGGGGGTCGATTCGGAGGACTCGCGGATGTCCTCGACCTCCCTCTCCGTCGACGACCTCCTCAAGAGGGTAACAAGTACGGTAGGGAGGCCGGATACCGGCGCCCTTAGCCAGCCCACAATGCGTCCCGACCGCGGGTATGTGTCCCTGGTAAGTGTCCGATCCTCCTTCTGTTTTGCGTCGAGTTCTCTATGCTTGTGATCCTCACTATTGGGATTTTTATTCGTCCCCAGGGGTTGAGGATTTATAAACCCGTTCGGCCACCGGTCTCGGAGGACGTGGTGGACCGAGCCACGCGGAGGCTTGCCGCGGAGAAGGAGAAGGAGAAGAAGGATGCGGAAAAGGCCCGAGCTCATGAGAGGATGCTGGCTCGAGAAGCTTTAGAGAAGCGTCGTCGGAGGCAGGCGAGGGAAGGGCTCCCGAGGGAGTCGTCGCCGGAGACTCCTGACGTCGATGATGATGATGATGATGATGATGATGATGACGACGAAGATGACGACATGGTGGCCCGACTTGGCCTCAGCCCAGACCCGAGGCTGGGCCAGGGGTCGCCGAGCCAGCCTCCAAGTGGGCTGGCACCATCAGTGCCTGGGGCCAGGACACCAAGGTCCCAATCCGAGGAGTGGGGGCAGGCCGAGGGGGTACTTGACCCCTTGGCCGAGACATTTGTTGCGATTCCAGGAGGTCAGACCGATCTGCCTGTTCCCCAAGAGCAGGTGCCCGCGCTGGCTGCACAGGAGGCTGGTCCCTCGGCCGTCGTGACGACGCCTGGGCAGGCCGTTCCCTCGGCGCCTCGGGCGTCCGAGGCAGAAACGACGCCGAAGCCGGCGGCAGGGCAGCCCCCGGCAGCGCCTGTGGGGATAGGGGCCCGAGGGGCCTCCCCACATGCATGATTGGTCTTGCTCCGGAGCGGGTAAGTATCTAAGGATACCTCTATTTTGGTCTTTCGCTGTGTGCCTTGAACTTGCTCTCTCTTTCTTTCAGCAAGCGAAGTCAGGGCTTGGCTGGTCTGGCCCCACGAAGGCTCTTAAGACGAAGCCGGCCTCGGCGGCCGGTGCTGCGGCACGCCACACCGGTTGGTTGGCCTCCGCTCAAGGCGCCCTCCAGCGGGGGGCCCAGGCGACGCGAGTTGCCATGGGGCAAGCCTCTCAGGATGACCCCCCCCCGTTGGAGCAGCCATCATGCCGGGGGATGCTGCTGACGCGGCCACGTCCCCGAGTCCTCCTGACTCGTCGTCGGCGCGGGCATCGACTCCCGCCGGGGCCGTCGCTGATTCGCCCGTGGAACCGCCCGTCGCAGCCGACGTCGGGATGGTTGAGGTGCCACCGCACGTGGTCATTCCTGACCTCCCCGTTCTTGGCCACGAGGAGAGTGCGGCCGTCGTTGTCGAGGCTGGTGCTCGGAGGCCCGCCACCTTAGCCGAGGAGAGGCCCAGTACGTTGACGGCGGTGGTACCTGACGCGTCGGCCGCAGGGGGACCCGATGCCTTGGTGGACCGGCGTGTAGAACCATGGCCTGTCCTGGGGAGCAACGACCTTATCCCTGCGCAGCTCAATCCCAATGAATGGTGCAGGCAGCCGCTCCGGTTCTGCGGCCGCTGTACCTCGGAGCCCCTCCTCCTCCTTAACGATGAGTTGGAGGAGAAGGCTCGGGATAGTTTCCGTGAGTATACCGAGGCAGCGATGAGGTCTCTTCGGTCGACCATGGAAACCCTTTCCAAGGACGTTCCCAGGGTTTTCCAGGTAAGGACTTAGACGTACACCTTGCGCGACCAGGGCGTTCTTTGTGACATCTCATTTTCCTTCCTTAGGAGCTCACGGATGCGAGCGCCGCCAAGTCGCTGTTCATTCGCCGCGAAAGCGACGTTTGGAGGTCGCTGCGATCCCAGTGGGCCGCGCTTGTCGAGGCCAATGACCGCCTTGCCCAACGAAGCACCGAGGTGGTAGACCTTCAGTTGCTCTGCGACGGGCTGAAGGTGGAGGCAGCAGCGGTGCGGACAGAGGCGTTGTCGGCACGAGCGGAGGTTTTGTCGGCCCGGGAGCAGGTGGCTTCCCAGGCCGAGGAGATGCGGCAGCGGCAGCTGGAGCTCGGCCAGGCTATTGGCAAGCGGGACCAGTCTCGGAGCCAAGCTGCCGAGGCCGTGAGCCGGGCTGAGGCCCTTGGGGGTCAGCTGGCTGAGGCTACGGAGTGGCTAGCCAAGGCGTCCGCTCGGGCCAAAGGTATGTATTTCCCGCTTCGCGACTTTGTTTTTGTCTCCATTCTTCTCCTTATGTCTGAAGAATGTTGCCCGGCTGTCTGCAGGGTCCGAGACGACTCTTAACGAGTCTGCTAAGAACTACAAGGCGCTTGCCAAGGCGGCTGAGCAGAAGGAGGTCGACCGTGTGGCCATGTCCGAGGCCATCTCGGCTTTCTGTCAGGCCTTTGGCCTCGACGACGTCCCCTCGGGTAGCTCCCCCCAGAGTCACCTGCGGACCTTGGGCAGCCATGTGCGCAGTACACTCCGCGGGGCGCTACACCACGGCGTTAGGCGGGCCTTCGTCGTGCTTGCTTCCCACTACGATGTGGATCTGGAGCGGGTCAGCGAGGGGTACTGTCTACCCGACGAAGAGGAGGCTGCCTTAGCCGAGGTCCTGAGGCTTGACGCGGCCGTCGAGGGCCCAAGTGCGATGTTGGCTTCCTCCTTTGAGGTGGAGATCCTTCCGCCCGTGCCACCGTCTGAGGCCGTGCCAGATCCTGCCGAGGGTGGGAATGACGCCGAGCGTGTTGCTCCTCCCCCTGCCGATGTCTGAGCCTGCAGGAACAGTTTGCTCGAAGTATGCGTATGTCTTTTGCGGCCGCTGGGGCCTAGACATTTTCATTGTCGGATTATAAAGCTGTGTTTCCTTTCCTCTTGTTTTGTGTGTTAGGACTTGTTCGGTAGCAGAATCTCTTATCCGAGTGTGAGTCACTTTTCGCGGAAGGTGATGAGTGAGGTATCCGTATCCCAGAGGCGTAGCAGTCCCTCGGCTCGGTCGGCCTTGCCGCTTACGTGCTCTCTCGTCGTTTTTAGGATTCTGTTAGCGACGCAGTCGAAAGGGCACGAAAGTCGTTTTGGCAGAAAAGTTTTCGAGCGTTAGGACTTGTTCGGTAGCAAAATCGCTTATCCGAGCGTGAGTCGCCTTTCCTGGAAGGTGACGAGTGAGGTATCTGTATCCCGGAGGCGTAGGAGTCCCTCGGCTCAGTCGGCCTTGCCGTTCAAGGTCTCTCTTGCTCGTCATTAGGACTCCGCTACTGATGTAGTCGGAATACACGAAAAGACATTCTGGCAAAAGACTTTTTCGAGGAAAATTTTGACGCAGAGGGGATTCCCCCCTTCTAGCCCCCGAGGGAGGGTCGGGCTTTGCCGAGGCAAGGCTGATCCTCCCTTGATGGTTAGACTTTATTTATGCATGTAAAGAAAGCGAGATATATGAACAACTTAAAACATTTTAAGGGTAAAAGCAACGTAGCTGTTCGATGTTCCAAGCGTTGCTGTAGACCTCGCCTTGATCGTTGGCCAGCTTGTATGTCCCGGGCTTCAAAATCTTGGCGATAATGAAGGGCCCTTCCCAGGGAGGGGTAAGTTTGTGGCACCCTCGGGCGTCTTGTCGCAGCGGAAGTACCAAGTCTCCCACTTGGAAGTCTCGGGGCCGAACCCTTCGGGCGTGGTAGCGTCGTAGAGACTGCTGATACCACGCCAAGTGTAGTAGGGCCATGTCCCGAGCCTCTTCTAGCTGGTCCAATGAATCCTCTCGGCTGGCTTGGTTGCTTCGGTCGTCGTAAGCCTTTGTCCTCGGGGAACCGTATTCCAAGTCCGTGGGTAGGATGGCCTCGGCCCCATAGACTAGGAAAAACGGCGTGAAGCCCGTGGCCCGGCTCGGCGTCGTCGTCAGACTCCAGACCACCGAGGGTAGTTCTTTTATCCACTGCTTGCCGAACTTATTGAGGTCGTTGTAGATCCTCGGCTTTAGTCCCTGCAAAATCATACCGTTGGCGCGTTCCACCTGCCCATTCGTCATTGGGTGCGCTACGGCGGCCCAGTCCACACGGACGTGGTGGTCCTCGCAGAAGTCCAGGAACTTTTTTCCAGTGAACTGATGCTGGTTAAGGGTCGGACTTTGATCCACTTGGAGAATTTGTCGATGGCGACCAGCAGGTGCATGAAGCCCCCGGGTGCCTTCTGCAAGGGACTGACGAGGTCCAGACCCCATACAGCGAACGACCAAGTGATAGGTATTGTCTGTAGGGCTTGAGCGGGCATGTGCGTCTGTCTCGCGTAGAATTGACACCCCCAGCAGGAGCGTACAATCCTAGTGGCGTCAGCCACTGCGGTTGGCCAGTAGAAACCTTGTCGGAAAGCGTTTCCAACGAGGGTCCAAGGCGCCACATGGTGACCGCAAGCCCCCGAGTGTATTTCTTGTAACAGCTCTTGTCCCTGGGCAATGGATATGCATCATTGGAGAATGCCTGGGGGGCTACGGTGGTACAGCTCCTTTTCATCACCCAGTAACACGAACGACTTGGCGCGCCGAGCCAGTCGCCGAGCTTCGGCCTTGTCGAGGATCATCTCTCCTTGGAGGAGATATTCTAGGTACGGGGTCTGCCAGTTCGGGACCGGTGTGACCCCATTCCGCTCCCCCTCAACGCGTAGGGCCTCACCCTCGGCGGCCGAGGGTACCTCAGGCTGGGCCGAGGCCTCCTCGGGCTCGGGCGCGTCGTTGACTTTGATGGATGGCTGATATATATCCTTGGAGAAGACGTCTGGGGGAACCGTCGTTCGCCCCGAGGCTATTTTCGCCAGCTCATCTGCAGTCTCGTTGCACCGTCGAGCAACATGGTTGAGTTCCAGCCCGTAGAACTTATCTTCGAAGCGCCGAACTTCGTCGCAGCAGGCCTCCATTTTTTGGTCGCGGCAGTGGGAGTTCTTCATGACCTGGTCAATGACGAGCTATGAGTCGCCACGAGCGTCGAGGCGCCGAACCCCTAGCTCGACGACGATGCGTAGGCCATTAACCAAGGCCTCGTACTCG
This sequence comes from Zea luxurians, assembly GCA_029449295.1. Classification (NCBI taxonomy): domain Eukaryota; kingdom Viridiplantae; phylum Streptophyta; class Magnoliopsida; order Poales; family Poaceae; genus Zea; species Zea luxurians. Next base: position 179,028,568 of record JAOPSE010000003.1, on the reverse strand, counting down.
GCCACGTTGTTTGACGCTGGAAAATGGAGGCGCAGTACGTAGCGCACATGTTTCTCGAGGGGTGAGATGAAGAGCAAGCCAGCACCTGCTCCTGTTTTCATCAGCGACCCGTCGAAGTACATGGTCCAAAGTTCGAGCTGGATTGGGGCCGTCGGCAACTGGGTGTCAGTCCATTCAGCCAGGAAGTCGGCCAAGACTTGGGATTTTATGGCCTTCCAAGGGGCAAACGAAAGTGTTTCGCCCATGAGTTCCACTGCCCATTTTGCTATCCTACCCGAGGCCTCTCGGCTCTGGATGATTTCTCCCAGGGGGAAAGATGACACCGCAGTAACCGGATGAGACTCGAAGTAGTGTCGCAGCTTCCGCCGTGTCAGGATCACTACGTAGAGCAGCTTCTGGATTTGCAGGTAGCGGACCTTGATCTCGGATAGCACTTCACTGATGAAGTAGACTGGCCTCTGGATGAGCAGTGTGTGCCCTTCTTCTCGTCTCTCGACCACGACCGCAGCGCTGACCACCTGAGTGGTTGCGGCGACGTAAATCAAGAGGGCTTCTTCCGCAATGGGGGGCACCAAGATGGGCGCATTTGTAAGGAGCGCCTTTAAGTTTCTGAGGGCTTCCTCGGCCTCGGGGGTCCAAGTGAAGCGCTCGGCCTTCCTTAAGAGGTGGTACAAGGGCAATCCTTTCTCGCCGAGGCGCGAGATGAAGCGGCTCAAAGCCGCAAGGCATCCCATGACCCTTTGTACTCCTTTCAAATCTTTGTTGGGCCCCATGTTGGTGATGGCCGTGATTTTCTCCGAGTTGGCTTCGATGCCTCGTTCAGAGACAATGAACCCTAAGAGCATGCCTCGGGGGAGTACGAAGACACACTTCTCAGGATTGAGTTTTACGCTCTTCGCTTTCAGGCAACTGAATGTTACTTCAAGGTTAGAGAGAAGGTCGTAGGCTTTCCTTGTTTTGACGACGATGTCATCGATGTAAGCCTCGACTGTTCTGCCGATGTGCTCTCCGAACACATGGTTCATGCACCTCTGGTAGGTGGCACCTGCATTCCTCAAGCCAAATGGCATTGCAGTATAACAATACATGCCAAAAGGTGTGATGAAAGAAGTCACGAGCTGGTCAGACTCTTTCATCTTGATTTGGTGATAGCTGAGTAGGCATCGAGGAATGACAGGGTTTCGCACCCTGCAGTGGAGTCCACAATTTGATTGATGCGAGGCAGAGGGTAGGGAACCTTCGGACATGCCTTGTTCAGACCAGTGTAGTCTACGCACATCCTCCATTTCCCACCTTTTTTCTTTACAAGCACAGGGTTAGCTAACCATTCGGGATGGAATACCTCTTTGATGAACCCTACAGCCATCAGCTTGTTGACCTCCTCGCCTATGGCTCTACGCTTCTCTTCATCAAAGCAGTGTAGGGACTGCTTCATGGGTCAGGCTTCAGCTCGAATGTCCAGTGAGTGCTCGGCGACATCCCTCGGTATGCCCGGCATGTCCGAGGGACTCCATGCAAAAACTTCGGCGTTTGCGCGGAGAAAGTCGATGAGCACTACTTTCTATTTGGGGTCAAGCTCGGAGCCGATCCTGACTTTCTTGCCAGCGTCGTTGCTGGGGTCGAGAGAGACGGACTTGACCGCCTCGGCCGGCTCGAAGTTGCCGGCGTGCCGCTTCACGTCGGGCGCCTCCTTGGAGAGGCAATCCAAGTCGGCGTTGAGAGCTTTGGACTCGGTGAGGGCCTCAGCGTACTCCACGCATTCCACATCGCACTCGTAAGCGTGGCGGTACGTGGGCCCGACGGTGATGACTCCCTTGGGGCCAGGCATCTTGAGCTTGAGGTAAGTGTAGTTGGGGATGGCCATGAACTTGGCGTAGCATGGTCTTCCTAGCACTGCGTGATAGGTCCCTCGGAACCCAACTACCTTGAAGGTGAGGGTTTCCTTTCAGAAGTTGGAGGGAGTTCCAAAGCAGACGGGTAAGTCAATCCATCCGAGGGGCAGGATACGCTTTCCGGGTGCGATCGCATGGAAAGGTGCCGTACCAGCCCGGATCTCGTACCGATCAACCCCCAAGAGCTCTAGGGTCTCGGCGTAGATGATGTTGAGGCTGCTGCCTCCGTCCATGAGGACATTAGAGAGCCTAACATTGTCGATGATCGGGTCGACGATGAGCGGGTACCTTCCTAGGCTCGGCACGTAGTTGGGGTGGTCGCCTTGGTCGAAGGTGATAGGCTTGTCGGACCAGTCTAGGTAGACTAGCGCTGCCACCTTTGCCGAGCAGACCTCCCGGCGCTCCTGCTTGCGGTGCCGAGCCGAGGCGTCCGCCACCCGTCCGTCGTAGATCATGAAGCAGTTGTGGACCTCTAGGAACTCCTCTTCCTTGTCGCCCCCCTTGTTGTTGCCTTGGTCTTTGCCACCTTCTACCGAGGGTCCAGCCTTGTTGAAGTAGCGCCAAAGCATGTCGCACTCCTAAAGGGTGTGCTTGACGGGACCCCAGTGATAGGGGCACGACTCCTTGAGCATCTTGTCGAACGTGTTGGCCCCTCCAGGAGGCTTCCGAGGGTTCCTGTGCTCGGCAGCGGCGACGAGATCCGTGTCGACGGCGTTGCGCTTTGCTTGTGCCTTCTTCTTGTCCTTCTTCTTCGTGCCACACTGGGCGGACGCCTCGGGGGCGTCTTCCTTCTGCCCTCCCTGAGGCTGCTTGTCCTTCCGGAAGATGGCTTCGACCGCCTCCTGACCAGAGGCGAACTTTGTGGCGATGTCCATCAATTCGCTCGCCTTGGTGGGAGTCTTGCGTCCTAGCTTGCTCACCAGGTCTTGACATATGGTGCCAGTGAGGAAAGCCCCGATGACATCCGAGACGGTGATGTTGGGAAGCTCGGTGCGCTGCTTTGAAAACCGCCGGATGTACTCTCGCAGGGATTCCCCTGGCTGCTGGCGGCAGCTTCGAAGATCCCATGAGTTCCCAGGGCGCACGTACGTACCCTAGAAATTCCGTGCGAAACCTTGACCAGGTCTTCCTAGTCAGAGATCTGCGCAGGAGGCAGATGCTCTAGCCAGGCCCGGGCAGCGTCGGAGAGGAAAAGAGGGAGGTTGCGGATGATGAGGATGTCGTCGTCCGCCCCTCCCAACTGGCATGCCAGCCGGTAGTCCGCAAGCCACAACTCGGGCCTCGTCTCCCCCGAGTACTTGGTGATGGTAGTCGGGGCTCGGAACCGGGCCAGGAACAGCGCCCGTCGTATGGCCCGGCTGAAAACTCGTGGACCTGGTGGCTCGGGTGAGGGGCTTCGATCCTCCTCACTGTTGTAGCGTCCCCCGCGCCTGGGATGGTAGCCTCGGCGCACCTTCTCCTCGAGGCAGGCTAGACGGTGGCGGCAGTGTTGCTCGGCGCCGAGGCGATCCGGGGCTGCAGGCGTCCCGTCCCGTGTGCGCTCGGTGTGGACCGAGGCCTCCCGCATGCGTCAGGAGGGCGCTGCGTGATGCTCTGAGGGGTCTCCTCACCTCTTGGAGGTAGAGCTCTCGGCTTGTCGTACAATGACGTCTTCTAGGAGGCCCTTGAGCTCACCCTGGATACGTCGCCCTTCGGTGGTGGATGGCTCCGGCATCGTCCGAAGCAATATTGCTGCTGCGGCTAGGCTCTAGCCGGCCCCGTTGAAGGCTGGGGGTGGCATCACCCTGGCATCGTCAACAATGCGGCGCTGGACGTCCTGGGCCTGATGACGTGCTCCTCCGGCGAGTGCCTGGCCTACCCACTCCTGCTCGATGTTTTGCCAGAGCTGCATAAGTCGCCCCGCTTCTTCGTTGAGCTTGGCCTGCATCTCGCGGAGTTGCTCGAGTTGTGTGTCCTTACCCCCCGCAGGGACTTGGACCACAGCTAGCTCCCGCGGGATCTCAATGCGAGACGTAGGTGCAAGGGCGCTGTCACTTCCTGGCATACCGAGGTGGTTTTCTCCGTCGTGATCCTCCTGATCGATGTGGTAGCACTCGCGAGTTGGGTCACAACCCTCGTCGTCAAGGCTGTGACCATCATCAGAACAGCCGGAGAGGCAGTGGTCACATGTGGACATGAAGTCGCGCATGGCACTGGGATCACGGAGTCCGGAGAAATCCCAACTGACGTCGCGGTCGTCTTCTTCCTCGGAACCCACGGGTCCGGAGGTTGAGACGGTCGTCAGTCGGTCCCAAGAGGACCACATATGGTACCCCAGAAGGTCAGGATATGCCCTAGCGAAAGCGCTCACCGAAGCGGGGTCGCTTGCTGGATCGAAACTGAATATAAAGGGAACAGGGTGGAAAACGGACGGTACCTTTTGGTCGATGGATGGTGTTGAAGTCGCGTCGGGGACGGACTGCACCGTTATTGTAGGTACGAGGCTAACGCCCAGCAAGTCCTTCGCGAGGGCGCTGGCGTCATCAGTCCGCTCGGGGTTGGCACGTTGCTGGGAGGCGACATCCGTCGTTGTCTCTGGTGCGAGGACAATGCCCGACATGTCCCCCGCAGAGGTGCCGGTGTCGCCGGCTCGCTCTAGTTTGACAGCCGATGAGGTGCCGCCTTCTGCGTGGCCATGGTTGCCCCATCTCCTCCTCCTCCTCCTCCGGCGAGGAGGGTGGCGCGGTAAACTCGGGTGTTCCTCTTCTGCCGCGGGGAGATGCCGTCGTCGAGTTCACCTCCGCCGGGCGAGCCGTCGACCGTCGTTGTTGTCATGCTGTGGAGGGAGCAGTACCATGTCGTAGCTGCCGTCGGGGGACATGAACTCGAGACTTCCGAAGCGGAGCACCGTCCCGGGCTGAAGAGGCTGCTGAAAGCTACCCATCTGGAACTCAATAGGATAGTATTCGTTAACATGCAGTGAGCCCCTACCTGGCGCGCCAACTGTCGGTGTTTCGGACCCAGGAGGCCCTCAGCCGGACCGACTAGTGAATTTTAGTGCCGCGTGCCCCTGTCCAGATGGGTTGATGCAAGATGGAACACAAGCGATGGGATGAGGCTTATATTATCCTGCACCAGGGGGCGCTTGCAGTAGGGCTTACAAGCGTTGCGGGAGAGCGAGAACGAGAGAGAGAGAGAGAGAGAGAGAGAGAGAGAAGGAGAGGGTTCGGCCTTGAGGCGGGCCATCTGGGGCTGCCCCTACCGCGACTCTCCTTCTTTTCTCCTCCTTTCCGTGTGTGTGTTGTCCCCGTGTTCGTACGTCACGCGTTCGTCTCCCCTTCTCCCCCTTCCCCCCGTGGGGCCCTGGACATCCCTTTTATAGATGCAAGGAGATGCCCAGCTGTACAATGGGGGTGTAGCTATGAGCTAACGTGGCTGGCAGGGAAGTGCCCTGAGCCCTATACAGGTAATAACGTGGTTGTCGGGGAAGTGCCTTGAGCCCTGTAGATGTACCAACGTGGCCGTCGGAGAAGTGCCTTGAGCCCTGTAGAAGCATAGCTGGCGGTGCGTCATGGATCTTGCTGACGTTTCCTTGCTTTCGTAGGGGGTTTGAGAGCACCCGACGTCATGGGCGCACACGGGAGCCATCATTACCTATTACCGGGGTAACTTAGATGGGACACTGGTCTTGTTCCTTCGTAGCCCAAGGCGGCTAGCTAGGGGTAGGGTAATGATGGATCCCCAGTAGCGTAGCTGATACGAGGCCGAGGTCGGGTGAGGCGGCGACTCCTCCGAGGCCGAGGCTGAGGTCGGGCGAGGCGACCACTCCTCCGAGGCTGAGGCTGAGGTCGGGCGAGGCGGAGTCCTTCTCCCGAGGTCGAGGCTGAGGCTGAGGCCTGGGGTCGGGCGAGGCGGAGCCCTTCTCCCGAGGCCGAGGCTAAGGCCGAGGCCTAGGATCGGGCGAGGCGGAGCTCGCTGCTGCACCCGAGGCCCAACTTCGGGGAAGGCCGCGACTGTTGTTAGTCTTTCTCCGGTGGCTAGCACAGTTGCCGGAGCGGAGTGAACGACACTGTTTTCCTGTCAGAATGGTCAGTAAAGGGGGCAAAGTGACTGCGGTCACTTCAACCTTGCCGACTGAGGCATGCGTGTCAGGATAAGGTGTCAGGCGATCCCCATATTAAATGCGCATGTGATACGGTCGGTTGGTAAGGCGATTCGGACGAGGTCACTGCACGATAAAGTCTGCCCGAGCTGGGCTTCGGGCGAGCTGAGGGTGCGTCTGCTGACTGAGGGGACCCTCGGGCGAGGCGTGAATCCGTCCAGGACTACTGTCCTTGCCCGAGGCTGGGCTCGGATGAGGTCGTGTCCCTTGGTAGACGAAGCCTGCGCTTTATCGGTCGTATGGTTTGTTCTGAAGACGTTTTCCAGCCGGATTAAGGAGTGTTGGGGGTACCCCTAATTACGGTCCCCGATAGTTTTCATGTCAAAACAGAGACACTAGTTGATAAACATTAATATTATAAAATTATAGAAACTGGAATGGGTCAATTTGAACTTCAAATGAATTTTCTAGGAATTTTACATGTTTCTGCAATTAATTTCATACTGAAAATCATTTTCCTTAATCATTTATTCCTTTTTACTGACTTCTAGACTGCGCATAAAAACAGAGAAATGTAGGGATCTCGGTGTAAATTTTTCTAAGACTCAAAACTCCCTGCAGTGGACCGCGAGTTCGTTTCTAAATTTCTAGGAGGGCTCATATGTAAAAAGTCCACAACGAAGGGGTACGGGTAATTGTGAGCCGCCCTATCAAATCTGAACGATCAAGATTAGATGGTGGATGTAATAAACCGGTACGCAGCGACAACCGTTAGATCGAGATCTGACGGCCCGGATTTGATGTACTCGAACAACCCTTCTACGATATAATCCTGCCTGCATAGGGAGGATCCAACGGCCAGAAAGCCATCACTTCCCAACTTCTAATCGGGGTTGTTCATCCCAAATCTGATGGTGGACGCTCATCCCCTATCTCTGGTTGTCCAACCGGTGGCGTCGCTCTGCTCCCTCCGCTGGAGACCCTCCGGAGTACCACCGAATTCTAAGCTCGGACCTCAAATCCCCTAATCTCGACATCCTATGCAGTGTCACGAGTACAACAAAAATGATGGACGACTCACCGGGGTTGGAGGCGGTCGCAGGGAGGCTACCCATGGCGCACAGCGGAGACCAAAGTCTGTCGTCAAATTCCAAACACTACCACGGTCGTCCCCTCCCCGAACGGCCACAAAAACCTCACCAGACACCCCCGCGAAGCCCTTGGACACAACCTGAGTGCCTGGTCATTAGGTGAAGTTGACAGCGGCGCTGGCGGACAATTTCTGCCCCCGCCTCACTCTCTCTCTGTACCCGCGTGGTGTTTGGCCGGAGATACAATGACTTGGAAAGGGGAAGCGCTTCGGGAGGTGTAACACTCAAAATTCTTGACTTGAGATTTGAGGGAATCCTTTAGAGAGAAATAATAATAATAATAAATATAATCATCAAAATAGGTGCTCTTGAAAAAAAAAGACTGAACTTTAGAATTCACCCTCTATGAAGTAAACGCTCATAATAAAATAAGATTAGCTAATCGTATCCTAATGAAGATTAGGCAATAGAAAGATGTTTACTATCGGAACAAAGGGATAAGAACTTCAAAATATACCTTTGACTTGACCACGCATCCGAAATAATATGCAATTGAATTAAATGTGATGTGTATTTCATGTTAAAAGCATTATCTAGAATAAAATAATAATAATAAATAAAATAAATAAATATATTAATATAATTGTTGAATATCATATTGGAGTTCTATTGGTGCACTAAACTTGAACTTAAATTTAGAACAGATTTGAATTCAAAATTGAATTGAAAAAGAGAAGAGAAGGAAATTAGAAAAAAAAACTCGTTTTGGGCCATGATCCATCTGCCGGCCCACTTTACCACTTCACAGCTCCTTCTTCTCCCTTTCTCTCGTAATCACGCACAGAATCCTGGATCGCATTCCCAAGCTCTCTTCCTCTCATGCCGATGCCGATGGCCGGGTCCGCCTCTCCCCGTCGAGCTCCGACAGGAGTGGCCGTTTCCACCCGACCCCGCTGTCAGCTCCTCCCTCGCGACAGAGTCTGGCGGCGGAACAAATCTGGCCGCCCTTGCCGCGCGCGCCATGGCCGGACTCTCTGTCATCGTTGTAACGGGCTCGCGAGATCCGCGAGTTTGGGGATTCTGTTCCGCAGACTGCGCTAGGAATCGATTACCGTCACCGCCATGCTCTAGCCTTATATAAAACCCAATGCCACCCTTCCTGCTCCTCCATCCGAATCGAACCAAGGGCCACCGCGAAGGAAGAACCAGGGGAGAGGAAAGTGCGCCGCCGCCGGCCGAACTGCGCTTGTCCACGGCCCGGACTTCGCTGGGGCAATCCTTGGAGCTTGCCGCTCGTGCTTATCCACTTGGGGGCGTCAATCATTGGCCGAACTCGACTGGATTGCTCACCGGAATCCCTTGTGTGTCGTCGACCGCGCCTCACCGTCACAGGGCTTCACTGCATCTTTGCCGAGGGTATGAATACTTCAAGCGTACAGACTCGGTTCTTAAAGCTTGTTGCGTCGCATCGGTGGGCGAAGATGAGTTCGGTGCGTGGGGTAATTTCACGCCGGAGATGGTGCTCCGCCGTGGCAGGTTCCCTGGCCGCCGTGTTCAATTTGTGGTGCCCAGGGAAGAAGGTTGGGGATGATTTCCCTTGCGTAGGATCGGAAACGGGAGGCCACGATCCGTTCACGGTTGAGAGCGTGGAAGAAATACAATCGTGACCGGTTGGTGGTGATCGGTCGGCTGAGATTTTGGAGCGCGCGTGGTTAGATCTCAGGCATCGAACTCGGATCCATCGGCCGTAGTCACGTATAGATTTGTTTTAAACATGGTTTGATCCTGGCGCTCGGTCCCTAATCGGACGACCCACCTTGGCCGATACCCCTTCGGCCCTGGTCGTTTTTCTAAAGAGCCCCTGCCTTTTTATTTATTCAACCCGCCGTCCTCTGCGGGGTTTGCTCTGAGTCTCTGGAATTTTTGTAGATTAGCCCCTGTCTTTTCTGCAAATTGTTGCGCAGTCCAGTGAATAAGAAAAGTAGATAGATTGAATTAGAAAATGAATTATTAATATAAAAACAATTGGTAGAATTTATTTAATTCGTAGAAAATTCATTTGAAGTCCAAATTTATCTATCCCAATTCCTATAATTTTGTAATATTATTGTTTATCATCTAGTACCACTATTTTCACATGAAAGTCACATTAAAATTTATATTCTAATTAATCTTATATCAAATACATAAAACCTTAGAAAAATCATAAACTCCTTCGTTTTAACTCCGATTTGATCCGTTCAAGTTGCGTTAGTCTCGTACAAGCGCGTAGATTATTATTACACAATTCATTCTTATGTTTGGTGTGATGTTAATTTTGCCTACACATGTTTGTCTGTATTGCTACGTTTAGCGTGAAGTCACGAGTCACCTGAAAGAGCAAGTTGGTACCTGGAATCTCAAGTGCCAGGCAAGTTGTGCCCTTGATCACTTCTTTTACCCACTCATGTTCTAATTAATCATAATGATCTGCATAGGTTAATTTGATGGGACCTAATAGGTTACCCTAGTTTGTCTATCTTTATGCCTGGTTTACCACTAAACTTTCTGGGTAGTACTTGCTAGTGCTATATGTGGATTTGGGCATTGAGATACATATTATTCATACTTTTGTTATCAGTTGTTATTTACTGTTCATGATAAGATCATTATGTTAATTGGAACATGGAGCGACCACCCGGGAAAACAGTGCTACCACAAGGGTTTAATGGGACGCCCTTGGCTGATTAATTAGGAAAGCTAGTGGAAGACTACCTTACCCGAAAGGGGCAAGGGCAGTAGGGGAGTGGTCAGTGTAGGGAGGCCCTCGGGATGATTTTGCTGCGATGGCGGTCATGCAAGGGATTCCTGCATTGGAGCTTCCTATAAACTGTAGCGGGTTTTCTGAAGCTAGTGGAACTTTGTAAAGGCCTCGTAGTGTTACCCTGCCTCGCCTCCTCGGTAGAGGTGTATGGGATTGGCCGTCTCTTGGCAGATGGGTAACACGACTTGTGGGTAAAGATGCGCAACCTCTGCAGAGTGTAAAACTGGTATACTAGCCGTGCTCACGGTCATGAGCAGCTCGGACCCTCACATGATTAAATTATGGAACTAAATTCAATTTGTCATATGCATTGCATCGCAGGTGAAGTTGTTACTTTTGTTCTACTACTTAATTGGGTTTGGTATTTACTTATACTTAGTAACTGCTAATAAAATTTTGACTAACTTTAAAAGCAATGCTCAGCTCTAACCATCCTCTTTGGTAAGCCTTACACTTCACGTAAGCTCCCACCTTTGGCGAGTTCATGCACATTATTCCCCACAACTTGTTGAGCGATGAACGTATGTGAGCTCACTCTTGCTGTCTCACACCCCCCACAGGTCAAGAACAGGTACCACAGGATGAAGCGCATGGAGGATGCTGCGATGTGTTCGTGAGAGATCTAGGCCGTCGTCTCCCAGTCAACTTTGGGTTGCTGGACCGTTGTCTCCTTATAATGTAATTATTTATTTTGTATAGAACTCCTGTTATATAGTAAAGATGTGACATTCGATCATGTGCCACTATACATCATATGTGTGAGACTTGGTCCCAGCATACCTGGTGTTTATGTTTGCGCCCGGGTCTTGGTGCCCCGAAATCCGGGTGTGACAGAAGTGGTATCAGAGGAATGTTGACTGTAGGACGAAACCTAGATTGAACTGGACAACCATTCTTTACTTACCTTACTCTAATTCTTTCCTAAACTTATCTTAATCTTTTTCTCATCTATTTCCGCTTTACTCTGATTATTATTACCTTTTCTTTTACAAATGTGGATTTCACACTTTGAAATCCTGTGCCTAAAGTGACCTTAGGAATAGGAGACCCACTCTTAGGAACAAAAAAAAACAAGATTATTTTCTTTTATATAGATATCTATGAACTTGAATGTTTGTTCTTATGATACATGCCTGATTTGGATCTTTGTTTGAGTGTGATGGGTTGTGGATCAATGTCCATAAATACATCTACATATACGTCTAGGCATAAAGGATAGTATTTGTAAGATAACTAGACAATCTAGATTATTCCCCCTTAAAAAAATATATATAGTATTCCGTATCTATCTCATCTTGACAGATTCTATCTTACCTTTGGACATTCACCTCGTACAACTAGTTACCCTAGTCTTAAAATATCTGGTCAAGCCCTGCCAACGAAAGTCTCAGTACATAACCAACTATTAGCTTATTCATTCTGCCTACCAAATGATTCTCTTGCAAAACTATCTTACCATATGCTTCTAACTTAGATGGTCAATACCAGGCGGGGTGGTGGAATTGATTTGCCTCCTAATCGACACACTCGGTGGATATATAGACAACCCCAACCACAGCCAGCAGAGATGAATCCTCCTAATCCTCCACCAGGCGGAGTTGATCCACTAATTGCAGCTCAAATGAGGATGATGCAGCAAATGGCTGACACTATGGCAGATATGCGCGCCCAAATGTAGCAAGAACGCCAGGAAATGCGCCAAGAAAGAGAGGATGCACGTCGGGAAATGCATCAAGAGCGGGAAGAGATACGCCAGGAGAGAAGGGTGCAACAACAGCAGCTGCAGCAACAACTTCAACAACAGCAGCAACAACAACAGGTGCCATTACCTCCACCTCCACCACCAGTTCCACCCCGAGATAAGCATCGGGAATTCATGAGCCACAAACCACCAACCTTCTCCAACTCCACGGATCCACTGCAAGCTGATGACTGGCTAAAGTCTATAGAGAAGATGCTCAACATAGCTCAGTGCTCGGACCGAGAGAAAGTACTCTACGCATCAGGTCGTCTTGCTGGTCCTGCTGCAGATTGGTGGGATGCGTACTGCGCTGCTCATGCTGCTGTCGATACAATTACCTGGGCAGAATTCTCCACACAATTCAGGAATTACCATATTCCTGCTGGACTCATGAAGATTAAGAGAAAGGAGTTTCTATCCCTCAAGCAAGGAAGTATATCCGTGAGTGAATATAGGGACAAATTCATCTAGTTATCTCGATATGCTCCTAGAGATGTTGAGGATGATGAGCAAAAGCAGGAGCTTTTTCTGGACGGGTTAATTGGACCCTTGCAATATCAACTAGTATCGCACACATTTCCATCCTTCCAAAGACTACTTGACAAAGCTATTGCTGTAGAAAACAAGAGGAGTATATTTGGAGAGAAAAGAAAGGCTGGTAACCAAGGACAGGCTGGAAGTAGTTCCCGTCCTCGCTATACTACCACTCTAAGTACACCAGCTAGTGGCAGTTCTGGACAACAAACTCAACAGGCACCAACTGCTCCTCCAAAAGCAAGCACCCCAGCGGGACCCGTTGCTCCTAACACATCCACCACCAGGGCATGCTTCAAGTGTGGACAACCAGGACACTACGCCAACTACTATCCCAACAGGGCTGCCTACACTACACCAGCTCCAATGAAACAAGGTCAGGCTTCGGCAGGAAAAAGTCAGCCCCTATCTGTTAACCGGGGACAAGCCCATCATGCAGAAGTAGAAGCTGAACCAGGTGAGCTTGAAATTCAAGAAGAAGAGCCAGTTGAAGATGAAGTAGTCAGTGAAGAAGTCAACGAACAACAAGAATAGAGATAAACATAAATATAAATACTTATATATATTTTACTATTTGTAAGACCTGAGTATTAGTTTAGCTAATAGTTAGTATTTTACTATTTTAGTGGTAATAATAAGGTCTATTGACCCTATGTTTTGTTAAAGAATTATGCCTCATGCCGAGATTTCCTTGTTTGTGCATATGTTCCGAGAACAATATGAGTATACACCCTTTCCTTACAAATCTCGAGGACGAGATTTCTGTTAAGGGGGGTAGGATTTGTAACACTCAAAATTCTTGACTTGAGATTTGAAGGAATCCTTTAGAGAGAAATAATAATAATAATAAATATAATCATCAAAATAGGTGCTCTTGAAAAAAAAAGACTGAACTTTAGAATTCACCCTCTATGAAGTAAACGCTCATAATAAAATAAGATTAGCTAATCGTATCCTAATGAAGATTAGGCAATAGAAAGATGTTTACTATCGGAACAAAGGGATAAGAACTTCAAAATATACCTTTGACTTGACCACGCATCCGAAATAATATGCAATTGAATTAAATGTGATGTGTATTTCATGTTAAAAGCATTATCTAGAATAAAATAATAATAATAAATAAAATAACTAAATATATTAATATAATTGTTGAATATCATATTGGAGTTCTATTGGTGCACTAAACTTGAACTTAAATTTAGAACAGATTTGAATTCAAAATTGAATTGAAAAAGAGAAGAGAAGGAAACTAGAAAAAAAAACTCGTTTTGGGCCATGATCCATCTGCCGGCCCACTTTACCACTTCACACCGCACAGCCCATTCCACCATTTCCACTGCGCGCCTTTGACTGCCCGTGGGTCCCACTGCGCAGCTCCTTCTTCTCCCTTTCTCTCGTAATCACGCACAGAATCCTGGATCGCATTCCCAAGCTCTCTTCCTCTCATGCCGATGCCGATGGCCGGGTCCGCCTCTCCCCGTCGAGCTCCGACAGGAGTGGCCGTTTCAACCCGACCCCGCTGTCAGCTCCTCCCTCGCGACAGAGTCTGGCGGCGGAACAAACCTGGCCGCCCTTGCCGCGCGCGCCATGGCCGGACTCTCTATCATCGTTGTAACGGGCTCGCGAGATCCGCGAGTTTGGGGATTCTGTTCCGCAGACTGCGCTAGGAATCGATTACCGTCACCGCCATGCTCTAGCCTTATATAAAACCCAATGCCACCCTTCCTGCTCCTCCATCCGAATCGAACCAAGGGCCACCGCGAAGGAAGAACCAGGGGAGAGGAAAGTGCGCCGCCGCCGGCCGAACTGCGCTTGTCCATGGCCCGGACTTCGCTGGGGCAATCCTTGGAGCTTGCCGCTCGTGCTTATCCACTTGGGGGCGTCAATCATTGGCCGAACTCGACTGGATTGCTCACCGGAATCCCTTGTGTGTCGTCGACCGCGCCTCACCGTCATAGGGCTTCACTGCATCTTTGCCGAGGGTATGAATACTTCAAGCGTACAGACTCGGTTCTTAAAGCTTGTTGCGTCGCATCGGTGGGCGAAGATGAGTTCGGTGCGTGGGGTAATTTCACGCTGGAGATGGTGCTCCGCCGTGGCAGGTTCCCTGGCTGCCGTGTTCAATTCGTGGTGCCCAGGGAAGAAGGTTGGGGATGATTTCCCTTGCGTAGGATCGGAAACGGGAGGCCAAGATCCGTTCACGGTTGAGAGCGTGGAAGAAATACAATCGTGACCGGTTGGTGGTGATCGGTCGGCTGAGATTTTGGAGCGCGCGTGGTTAGATCTCAGGCATCGAACTCGGATCCATCGGCCGTAGTCACGTATAGATTTGTTTTAAACATGGTTTGATCCTGGCGCTCGGTCCCTAATCGGACGACCCACCTTGGCCGATACCCCTTCGGCCCTGGTCGTTTTTCTAAAGAGCCCCTGCCTTTTTATTTATTCAACCCGCCGTCCTCTGCGGGGTTTGCTCTGAGTCTCTGGAATTTTTGTAGACTAGCCCCTGTCTTTTCTGCAAATTGTTGCGCAGTCCAGTGAATAAGAAAAGTAGATAGATTGAATTAGAAAATGAATTATTAATATAAAAACAATTGGTAGAATTTATTTAATTCGTAGAAAATTCATTTGAAGTCCAAATTTATCTATCCCAATTCCTATAATTTTGTAATATTATTGTTTATCATCTAGTACCACTATTTTCACATGAAAGTCACATTAAAATTTATATTCTAATTAATCTTATATCAAATACATAAAACCTTAGAAAAATCATAAACTCCTTCGTTTTAACTCCGATTTGATCCGTTCAAGTTGCGTTAGTCTCGTACAAGCGCGTAGATTATTATTACACAATTCATTCTTATGTTTGGTGTGATGTTAATTTTGCCTACACATGTTTGTCTGTATTGCTACGTTTAGCGTGAAGTCACGAGTCACCTGAAAGAGCAAGTTGGTACCTGGAATCTCAAGTGCCAGGCAAGTTGTGCCCTTGATCACTTCTTTTACCCACTCATGTTCTAATTAATCATAATGATCTGCATAGGTTAATTTGATGGGACCTAATAGGTTACCCTAGTTTGTCTATCTTTATGCCTGGTTTACCACTAAACTTTCTGGGTAGTACTTGCTAGTGCTATATGTGGATTTGGGCATTGAGATACATATTATTCATACTTTTGTTATCAGTTGTTATTTACTGTTCATGATAAGATCATTATGTTAATTGGAACATGGAGCGACCACCCGGGAAAACAGTGCTACCACAAGGGTTTAATGGGACGCCCTTGGCTGATTAATTAGGAAAGCTAGTGGAAGACTACCTTACCCGAAAGGGGCAAGGGCAGTAGGGGAGTGGTCAGTGTAGGGAGGCCCTCGGGATGATTTTGCTGCGATGGCGGTCATGCAAGGGATTCCTGCATTGGAGCTTCCTATAAACTGTAGCGGGTTTTCTGAAGCTAGTGGAACTTTGTAAAGGCCTCGTAGTGTTACCCTGCCTCGCCTCCTCGGTAGAGGTGTATGGGATTGGCCGTCTCTTGGCAGATGGGTAACACGACTTGTGGGTAAAGATGCGCAACCTCTGCAGAGTGTAAAACTGGTATACTAGCCGTGCTCACGGTCATGAGCAGCTCGGACCCTCACATGATTAAATTATGGAACTAAATTCAATTTGTCATATGCATTGCATCGCAGGTGAAGTTGTTACTTTTGTTCTACTATTTAATTGGGTTTGGTATTTACTTATACTTAGTAACTGCTAATAAAATTTTGACTAACTTTAAAAGCAATGCTCAGCTCTAACCATCCTCTTTGGTAAGCCTTACACTTCACGTGAGCTCCCACCTTTGGCGAGTTCATGCACATTATTCCCCACAACTTGTTGAGCGATGAACGTATGTGAGCTCACTCTTGCTGTCTCACACCCCCCCCCACAGGTCAAGAACAGGTACCACAGGATGAAGCGCATGGAGGATGCTGCGATGTGTTCGTGAGAGATCTAGGCCGTCGTCTCCAAGTCAACTTTGGGTTGCTGGACCGTTGTCTCCTTATAATGTAATTATTTATTTTGTATAGAACTCCTGTTATATAGTAAAGATGTGACATTCGATCCTGTGCCACTATACATCATATGTGTGAGACTTGGTCCCAGCATACCTGGTGTTTATGTTTGCGCCCGGGTCTTGGTGCCCCGAAATCCGAGTGTGACAGGAGGTCACTAGATAGGCTCGGTAGAAGTAGGCGAGGAGGATTGGAGTGGTTCCAAAGGAAGCGCGCGGTTTGTTGAGCTCGGCGTGGATTTGGGAGAGAAGAGAGGAAGAAACGTGGCTAGCGCGGACGACTGACCAGCGGGCCGAGAAGCTGTACGTGGAGGGAGAGGCTAACGCCCAATTCCAAGGCGGCAGCACGCGATTTGGGCGAAGGAGGCATAGACGAGGTCACGAGGGAATCGGCCGTGTGGTTGTAGACTGAGCCACGGATTCCGCCGAGCTCGTCGCGAGGTGCGGGTCGAGACTGGGGACGCAGGCCCACCGGCCAGTCACCCATTTTGGGCCTGTGCGCGCGGCGGAAAGGTGGGCTGCACATGGGGGAGGAATGGGTAGTGGGCCCGCAGGGCTAGTGCCACTGGTTTCAGGCCGTGCGCACGGCGAGAAAGGCTGACAAGGCTGACCCTCCTGTCGGTGAGACGCCGCGGTGCACGCATAAGGATCTTGGCACCTGGGCCCGCATGTTAGCGAGAAACCCCGAGTAGGGCGCGCATGTGTGGGAGAGTGGATGGGCCGCGTGGCTAGGGTTTCGACCCAGTTCCTGTTTCTCCTTTTCTTTTCTTATTTTATTTTTTCCTATCCCTTTTCTTCCTTCCCTAAGTTCAAATTCCAATTCAAATTCAAATTTGTGGTAAATTTGTACTCGAATTTTGAATGTATGGTTTGAACATATTGTTTGGAATAAATTCACTTTGTTTACAAATTTATTTTGTATTATATGTTCTTTTCTCTTTTCCTTCCCTATTTTCAATTTGGGGTTAATTCCACAACTCAAGTCCTTATTTTATTTCTAGTATTATTATTGTTATGAGTCTCACCATGGATCAAAATATACAAATTCAAATATTAGTGTAAAGAAATATATTCCTATTTATATATTTTTATTTTACCTCATTTGTTTGGTATTTCCTTCTCTTTTCTTAAATTCTTAAATTGTACCTTTGGATTAAATCCTAATTCTCAATATTCAAGTATAATTTGATATATCTGAATTTTCTATTTTATTTCTCCATATATTTATTTTGTTATTATTATTTTTTATATAAATTTTGAGCCCTACAAATCCTACCACCCTTAACAGAAATCTCATCCTCGAGATTTGTAAGGAAAGGGTATATAACTATGTTCTCTCAAAACATATGCACAATCATAATCTTAGCATGATGCATACTTTATTAGCAACACATAATGTCAATTAAACCTTATTATTCCTCCTAAAATAGTATCATACCATCCACTAACTAAAGTAACATTTAACTAAAATAGTAATATATATGTATATTTATGTAGCTTGGTGGAGTTGGTGGTGGTGGAGGTAGTTGTTGTTGTCGTTGTCTTTCCAACTGTGCTTGCCTTATTTCTCGACGTATCTCCAGCTGGTCCTGACGTATTTCCTCGTGTTCTTGTCTTATCTGATTTTGCATTTCGGTGACCATGTTTGCCATTTGTTGTATTATCATCATTTGGGTGGCAATCACTTGATCGATTCCAACCGGTGGAGGATCTGAAGGATTCATTCTTGTTTGTTGTTGCCTGATAATCTTTCCTTCCTGGTATTGACCATCGAAGTTAGAAGCATACAGTAATATAATTTTGCAAGGAAAATTATTTGGCAGACAGACGAATAGGCCAATAACTGGTTATGATCTGAAAATTCTTTAGCAGGGCTTAGTCTTTGTTTTATATCAAGCTTGGAATAACCAGTCATATAAGGTGAATGTCCAAAGGTACGATAGAGTCTGCCAAGATGAGATAGATATGGGTGAGATAGACTACATGATGTAGGTCAAAATCTTGTTTGATGTTAGGTGGGGATAGATAGATTATGCAATCCATCATAACACTATTGGTTGGGTTAGCTCTTGTGCTCATGGTTGAGTTGGTCTAATGTGCTAAGTTATGTTAATGAAAGGGAAATAGGGTCAAGCCTTTTCCTATAAATGATTTTGGTGGTTGATTGCCCAACACAAATAATTGGACTAACTAGTTTGCTCTAGATTATATGTTCTACAGGTGCTAAGGGTTCAACACAAACCAATAAAAAGTTAAAGTTAGAATTCAAAGAGAAAAGAACAAAAGAAACCGAAGGCTTCCGTGGTCTGGCGCACCAGACTGTCCGGTGTGCCACCGGACAGTGTCCGGTGCACCAGGGGCCTTACAAGCTGAACTCCTCAGCTTCGGGTTTCTCCAGGCGCACTCCGCTATAATTCACCGGACTGTCTGGTGCACCAAGCGGAGCAACGGCTACCATCGCAACGGTCGACTGCACAGTGCCCTGATAGAGCTATAGTTCGCGGCAGAATTCAGGGCAGGCGTTAGAGGCGCACCAGACAGTGCACAGTACCTGTCCGGTGCGGCACCGGACTGTCCGGTGCCCTAAGAAGTCAAAGCTCCAATGGTTGAAACCATCAGAACCCTAATGGTTGGGTGACGTGGCTGGGGCACCGGACTGTCCGTTGCGCCCATCGACAGACAGCTTCCCCAACGGTTGAATTGGTTGTTGAGGGCTATAAATACCCCCCAACCACCACCACTCCAAGCACCCAAGTTTTTCAGACATCTCATTCAATGCAAGAGCTAGTGCAATCAATACAAGATACAATTCAATAGAATCAAAGCCTCTCCAAGTCCCAAATCCACTCCAAACTCATAGTGACTAGAGAGAGTGTTTTGCTCTTGTTCTTTGAGCTCTTCTTCTTGGATCGCTTTCTTCTTCCTTTATTTTTGTTCCCAAGCTACTTGTAATCAAAGCAAGATACACCAATTGTGTGGTGGTCCTTGTGGGGTCTAAGTGACCCGTTTGATTGAGGAGAAAGCTCACTCGATCTAGGTGACAGTTTGAGAGAGGGAAAGGGTTGAAATAGACCCGATCTTTGTGACCACCTCAACGGGGAGTAGATTTTCAAGAACCGAACCTCGGTAAAACAAATCACCATGTCATCCGCTCTATTTCTTGGTTGTTTTGTTTTTGCTCTCTCTTTCAGACTTGGATTTTATTCTAACGCTAACCCCAGCTTGTAGTTGTGCTTAAAGTTTGTAAATTTAAGATTCTGCCTATTCACCCCCTCTAGGCGACTTTCAATTGGTATCAGAGCCCGGTACTTCATTAGAGCCTAACTGCTCGAAGTGATGTCGGGAGATCACGCCAAGAAGGAGATCGTGACCGGCGGTGACATGCCCACAAGCCACGGGAAGGCTTCATCGAGGGAGTGCGACAACAAGCTAAAGGAGGGATCACCTCCTCACAAGCCGCATCGGAGCGGCGACAAGAAAAAGAAGATGAAGAAGGTGGTTTACTACGAGACCGATTCTTCGTCACCATCCACCTCCATCTCCGACATGCCGTCCGTCACTTCTAAGCGCCATGAGCGCAAGATGTATCGTAAGATGCCACTTCGTTATCCCCGTATTTCTAGACGCACTCCTTTACTTTCCGTCCCACTAGACAAATCACCGGTTTTTGACGGTGAAGATTATTGTATGTGGAGTGATAAAATGAGGCATCACCTAACCTCACTCCATGCTAGCATATGGGACATTGTTGAGTTTGGAGTGCAGGTACCATCGCGGGGGGACGAAGGCTACGACTCGGACGAAGTTGCCCAAATCAAGCACTTTGATTCCCAAGCAACTACTATACTCCTCGCCTCTCTATGTTGAGAGGAGTATAATAAGGTGCAAGGGTTGAAAAGTGCCAAGGAGATTTGGGACATGCTCAAGACCGTGCACGAAGGAGATGAGGTGACCAAGATCACCAAGTGGGAGACGATCGAGGGGGAGCTCGGTCGGTTCATCCTCAATCAAGGAGAGGAGCCACAAGCCATGTACAATCGGCTCAAGACCTTGGTGAACCAAGTGCGCAACCTCGGGAGCACCAAGTGGGATGACCATGAAATGGTCAAGGTTATTCTTGGATCACTTGTCTTTTGTAATCCCACTCAAGTTCAATTAATTCGTGGTGATCCTCGATATAAGTTAATGTCTCCCGAGGAAGTTGTAGGAAAGTTTGTGAGCTTTGAATTGATGATCAAAGGCTCCAAACAAATCATCAACTTGGAGCAAGGCAGCACCTCCACACCGGAAGTGCAACCCGTCGCATTCAAGGTGATAGAAGAAGAAAAGAAGGATTCTACACCAAGTAGGATCCCCATCGACGCCTCCAAGCTTGACAATGAGGAGATGGCGCTCATCATCAAGAGCTTCCGTCAAATCCTCAAACAAAGGAAGGGGAAGGACTACAAGCCCCGTTCCAAAAGGGTGTGCTACAAGTGTGGTAAGCCCGGTCATTTCATTGCTAAATGTCCATTATCTAGTGATAGTGACAGGGGCGACGACAAGATGGGAAAGAAGAAGGAGAAGAAGAGATATTACAAGAAGAAGGGTGGCGATGCCCACGTGTGTCGGGAATGGGACTCCGATGAGAGCTCCACTGACTCCTCCTCCGACGAGGACACCGCCAACATCACCGTCAACAAGGGCCTCCTCTTCCCCAACGTCGGCCACAAGTGCTTCATGGCAAAGGACAGCAAAAAGAAAAAGGTAAAATCTAGAGCCTGTACTAAATATACATCTAGTGATGAGTGTAGCTCTAGTGATAATGAAGATGATTTGCTTAATCTTTTTGCCAACCTTAACATGCAACAAAAAGAAAAATTGAATGAATTGATAGGTGCTATTCATGAGAAGGATGAACTCTTGGATAGCCAAGAGGAATTACTTATTAAGGAAAATAAAAAGCATGTTAAGGTAAAGAATGCTTATGCTCAGGAAGTAGAGAAAAATGAAAATTTGACTAAGGAGCTTAGCATTTGCCATGACACTATTTCCAACCTTAGAAATGAAAATGCTAGTTTAATTACTAAGGTTGAAAAATTTAATGCTTGTAATGATTCAATTATCAGTCTTAGAAATGAAAATGACAGTTTAATTGCTAAGATTGATAAATTGAATGCATCACTTTCTAGCCTTAGAGATTAATTTCTGAGGCTAAAGATTTGAATGTTTGCAATGATGTCATTTCCAATCTTAGAAATGAAAATGCCATGTTACATGCTAAGATTGATGAATTAAATGTTTGGAAACCATCTACATCTATGGTTGATCATGTTTCTGTTTGTACTAGATGTAGAGATGTTAATGTTGATGCTATAAATGATCACCTTGCTTTAATTAAACAACAAAATGATCACATAGCTACATTAACTGCTAAAATTAATGAGCATGAGATAGAAAATAAAAAATTTAAATTTGCTAGAAGCATGCTCTATAGTGGGATACGCCCTGGCATTAAGGATGGCATTGGCTGCCAACAAGGAGGCAATGTTAGGCTTAATGCCCCTAAGAAATTGTCCAACTTTGTTAAGGGCAAGGCTCCCATGGTTCAGGATAACAAAGGTTACATTTTATATCCTGCTGGTTATCCCGAACACAAAATTAGGAGAATTCATTCTAGGAAGTCTCATTCTGGTCCTCATCATGCTTTTATGTATAAGAATGAGACATCTAGCTCTAGGCAATCAACCCATGTTAAATTGCCTAAAAGGAAAACTCCTACTGCATCAAATAAGCCTATTGTTTCATTTAAGACTTTTGATGCTTCATATATGCTGACTAACAAATCAGGCAAAGTAGTTGCCAAATATGTTGGGGCAAAACACAAGGGCTCAAAGACTTGTCTTTGGGTTCCCAAGGTGCTTGTTTCTAACGTGAAAGGACCCAAGACTGTTTGGGTACCTAAGAACAAGGCCTAAATTGTTTTGCAGGTTTATACATCCGGGGGCTCAAGCTGGATAATTGATAGCGGGTGCACAAACCATATGACAGGGGAGAAAAGGATGTTCTCCTCCTATGAGAAAAACCATGATCCCCAAAGGGCTATCACATTCGGGGGATGGAAATCAAGGTTTGCTCAAAGGACTTGGTAAAATTGCAATATTACCTGACCATTCTATTTTCAATGTTTTTCTTGTAGATTCATTAGATTACAATTTGCTTTCTGTTTCTCAATTATGCAATATGGGCTACAACTGTCTTTTCACAGATGTAGGTGTTACTGTCTTTAGGAGTGATGATTCAGTAGCATTTAAGGGAGTGTTAGAGGGTCAACTATACTTAGTTGATTTCAATAGAGCTGAACTTGACACTTGCTTAATTGCTAAGACTAATATGGGTTAGCTCTGGCATCGCCCACTAGCCCATGTTGGGATGAAGAATCTTCACAAGCTTCTAAAGGGAGAACACATTTTAGGACTAACGAATGTTTATTTTGAGAAAGATAGGGTTTGTAGCGCATGTCAAGCAGGAAAGCAAGTTGGTGTCCACCATCCACACATGAACATCATGACAACGTACAGGCCACTGGAACTACTCCACATGGATCTATTCGGCCCGATAGCTTACATAAGAATCGGTAGGAGTAAGTATTGTCTAGTTATTGTGGATGATTATTCTCGCTTCACTTGTGTGTTCTTTTTGCAGGAAAAATCACAGACCCAAGAAACACTAAAGGGATTCTTGAGATGAGCTCAAAATGAGTTCGGATTGAGGATCAAGAAAATAAGAAGCGACAATGGGACGGAGTTCAAGACTCTCAAATAGAAGGCTTCCTTGAGGAGGAGGGCATCAAGCATGAGTTCTCTTCTCCCTACACACCTCAACAAAATGGTGTAGTGGAGAGGAAGAATAGAACTCTACTTGATATGGCGAGGACCATGCTTGATGAGTACAAGACACCAGACCGGTTTTGGGCCGAGGCAATTAACACCGCCTGCTACTCCATCAACCGGTTATATCTTCACCGAATCCTCAAGAATACATCTTATGAACTCCTAACCGGTAAAAAGCCCAATGTTTCATATTTTAGAGTCTTTGGTAGCAAATGTTTCGTTCTTGTTAAAAGAGGAAGAAAATCTAAATTTGCTCCTAAGGCTGTAGAAGGTTTTTTACTAGGATATGACTCAAACAAAAGGGCATATAGAGTCTTTGTGACACCCCAGTGTCACTCAGGGTTTTTCTCAAAAAGCCAAACCAAGAGCCATCATTTTATGTGAACCAAAGTAAGCATGAGCATCAAAATAACTTAAGTAATAATGAAGTCACCAAGTTCATACTTAAAAGTGTCATGATCAAAGCAATTAAGTCCCTTAAAATATCAGATTGTACAACCCTAGTTTAAAAATCCTAAATGAGCCCCATGAGCAAAATTCAAAAAAATAAGAAAAAGGGAGTGAAAAGTTTAAAATTTTGAGTTGAGCCAATTATAAAAATTGAAGTATATTTAATGGGCAACAAGAAAGGTTGAGAAAGCTTAGCCAAAATAACTCAAATAAAACCCCAAATCAAGCTTTCCATGTGTGGACTTAATGAGAATTCTGAAATTCAGATTTTTGAAATTTAGACCTTGAGCCAAAGATCAGGGATGTTCACCTTGATCCCTAACTCAAATCCTAATGGCCCCATTGACAAAAATGTGCCTAACTAACCCCTCTGTCGTGTGCCAGAAGATGGCATTGGGACGCGAGCCCTAGACATGACTAAACCTTGGATTTGCCTCGGATTTACGCAGGGAGACAGGCCAGATTTCCTGGCTCCATATCTCTGCAACCAGTAGGCAAAATCCTATGACCCCCACACAAGATTGGTAGCTTGTAGGGAGGGGAAGAGGTTTTGTGCATTGACCAAGGCGAGAGCAGGCTCAGATGAGCGACTACACGCGCTAGAGCTTGGGCAGAACGCGCGCTCACACGTGTTCGACCCTGGTCGGCACGCCAGAGCTCGCCCAACCCGCGCGCGCGCGCTCCCCGGCGTTCGGTCAAGTCCGCCGCGCGCTCACGCCCTCGGCCGTGCCCGCCCGCGCCTATAAAGCCTCCCCAGGCGCGCCTCACTTCGCCCCGCACTCACCCTCGTCGGCCAGCCGCTTTCCTTAGCTCCGGCGAGCATGATTTCCGCCCGCCATTGCCGCCCGAGCTTCGGCCACCGTGGCCAGCTCCCTCCAGCCACCCTCAAGTCAAGCCAGTGCTTCGGCTAGCTCCACCAGCAGCCCGTGAAGCTTGCCAAGCCCTCGGACCCAGCCGGACTTCACCGGAGGCCCAAGATCGACTTCACCGGACTTCGGTCTTCCGCCGCCGCGCGTGGACCGGGCTATCCAGTGAGTCTCCGCCCAATTCCTCTCGCTCATGTCTTCTCTGGCATCCCGTGGACCTCCCTGACCCATTTGATTGAACTGTCTCGCCGTGACCAGGCCGGTCTCCTCGCCGCCGACGAGCATCCCCGCCTGCGCGCGTGGACCGACCGACTCCGGCCATCTCCGACGGCGTTCCGCACACCGTTGTGATCCCCAGGACCTCCCCTTCATCCTCGACCTCTTCACCGGACCAGTCTCGCCGCCGGTAAGCCCCTCCTCCCTTTTCCCCGCCGCGGCTACTGTTTACGTTAAACTAAGGACCTCGGGTTAGGAGGTGAAGAACCCGAGGGGTTTTCTGTAATGTCAGAGACTCTGGTGAATAGTAGCCTAAGGACTGATTCGCGAGGAAAAACTTAGAAAACCGCCAGGGACCCCAGTGCAAAGTAGATTTTCAATTAAATCGATTCTGATATTCTTTTTAAATAACCAAAGAACTTGTAAAATTCATAACTTGATAAATTCTTAATCAAAAAATGTCAAACCAATTTTGCTAGCCCTTGTATATTATAATCTATCATTTAAAAATAGTAGACCCTATGCCTTCTGTTCAAAATTTTAGAGTTTAAAATTAAAAACAGAAACCCACTAAACCTTATTTAATCAAGGAAAATTAGTTTTTCTTCTGTGCTAGACTTAAGAAATTTGTAGATGTTTATACCCTATTTAGACACTGTTTAAAAATAATGGGAACCCCAGCATTAGAAATTATGATGTAGTTCCTCATTTAATGATGTTTTGTCCAAAACTTAGAGAAAATCAGAAAGGTATCAGAACTTAATGAACAGTGATTAATATTATTTTTCCTAGTTTACTTATGTAACAGAGAACTTAGGAAAAATACAGAGACCATTAATTTGGATCAAGGTTAAATTAAAATGATTTGTTTAGCCTAAATAAGACTGAAAATCAATTATTAAAGAGGCAAAACTATAACCAAAATGCTTAACAAAAATCCAGTGAACTTATAACCACCAGAACCCCACTACAAAAATACAGAGCACCTCAGCCCAACTTTTTAAGTAAGGGAAATAAATACATGATGAAAATAAGGCATTTTCCCAATAATTCTTGAACAACCTCAAATATTGTGATAATGGGCAACCAAAAATTAGCTAAGTCCATGATGAGGTGAACTACCAGAGAAAAATGCAAACCCATGAATAGGAGGCAAACTCTTACCAATTGCTAATGATTTAAGAGAAAAGCCATTTAATTCAAATAATGCATACCACCCCTTCCCTTAAGCAAAAAGATGCCAAACTTCAGAATGATTGCTCTTGCACAAAACATTAACTAAGAAAAATAAGAACTCTGTTGTTTGATATTTTTCAAATATAGTGGTAGTAGAAAGCACCTATTTGGCTAGAAACTTGAGAAAACCATAGAAAAATAATTGAAAGGTATTAATGGCTAGAAATTTGTATCAAGTCATGTCATAACACCTAAAAGCCAGCAAAAATAAGTTCTGAAGAATTACCCACTGTTAAATAATGGTTGTAGTTCAAAGCACCCCTTCTACCCTAGAATTTAGTAATTTTGTGCAGAGAAAACTATTCACTTTCTGATCCCCAAATTTTAAGACAGAAAAACACACACCAGTAGCAAGCCACTGTAATTTTTACAGAATTTTTAGAATTTTTTTAGGCAACTTGTAGTTCAAACCTACTCCAAAACAATAAAGAGAATAAAGAAAAAGGAAAGAAGAAATAAACCCCACCTCAATCAGTCTAACTTGAGTACTTATCATTTGTCCCTAAAGACTTAAAAAGAATTCAGTGGAACCCCAAAAGTAAACCTGCCATTTACCTTAGCTAAATTTGAACTAGTTTACCAAGTATACCACCCAAGGGTCGTGCATAAGTAAAGTTAACTTTGTTTAACTCAAGAAAGATCATACACCTTTTTAGTTGTGATTTCTAAAAGCACATATCATATCATGCATATATCTTACGCATTGCATTCATTAGATTGTAATCTAGCCGATGGAGAGTACGTGCTCATCCCCGAGCAAGGACCTGTCCAAGAGGAGGACCAGGAGCAGGCTTCCGAGGCTGCCATTGAGGATCTCCCCGCAGCCCCAGCAATTGAAGGCAAGCCCCGGTTTTATGCATAACCTGTTAATTATGTTATTTTACTACACTTAATGCTTGTAGGATTGTAATGTGCACTTAAGTGTAGGAGTTGCTTGAAACCTCTAGATTGCATGAACTTAGGATCCCCTTTTGAGATGAATACTAGTATGTTAGGCCGAGTAGCTGCTTTCTAATCAGGATCTCGGTAGAAGTCGAGTGATTTTTCTAGCACTCGCGCGAGGTCAGGAATTGATTATATTCATCTTGATAATGGGATATATGTTGGTCTATGGACTTGGATCCAGGGAGGATGCCTTGTCCATGAGACGGGAAAATGAATTAAGGATTAATGTGTGGATACCTGAGTCAAGCTTTTGAACGTACTAAACACATGCCGGGAAAAATGGTAACCGGTAAACCTAGTACCTGAGTGAAGCCGGGCGCGGACTTTATCCCTCATGCGACCTGAGACTGGTTCTCCCATGCTAGCTATGGTGGGTACAAGTGCGGTCACTGCACGGCGGTAGCCGGGGTCAGTGGAGCATTGTATGCCAAGGCGGTGAGGCCTGGACGCGAACGGGGAATCAATGGGGACGGTTGTCATGTGTAGGGTCGGAGTACCCTGACATGCCGTGTGTTTAGGTTTACCTTGCAAGGTTTAAAAACTCGATTCGAATCGTCTGCTTCTCGCAGCTAATGAGACTGCTTGATTCCTTGTACTGCATCGAGTAAGAAGTGAAATGTGGTTACATGAGATAACTTGTTGATTGAACTAATTGGTTGTTACCATGTATGCTTAGAAGGAGCAAATCTAGCTAAGTTAATGATGGTAGAAATTGAAAAGCTAAAAGATGATTTTAGAAACAGCTAGTGCTTTTGGCAAACCAAACCCCTCAGCCAAACAGCTGCATAGTCTAGAGGTAGAGGAGTAGACTCCTCACACCGGGTAAGTCTAGCTGAGTATTAGTATACTCAGCCTTGCTTGTGGCACCATTTTTGCAGGTACCATGCAGGATTTGATTGATGGTGTGACTTGGCCTACCACCCTGCCACCGGGTTGGACGGTCGAGTGGGACGTTGCTCCGGCAGGAGAGGAGCATGAGGAGTAGTGGGCTAGGCCTTGCTCATTTCCTCATTACCGACGACATCGATTATCCGCTGCACTTTACTTAATGAACTTTATTTGCTACTCCAAAACTCCGATTTATGTAATAATTCAGTACTTAATTTGAGGATTCCTGTTTTATTGTAATTCTTCTGTGACTCACCTTCGTGTGAGATTGTGGAATTTGATCCTGGTTAAGTGGCTCTATCAGACTAGATCTGAAGGACCAACGGGTTATTCCGATTTAAGTGTGTCACGGCCCTTGAGGCATGACTTAGGCACTTAAGCTGGAATAATTCGGGTGGTTCTGCCACAGCTGGTATCGGAGCAAATTTCACCACAGAGAAGGACAATAAACCATGAATACCAATTTTCAAAACCTAAAACTTGCTTAGAAAACTGCTAAGGATCGTCAGGACTAGACCGCTAGACCTAGGACGAAAGGCCTTAGGCATAGAGGGAAATAGGTGGCTAATTAATTAGGCCCCGTGGGCCAATACTTATATTTTAGGATGCCCTAAAAAGGCACCCTATTTTCTTTTTGAGAGGCAACGTTTTTTCCAGCATGCATGCATTATAAAACATGAAGAGGAATTAAAATTTGAGCTAACCCCTTTTTCCTTAAAACCATTCGGGCTCTCTTTTTCTTTTCCTTCCACCATAATCTTTATCTTTGATTCCCTTCCGCAGATGAATTCACCCACCCCCGCTAGTGGACGAGACTCTCGTTTCAGTTCTGACTTCCTTTCTCGCGATGGCTTTTCTTCCATCTTGTGGGAAGTGCTTAACTCCGCTGGTTACCCTACGCCCCCTTTGTACACGGTGCAGCTGTATGAGGAGCATCGGGTACCTCGTTGTCGGGTCTGGCTGACTTTGGAGGCTCATCCCCTTCAGCCGGGTTGGCGTTCTCTTGACTCTGAGACGATTGGACTCAGGACGGACGACACCGTGGAGGCAGCAGCCATGAAGGCTCTGACGACTTTCTGTGGCTACCATCCCCTGGAGATGGTGATGCACCCTTTGGGGCTCTTCCCTGCTGAGAGGAAGGATGATCCCATGTGGTGTAACCGTGTGAGCCATGTGAAGGACGTGTGGGCCATGTATCCTGACTTGGTTGGGAGGGTCACTGTTCAGTGCATGAGTGCGCTGTACCGCCTTCAGGCCCTTCAGAGCGATGCTATGACACTTCTTGCTAACACCGCTCGGACTGCCAAGCTCACTCTCGACAGTCGGGAAGATTTTGTGGTCGACCTATCCACAGAGTTGGTGGAGAAGGATCTGCAGGTGGAGAGGCTGAACCAGCGTATCGCTACCCTGGAGCAGCAAGTGGAGATCCGAGACAACACTATTGATGTCTTGGAGAACCAACTTCACGATGTGCAGAGGGAACTCGAGGAAGCAAATGACCACTTGGACATGCACCACCTGGAGATGGAGGCCAATGAAGCAGGAAGCGAGGGAGAAGAGGCTCCCGAGGAGCTAGGACCAGCCCCTGGTGCCAATGGGACTACCTCCGCGATGCCCCCTTCACCCGTATCCAGTGTCGCTTCCACCGCTCAGGGTTAAGCAGTCGCTTCGACATTTTTAGGTGGATAGAAACCTATGCGAGCTTAGTAGTATCACATTTTGGACTAGGCTTGTGGGTACTTTCCCCTGATTAATGTAACCCTGTGAACTTTTGAAATCTGTGGGATATTTGTCACCATGTTATCTTCATTTCGAACCTAATATTATGATTATGGCATTTTTCCTTCCATATGAAATGATATTTTGCCGTTCGAAATTGTGAGTTGGGATAACAATGGCGACAATCTCTGTTTTCAGATGGCAGCTAGGCAGCGTCGCGGGCAGAACGAGCAGGTTCCCCCGCCACCTCCCCCAGCTCCCATAGTGCAGGAGCTGATGGCCCAGCAGAATGAGATTCTGCGACAGCTCTTGCAGCACCAGCCCCACCCCCAGCAGCATGGTGGAGGCCAGCCTCAGCGACCTCCGGCTATGGCAACATACCAGGAGTTTCTGAGCACGCAGCCGCCCTTGTTCGCCAAGGCAGAGGATCCGTTGGACACCGACGTATGGCTTCGCGTCGTCGAGTCCAAGTTTCCCCTCCTCACGGGAGACTGCCCTGATGCTACCAAGACCCGCTTCGCCGCGCAGCAGCTTCGCGGATCTGCTCGGACTTGGTGGGATCACTTCCGTGCTATGCTCCCCGCTGATCGTGAGGTATCTTGGGAGGAATTCAAGACTGCCTTCAGAGGACACCACATTCCAGCTGGCATTCTTGATCGGAAGTTGAATGAATTTCTGGCCCTCAATCAAGGAACCCGCACGGTACTGCAGTATGCGCAAGCCTTCAATGACTTATGCCAGTATGCAGGGTATCACGCTGATTCTGATGAGAAGAAGAGGGATCGCTTCCGCAGGGGTCTCAATACCAAACTGCGGGAACGACTCAACACTGTCCGGGCTGATAGCTTCAATGAGTTGGTCAACATGGCCATCTCTCAGGAGGATTGCATTGTTGCTCACCGGGCAGAGAAGAAGAGAAAGGCACCAATGGCAGCACCATCTGCTCAGGCTCAGAGGTTCCGGATTGTTTCCCATAATCAGAGCAGGGGTTTTCAGCAGCAGGCAGGCAGATGGGTGATCAGGCCACCTCAGCAGCAGCAACAGCCGGCACCCAACCGCTACCCAGCTCCCGCCCCAAGGAGCAATCAGCCTCCGCAGCAGCAGCAGTTCCGCCAGGGCAATGGGAACAAGTGTTTCACTTGTGGCAATGTGGGCCACTATGCCAAGAATTGTCCCAGGAACCAGCAGAGGCAGATGCCAGCACCGAATCAAGACAAGGGAAGAAAGCAGAAGGTGCAAGTCAGGCAAGGGAAGCTCAACTTCACTGCTCTTGAGGAAGTGCCAGAAGGAGCTCCTATCATGACTGGTACCTTTTCAGTTTATAATCAACCTGCTTTAATTCTATTTGATTCTGGTGCATCCCATAGTTTCATTAGCCAAAAGTTCAGTGCTAATTGCAAACTGCCATTCTCTCACTCAAAAGGGTCATTCATGATAGTCACACCTGGGGGTAAAATTGCAACTAATCAATTAAACCAAAGTGTGCCTATTCAACTGGGAAGCCACATTATCAAAACCACTCTTCTTGTGTTGGGATTGGAAAATGTGGACATTATTCTAGGGGCAAATTGGATGACCTTGCACCAAGTTGTGCTTGATGTAGCCAGCCGTACCGTGGAAGTTAATTCTCCTTTCTGCGGGAATTTCACTTTGATTTTGCCTAGCCAGGGTTCTTCTCAGTCATGTGCTTTCTCTATGATGAAGATACCCCTGAAGAAGATCCCAGTGGTCTGTGAGTATGCAGATGTCTTTCCTGATGAATTGCCAGGAATGCCACCGGACCGGGATATTGAATTCGCCATCGAGTTGCAACCGGGAACGGCCCCAATTTCCAAAAGGCCCTACCGAATGCCACCCGCTGAGTTGGCAGAGTTGAAGAAGCAATTGCAAGAGTTGCTGGATAAGGGTTTTATTCGCCCAAGCACTTCGCCTTGGGGATGTCCAGCACTGTTTGTGAAGAAGAAGGATGAAAGCTTGAGGCTGTGTATAGATTACCGCCCTCTTAATGCGGTAACTATCAAGAACAAGTATCCTTTGCCTCGTATTGATGTTCTCTTTGACCAGTTGGTCGGGGCCAAGGTATTCTCCAAGATAGACCTTCGCTCTGGCTACCATCAGATCAAAATACGAGCGAGTGATATTCCGAAGACGGCATTCTCAACCAGATATGGGCTATATGAATTCTTGGTGATGTCATTCGGGCTGACAAATGCACCAGCATATTTCATGTATCTGATGAATTCTGTTTTTATGCCGGAATTGGATAAGTTCGTGGTGGTTTTCATCGATGATATTCTGGTGTACTCAAAGAACGAAGAAGAACATGCCGGGCATTTGCATGTAGTGCTTCAACGTCTGCGAGAGCACCACCTTTATGCCAAGTTATCCAAGTGTGACTTTTGGCTAAAGGAAATCAAATTCTTGGGTCACACTATCTCTCAAGCTGGAATAGCTGTTGATCCTGATAAAGTGCAAGAGGTGATGAACTGGAAGCCACCAACAACTGTTCGCCAGATTCGGAGTTTTCTGGGATTAGCCGGTTATTACCGAAGATTTATTCCGGATTTCTCTCGAATTGCGAAGCCTATTACTGAGTTGCTGAAGAAAGAGGTCAAATTTGTGTGGAGTCAGAAGTGCGAAGATGCCTTCCATGCATTAAGGCAACATCTGACCACGGCACCAGTATTGGCGCAACCCGACAGCAGCAAACCTTTTGATGTATATTGTGATGCCTCGGGCACCGGGTTAGGTTGTGTCTTGATGCAAGACAACCGAGTCATTGCTTATGCTTCAAGAGCACTCAGGCCTCACGAGCAAAATTACCCCACTCATGACCTTGAGTTAGCAGCAGTGGTTCATGCATTGAAGATGTGGAGGCACTATCTAATGGGAACCCACTGCAACATCTTCACTGATCATAAGAGCCTTAAGTACATTTTTACTCAGGCTGATCTTAACATGAGGCAGAGAAGATGGCTAGAGCTGATCAAGGATTATGACCTGGAGGTACATTATCACCCAGGGAAGGCTAATGTGGTAGCTGATGCCTTGAGTCGGAAGTTGCAGTGCAACTGTGTTCTGATGGATTCTCGCATTAACACCTTGTGTGATGAGTTGAGCAAGATGCAAA
Source organism: Zea luxurians (assembly GCA_029449295.1). NCBI lineage: Eukaryota > Viridiplantae > Streptophyta > Magnoliopsida > Poales > Poaceae > Zea > Zea luxurians. The sequence goes on along the minus strand of JAOPSE010000003.1, from coordinate 178,996,046 downwards.
TTGAAGTGAATTCTTCTGGTTCTTTATCTCATATTCCTGTTGAGCCAGCTTTGCAAGACCAGATTATCATGGCCCAGCTCAGTGACAAGGGAGTGCAAATTATCAAGAAGAATCTCCATCAGAAGGTTGAGAAGTATAATTGTTTCCGCCAGGATGAGAAGGGTGTGTTATGGTTCAAAAGCAGATTGGTAATTCCTAAAGACCAGGATCTCAAGAGGAAAATTTTGGATGAAGCTCATCTCTCCAAATTCTCTATGCATCCGGGAAGCACCAAGATGTACCATGATTTGAAGCCTTTGTACTGGTGGACCAGAATGAAGAGGGAGATAGCCCAGTACGTATCAGAATGTGACACCTGTCAGAGGGTAAAGGCAAGCCACTTGAAGTCAGCTGGAGCTTTGCAACCTCTCTCCGTACCTTCGTGGAAGTGGGACGACATCAGCATGGATTTCATTGTGGGTCTGCCCAACACCTCTCGTCATCATGATTCAATTTGGGTTATTGTGGACCGATTGACGAAAGTGGCACATTTTCTTCCTGTGCACACCACTGATAAGGCTCAGAAATATGCAGAATTGTATATCGACCGGATCGTGTGTTTGCACGGATTACCTCGGACCATTGTTTCTGACCGAGGAGCCCAATTTGTTGCCAGATTTTGGGAACAATTGCAAAAGTCTTTGGGAACCAAGCTAATCAGGAGTTCAGCTTACCACCCACAGACTGATGGTCAGACGGAAAGGGTAAACCAGATTCTGGAAGATATGCTGAGAGCTTGTGCGATCGATTGTGGCAAGAACTGGGATAAGCACCTCTCCTTGGCAGAGTTTGCTTATAACAATAGTTATCAATCCAGCCTAAAGATGGCACCTTTTGAAGCTCTCTATGGAAGAAGGTGCAGGACACCACTCAATTGGTCTCAGTCTGGTGAAAGAGAAGTTTTTGGACCTGATTTAGTGACTGAAGCCGAAAGGAAGGTCAAGCTAATCAGGGAGAATCTAGAAGCTGCTCAGGCCAGACAGAAGAGTTATCATGATAGAAGAAGGAAACCTCTCCAGTTCGAGGTGGGAAGTTTTGTATACCTCAAGGTATCACCCACCAAGGGAATGCAGAGGTTTGGGATCAAAGGCAAGCTAGCCCCTCGTTACATTGGACCTTATGAGATCATAGGGAGCATGTGGACCCGTGGCATACAAGCTGAAGTTACCTTCGGGGATGTCTGCCATTCACAATGTTTTTCATGTATCTCAACTGAAGAAGTGTGTTCGATTGCCGACTGAAATCTTAGCAGAGCCAGAATTGGAGATAGAGCCAGATCTATCGTACCAAGAGTACCCCTCCAAGATTCTGGATTGCAAGGAAAGATCAACTCGGGCTAAATCGATCAAGATGTTCAAGGTCCAGTGGAGTAATCACTCAGAGGAGGAAGCTACTTGGGAAACCGAGGAATTCCTGAGATCCAACTTCCCCGATTGCCTACCTAAGGAAGCTGGTACGTAATCACCCCCAACCCCTCCTCCTGCCTTTCGAATCTAATTTCCAAAAATATGATCTTAATTCAAAATGAAGTAACTATAAAGTAAAACTTAAAAGGACTTCCTTCTGAAGCTGCAAAGAGAATGACATTCGAAGAGCAGTTTATCCTAATAATAGCAATCATCACCCTTTTTCCTATCAGTCTCACCCTTCGCTTTACCCCGGGAGGACTCTGGCCCGAATCTCGGGACGAGATTCCTTTAAGGGGGGAAGGCTGTGACACCCCAGTGTCACTCAGGGTTTTTCTCAAAAAGCCAAACCAAGAGCCATCATTTTATGTGAACCAAAGTAAGCATGAGCATCAAAATAACTTAAGTAATAATGAAGTCACCAAGTTCATACTTATAAGTGTCATGATCAAAGCAATTAAGTCCCTTAAAAGATCAGATTGTACAACCCTAGTTTAAAAATCCTAAATGAGCCCCATGAGCAAAATTCAAAAAAATAAGAAAAAGGGAGTGAAAAGTTTAAAATTTTGAGTTGAGCCAATTATAAAAATTGAAGTATATTTAATGGGCAACAAGAAAGGTTGAGAAAGCTTAGCCAAAATAACTCAAATAAAACCCCAAATCAAGCTTTCCATGTGTGGACTTAATGAGAATTCTGAAATTCAGATTTCTGAAATTCAGACCTTGAGCCAAAGATCAGGGATGTTCACCTTGATCCCTAACTCAAATCCTAATGGCCCCATTGACAAAAATGTGCCTAACTAACCCCTCTGTCGTGTGCCAGAAGATGGCATTGGGACGCGAGCCCTAGACACGACTAAACCTTGGATTTGCCTCGGATTTGCGCAGGGAGACAGACCAGATTTCCTGGCTCCATATCTCTGCAACCAATAGGCAAAATCCTATGACCCCCACACAAGATTGGTAGCTTGTAGGGAGGGGAAGAGGTTTTGTGCATTGACCAAGGCGAGAGCAGGCTCGGATGAGCGACTACACGCGCCAGAGCTTGGGCAGAACGCGCGCTCACACGTGTTCGACCCTGGTCGGCACGCCAGAGCTCGCCCAACCCGCGCGTGCGCGCTCCCCGGCGTTCGGTCAAGTCCGCCGCGTGCTCACGCCCTCGGCCGTGCCCGCCCGCGCCTATAAAGCCTCCCCAGGCGCGCCTCACTTCGCCCCGCACTCACCCTCGTCGGCCAGCCGCTTTCCTTAGCTCCGGCGAGCTTGATTTCCGCCCGCCATTGCCGCCCGAGCTTCGGCCACCGTGGCCAGCTCCCTCCAGCCACCCTCAAGTCAAGCCAGTGCTTCGGCTAGCTCCACCAGTAGCCCATGAAGCTTGCCAAGCCCTCGGACCCAGCCGGACTTCACCGGAGGCCCGAGATCGACTTCACCGGACTTCGGTCTTCCGCCGCCGCGCGTGGACCGGGCTATCCAGTGAGTCTCCGCCCAATTCCTCTCGCTCATGTCTTCTCTGGCATCCCGTGGACCTCCCTGACCCATTTGATTGAACTGTCTCGCCGTGACCAGGCCGGTCTCCTCGCCGCCGACGAGCATCCCCGCCTGCGCGCGTGGACCGACCGACTCCGACCATCTCCGACGGCGTTCCGCACACCGTTGTGATCCCCAGGACCTCCCCTTCATCCTCGACCTCTTCACCGGACCAGTCTCGCTGCCGGTAAGCCCCTCCGCCCTTTTCCCCGCCGCGGCTACTGTTTACGTTAAACTAAGGACCTCGGGTTAGGAGGTGAAGAACCCGAGGGGTTTTCTGTAATGTCAGAGACTCTGGTGAATAGTAGCCTAAGGACTGATTCGCGAGGAAAAACTTAGAAAACCGCCAGGGACCCCAGTGCAAAGTAGATTTTCAATTAAATCGATTCTGATATTCTTTTTAAATAACCAAAGAACTTGTAAAATTCATAACTTGATAAATTCTTAATCAAAAAATGTCAAACCAATTTTGCTAGCCCCTATATATTATAATCTATCATTTAAAAATAGTAGACCCTATGCCTTCTGTTCAAAATTTTAGAGTTTAAAATTAAAAACAGAAACCCACTAAACCTTATTTAATCAAGGAAAATTAGTTTTTCTTCTGTGCTAGACTTAAGAAAATTTGTAGATGTTTATACCCTATTTAGACACTGTTTAAAAATAATGGGAACCCCAGCATTAGAAATTATGATGTAGTTCCTCATTTAATGATGTTTTGTCCAAAACTTAGAGAAAATCAGAAAGGTATCAGAACTTAATGAACAATGATTAATATTATTTTTCCTAGTTTACTTATGTAACAGAGAACTTAGGAAAAATACAGAGACCATTAATTTGGATCAAGGTTAAATTAAAATGATTTGTTTAGCCTAAATAAGACTGAAAATCAATTATTAAAGAGGCAAAACTATAACCAAAATGCTTAACAAAAATCCAGTGAACTTATTGATAGTCGCCTAGAGGGGGGGGGGTGAATAGGGCGAAACTGAAATTAACAAAATAATCACAACTACAAGCCGGGTTAGCGTTAGTAATAAAGAAACGAGTCCGCGAGAGAGGGCGCAAAACAAATCGCAAGCAAATGAGAGTGTGACACGAGGATTTGTTTTACCGAGGTTCGGTTCTCGCAAACCTACTCCCCGTTAAGGAGGCCACAAAGGCCGGGTCTCTTTCAACCCTTCCCTCTCTCAAACGATCCTACGGATCGAGTGAGCTTTCTCTTCTTCTCAATCAACCGGGAACAAAACTTCCCCGCAAGGGCCACCACACAATTGGTGCCTCTTGCCTTGGTTACAATTGAGTGATGATCTCAAGAACAAATGAGAAAGAAAGAAAGCGATCCAAGCGCAAGAGCTCAAAAGAACACGGCAAATCTCTCTCGCTAGTCACTAAGGGCTTGAGTGGAATTGGAGAGGATTTGATCTCTTTGTATGTGTCTAGAATTGAATGCCTAGCTCTTGTAAGTGGTTGAGAGTTGGAAAACTTGGATGGCAATGAATGTGGGGTGGTTGGGGTATTTATAGCCCCAACCACCAAAAGTGACCGTTGGCTGGAGGCCTCTGTTCGATGGCACACCGGACAGTCCGGTGCACACCGGACAGTCCGGTACCCCTGCCACGTCACCATTGCCGTTGGATTCTGACCGTTGGAGCTCCTGACTTCTGGGCCCTCCTGGGTGTCCGGTGCACACCGGACATGTACTGTTTGATGTCCGGTGCACCGGCATGGGCGTGCCTGACGTCTGCGCGCGCTGCGCGCGCATTAAATGCACCGCAGGGAGCCGTTGGCGCCGCAGGGAGCCGTTGCTCCGCTGGTACACCGGACAGTCCGGTGCACACCGGACAGTCCGGTGAATTTTAGCGGAGTGGCTGCCGAGCGAACCCGAGGCTGGCGAGTTCCGGAGGCCGCGTCTCCTTGGAGCACCGGACATGTCCGGTGCACACCGGACAGTCCGGTGAATTATAGCGCGCCGGCTTCCGAGAAATCCCGAGGGCGAAGAGTTTGAAGTCGAAGTCCTCTGGCCGCACCGGACAGTCCGGTGCACACCGGACAGTCCGGTGCCTCCGGCCAGAGGAGCCCTCGGTTGCCTTGCTGCTCCTTTGTTGAATCCAACACTTGGTCTTTTTATTGGCTGATTGTGAACCTTTTGCACCTGTATAACTTATGCACTAGAGTAAACTAGTTAGTCCAATGTTTGTGTTGGGCAATTCAACCACCAAAATTATTTAGGAACTAGGTGTAAGCCTAATTCCCTTTCAATCTCCCCCTTTTTGGTGATTGATGCCAACACAAACCAAAGCAAATATAGAAGTGCATAATTGAACTAGTTTACATAATGTAAGTGCAAAGGTTGCTTGGAATTGAGCCAATATAAACTTATATGATGCGCATGGATGGTTTCTTTGTTTTTGACATATTGGACCATATTTGCACCAAAAGTTTTGTTTTTGCAAATTCTTTTGTAAATTCTTTTCAAAGTATTCTTGCAAGATAGTCAAAGGTAAATGAATAAGGTTTTGCAAAGCATTTTCAAGATATGGAATTTTCTCCCCCTATTTCCAATGCTTTTCCTTTGACTAAGCAAAACTCCCCCTCAAATAAGGTCTCCTCTTAGTGTTCAAGAGGGTTTTCAAGACATCAATTTTGAAAATACTAGTTGCTCCCCCTTTAGAACACAAAGAGATACCAATTTTGAAATTTATCAATTTAAAATCATCAATTTTATAAAATTAGGTGGTGGTGCGGTCCTTTTGCTTTGGGCTCATATTTTCTCCCCCTTTGGCATGAATCGCCAAAAACGGAATCATTAGAGCCCAATGAAGTACTTTCTCCCCCTTTGGTCATGAAATGAATGAGTGAAGATTATACCAAAGTTGGAGAGATGATGTGGAGCGACGGCGAAGGATGAGTAGTAGAGTAGAGTGGAAGCCTTGTCTTCGCCGAAGACTCCTATTCCCTTTCAATATACCTATGACTTGGTTTGAAATTCACTTGAAAACACATTAGTCATAGCATATATAAAAGAGACATGATCAAAGGTATATTCATGTGCTATGTGTGCAAGACTAGCAAAAGAAATTCCTAGAATCAAGAATATTGAGCTCATGCCTAAGTCGGGTAAAAGATTGTTCATCAAGAGGCTTGGTAAAGATATCGGCTAATTGATCTTTAGTATTAATGTAAGAAATCTCGATATCTCCCTTTTGTTGGTGATCCCGAAGAAAATGATACCGAATGGCTATGTGCTTAGTGCGGCTATGCTCGACGGGATTGTCGGCCATTTTGATTGCACTCTCATTGTCACATAGCAAAGGGACTTTGGTCAATTTGTAACCGTAGTCCCGCAGGGTTTGCCTCATCCAAAGCAATTGCGCGCAACAATGGCCTGCGGCAATATACTCGGCTTCGGCGGTAGAAAGAGCGACCGAATTTTGCTTCTTTGAAGCCCATGACACCAAGGATCTTCCCAAGAACTGGCAAGTCCCCGATGTGCTCTTTCTATTAATCCTACACCCCGCCCAATCGGCATCCGAATACCCAATCAAATCAAATGTGGATCCCCGAGGGTACCAAAGCCCAAACTTAGGAGTAAAAGCCAAATATCTCAAGATTCGTTTCACGGCCGTAAGGTGTGATTCCTTAGGGTCGGCTTGGAATCTTGCACACATGCAAACGGAAAGCATAATGTCCGGTCGAGATGCACATAAATAAAGCAATGACCCAATCATCGACCGGTATACCTTTTGATCCACGGACTTACCTCCCGTGTCGAGGTCGAGATGCCCATTTGTTCCCATGGGTGTCTTGATGGGCTTGGCATCCTTCATTCCAAACTTGGTTAGAATATCTTGAGTATACTTTGTTTGGCTGATGAAGGTGCCTTCTTGGAGTTGCTTGACTTGGAATCCTAGGAAATACTTCAACTCCCCCATCATCGACATCTCGAATTTTTGTGTCATGATCCTACTAAATTCCTCACATGTAGATTTGTTAGTAGACCCAAATATGATATCATCAACATAAATTTGGCATACAAACAAATCATTATCAAGAGTCTTAGTGAATAAAGTAGGATCGGCCTTGCCGACTTTGAAGCCATTAGTAATAAGGAAATCTCTAAGACATTCATACCATGCTCTTGGGGCTTGCTTGAGCCCATAAAGCGCCTTAGAGAGCCTATAAACATGGTTAGGATACTCACTGTCTTCAAAGCCGGGAGGTTGCTCAACATAGACCTCCTCCTTGATCGGTCCATTGAGGAAGGCACTCTTCACGTCCATTTGATAAAGCTTGAAGCCATGGTAAGTAGCATAGGCTAATAATATACGAATTGACTCAAGCCTAGCTACGGGTGCATAGGTTTCACCAAAATCCAAACCTTCGACTTGTGAATACCCCTTGGCCACGAGTCGAGCTTTGTTCCTAGTCACCACACCATGCTCGTCTTGCTTGTTGCGGAAGACCCACTTGGTTCCTACAACATTTTGATTAGGACGTGGAACTAAGTGCCATACCTCGTTCCTCGTGAAATTGTTGAGCTCCTCTTGCATCGCCATCACCCAATCCGAATCTTGAAGTGCTTCCTCTACCCTGTGTGGCTCAATAGAGGAAACAAACGAGTAATGTTCACAAAAATGAGCAACACGAGATCTAGTAGTTACCCCCTTATGAATGTCGCCGAGGATGGTGTCGACGGGGTGATCTCGTTGTATTGCTTGGTGGACTCTTGGGTGTGGCGGCATTGGTTGTTCATCCTCCTTGTCTTCATCATTTGAATCTCCCACTTGATCGTTGTCGTCATTTTGAGGTGGCTCATCTTCTTGATCTTCTTGTTCAACATCTTGAGCCTTATCCTCAACTTGAGTTGGTGGAGATACTTGCGTGGAGGAGGATGGTTGATCTTGTGCATTTGGAGGCTCTTCGGATTCCTTAGGACACACGTCCCCGATGGACATGTTCCTTAGCGCTATGCATGGAGCCTGTTCTTCACCTATATCATCAAGATCAACTTGCTCTACTTGAGAGCCGTTAGTCTCATCAAACACAACGTCACAAGAAACTTCAACAAGTCCTGAGGACTTGTTAAAGACTCTATATGCCCTTGTGTTTGAGTCATATCCTAGTAAAAAGCCTTCTACAGTCTTAGGAGCAAATTTAGATTTTCTACCTCTTTTAACAAGTATAAAACATTTGCTACCAAAAACTCTAAAATATGAAATATTGGGCTTTTTACCGGTTAGGAGTTCATAAGATGTCTTCTTGAGGATTCGGTGAAGATATAACCGGTTGATGGCGTAGCAGGCGGTGTTGACCGCCTCGGCCCAAAACCGATCCGGTGTCTTGTACTCATCAAGCATGGTTCTTGCCATGTCCAATAGAGTTCGATTCTTCCTCTCCACTACACCATTTTGTTGTGGAGTGTAGGGAGAAGAGAACTCATGCTTGATGCCCTCCTCCTCAAGGAAGCCTTCTATTTGAGAGTTCTTGAACTCCGTCCCGTTGTCGCTTCTAATTTTCTTGATCCTTAAGCCGAACTCATTTTGAGCTCGTCTCAAGAATCCCTTTAAGGTCTCTTGGGTATAGGATTTTTCCTGTAAAAAGAACACCCAAGTGAAGCGAGAATAATCATCCACAATTACAAGACAATACTTACTACCGCCGATGCTTATGTAAGCGATCGGGCCGAACAAATCCATGTGAAGGAGCTCCAGTGGCCTGTCGGTAGTCATGATGTTTTTGTGTGGATGATGGACACCAACTTGCTTCCCGGCTTGGCATGCGCTACAAATCCTGTCTTTCTCAAAATGAACATCGGTTAGTCCCAAAATGTGTTCTCCCTTTAGAAGTTTGTGAAGATTCTTCATTCCAACATGGGCTAGTCGACGATGCCAGAGCCAACCCAAGTTAGTCTTAGCAATCAAGCAAGTGTTGAGTTCAGCTCTATGAAAATCTACTAAGTATAGCTGACCCTCTAACACTCCCTTAAAAGCTATTGAATCATCACTTCTTCTAAAGACAGTAACACCTATATCAGTAAAAAGACAGTTGTAGCCCATTTGACATAATTGGGATACGGAAAGCAAATTGTAATCTAAGGAATCTACAAGAAAAACATTAGAAATGGAATGGTCAGGGGATATAGCAATTTTACCCAAACCTTTGACCAAACCTTGATTTCCATCCCCGAATGTGATAGCTCGTTGGGGATCTTGGTTTTTCTCATATGAGGAGAACATCCTTTTCTCCCCTGTCATGTGGTTTGTGCACCCGCTGTCGAGTATCCAACTTGAGCCCCCGGATGCATAAACCTACAAAACAAGTTTAGTTCTTTGTTTTAGGTACCCAAACGGTTTTGGGTCCTTTGGCATTAGATACAAGAACTTTGGGTACCCAAACACAAGTCTTGGAGCCCTTGTGTTTGCCCCCAACAATTTTGGCAACTACCTTGCCAGATTTGCTAGTCAACACATAAGATGCATCAAAAGTTTTAAATGAAATGGCATGATCATTTGATGCATTAGTAGTTTTCTTTCTAGGCAACTTGGCATGGGTTGGTTGCCTAGATCTAGATGTCTCACCCTTATACATAAAAGCATAATTAGGGCCAGAGTGAGACTTCCTAGAATGAATTTTCTTAATTTTACTCTCAGGATACCCGGCAGGGTACAAAATGTAACCCTCGTTATCCTGAGGCATGGGAGCCTTGCCCTTAACAAAGTTAGACAAGTTCTTAGGAGGGGCATTAATTTTGACATTGTCTCCCCTTTTGAAGCCAATGCCGTCCTTAATGCCCGGGCGTCTCCCATTATAGAGCATGCTTCTAGCCAATTTAAATTTTTCATTTTCTAAGTCATGCTCTCTAATTTTAGCATTAAGTTGAGCTATGTGATCATTTTGTTGTTTAATCAAGGCTAGGTGATCATGGATAGCATCAACGTTAATATCTCTACATCTAGTACAAATAGAAACATGCTCAACATTAGATGTAGAGGGTTTGCAAGATTTTAGTTCAACAACCTTAGCATGCAAAACATCATTTTTAGTTCTAAGGTCGGAAATAGTAGCATTGCAAACATCAAAATCCTTAGCCTTAGCAATTAATTTCTCATTTTCATTTCTAAGGCTAGCAATGGAAACATTCAACTCATCAATCCTAGCAAGCAAATCAACATTATTATTCCTAGGATCAATGCAAACATGAGAATCAACCTTAGCTAACAAATTTGCATTTTCATTTCTAAGGTTGTCTAATGTCTCATGACAAGTGCTTAGCTCACTAGACAATTTTTCACATTTTTCTCTTTCTAGAGCATAAGCATTTTTAACCTTAACATGTTTCTTGTTTTCCTTGATTAGGAAGTCCTCTTGGGAGTCCAAGAGATCATCCTTTTCATGGATGGCACTAATTAGCTCATTTAATTTTTCTTTTTGTTCCATGTTAAGGTTGGCAAAAAGAATACGCAAATTATCCTCTTCATTTTTATCATCATCCTCATCACTAGATGTTTCATATTTAGTGGAGGACTTTGATTTTACCTTCTTTTTGCCGTCCTTGGCCATGAGGCACTTGTGGCCGACGTTGGGGAAGAGGAGGCCCTTGGTGACGGCGATGTTGGCGGCGTCCTCGTCGTCGGAGGAGTCGCTTGAGCTTTCGTCGGAGTCCCACTCCCGACAAACATGGGCATCGCCGCCCTTCTTCTTGTAGTACTTCTTCTTTTCCTTCCTCTTGCCCTTCTTGTCGTCACCCCTGTCACTATCACTTGATAATGGACATTTAGCAATAAAGTGACCGGGCTTACCACACTTGTAGCAAACCTTCTTGGAACGGGATTTGTAGTCCTTCCCCTTCCGTTGCTTGAGGATTTGCCGGAAGCTTTTGATGATTAGGGCCATCTCCTCGTTGTCGAGCTTGGAGGCGTCAATTGGTTGTCTACTTGGTGTAGACTCCTCCTTCTTCTCCTCCGTTGCCTTGAAGGCCACGGGTTGCGCCTCGGATGTGGAAGGCTCATCAAGCACGTTGATCTTCTTGGAGCCCTTAATCATGCATTCAAAACTAACAAAATTCCCGATGACTTCCTCGGGGGTCATTTGTGTATATCTAGGATTGCCACGAATTAATTGTACTTGAGTAGGGTTAAGGAAAATAAGGGCTCTTAGAATGACCTTAACCACTTCGTGGTCATCCCATTTTGTGCTCCCGAGGTTGCGCACTTGGTTCACCAAGGTCTTGAGCCGGTTGTACATGTCTTGTGGCTCCTCCCCTTGGCGAAGACGGAAGCGACCGAGCTCCCCCTCGATCGTTTCCCGCTTGGTGATCTTGGTGAGTTCATCACCCTCGTGCGCCGTCTTGAGTAGGTCCCAAATCTCCTTGGCGTTCTTCAACCCTTGTACTTTGTTGTATTCCTCCTTGCTTAGAGAGGCAAGGAGAATGGTTGTGGCTTGAGAGTTGAAGTGCTCGATTTGGGCCACTTCGTCCGTGTCGTAGTCCTCATCCCCTACGGATGGTACCTGTACACCATACTCAACAACATCCCATAATCTTTTGTGGAGAGAGGTTAGATGAAATCGCATCAAATTACTCCACATAGCATAATCTTCACCATTAAAAGTTGGTGGTTTGCCTAATGGGACGGATAGTAAAGGTGTATGTTTAGGAACGCGAGGGTAGCGTAGGGGGATCTTACTATACTTCTTACGCTCTTGGCGTTTAGAAGTGACGGACGCCGCGTCGGAGCCGGAGGTAGATGTCGATGAAGTGTCGGTCTCGTAGTAGACCACCTTCCTCATCCTTTTGTGCTTGTCCCCACTCCGATGCGGCTTGTGAGAAGAAGATTTTTCCTTCTTCTCTTTGTGGTGAGAAGAGGAAGATCTTTTCTCCTTCCGCTTGGAGGATTTCTTCTTCTTCTCTCTTCTCTTGGTGCGGGACTCTTCCGATGAAGATGAAGTGCTCCCTTGACTTGTAGTGGGCTTGTCATCGCCGGTCTCCATCTCCCTCTTGGTGTGATCTCCCGACATCACTTCGAGCGGTTAGGCTCTAATGAAGCACCGGGCTCTGATACCAATTGATAGTCGCCTAGAGGGGGGGGGGGGTGAATAGGGCGAAACTGAAATTAACAAAAATAATCACAACTACAAGCCGGGTTAGCGTTAGTAATAAAGAAACGAGTCCGCGAGAGAGGGCGCAAAACAAATCGCAAGCAAATGAGAGTGTGACACGAGGATTTGTTTTACCGAGGTTCGGTTCTCGCAAACCTACTCCCCGTTAAGGAGGCCACAAAGGCCGGGTCTCTTTCAACCCTTCCCTCTCTCAAACGATCCTACGGATCGAGTGAGCTTTCTCTTCTTCTCAATCAACCGGGAACAAAACTTCCCCGCAAGGGCCACCACACAATTGGTGCCTCTTGCCTTGGTTACAATTGAGTGATGATCTCAAGAACAAATGAGAAAGAAAGAAAGCGATCCAAGCGCAAGAGCTCAAAAGAACACGGCAAATCTCTCTCGCTAGTCACTAAGGGCTTGAGTGGAATTGGAGAGGATTTGATCTCTTTGTATGTGTCTAGAATTGAATGCCTAGCTCTTGTAAGTGGTTGAGAGTTGGAAAACTTGGATGGCAATGAATGTGGGGTGGTTGGGGTATTTATAGCCCCAACCACCAAAAGTGACCGTTGGCTGGAGGCCTCTGTTCGATGGCACACCGGACAGTCCGGTGCACACCGGACAGTCTGGTGCCCCTGCCACGTCACCATTGCCGTTGGATTCTGACCGTTGGAGCTCCTGACTTCTGGGCCCTCCTGGGTGTCCGGTGCACACCGGACATGTACTGTTTGATGTCCGGTGCACCGGCATGGGCGTGCCTGACGTCTGCGCGCGCTGCGCGCGCATTAAATGCACCGCAGGGAGCCGTTGGCGCCGCAGGGAGCCGTTGCTCCGCTGGTACACCGGACAGTCCGGTGCACACCGGACAGTCCGGTGAATTTTAGCGGAGTGGCTGCCGAGCGAACCCGAGGCTGGCGAGTTCCGGAGGCCGCGTCTCCTTGGAGCACCGGACATGTCCGGTGCACACCGGACAGTCCGGTGAATTATAGCGCGCCGGCTTCCGAGAAATCCCGAGGGCGAAGAGTTTGAAGTCGAAGTCCTCTGGCCGCACCGGACAGTCCGGTGCACACCGGACAGTCCGGTGCCTCCGGCCAGAGGAGCCCTCGGTTGCCTTGCTGCTCCTTTGTTGAATCCAACACTTGGTCTTTTTATTGGCTGATTGTGAACCTTTTGCACCTGTATAACTTATGCACTAGAGTAAACTAGTTAGTCCAATGTTTGTGTTGGGCAATTCAACCACCAAAATTATTTAGGAACTAGGTGTAAGCCTAATTCCCTTTCACTTATAACCACCAGAACCCCACTACAAAAATATAGAGCACCTCAGCCCAACTTTTTAAGTAAGGAAATAAATACATGATGAAAATAAGGCATTTTCCCAATAATTCTTGAACAACCTCAAATATTGTGATAATGGGCAACCAAAAATTAGCTAAGTCCATGATGAGGTGAACTACCAGAGAAAAATGCAAACCCATGAATAGGAGGCAAACTCTTACCAATTGCTAATGATTTAAGAGAAAAGCCATTTAATTCAAATAATGCATACCACCCCTTCCCTTAAGCAAAAAGATGCCAAACTTCAGAATGATTGCTCTTGCACAAAACATTAACTAAGAAAAATAAGAACTCTGTTGTTTGATATTTTTCAAATATAGTGGTAGTAGAAAGCACCTATTTGGCTAGAAACTTGAGAAAACCATAGAAAAATAATTGAAAGGTATTAATGGCTAGAAATTTGTATCAAGTCATGTCATAACACCTAAAAGCCAGCAAAAATAAGTTCTGAAGAATTACCCACTGTTAAATAATGGTTGTAGTTCAAAGCACCCCTTCTACCCTAGAATTTAGTAATTTTGTGCAGAGAAAACTATTCACTTTCTGATCCCCAAATTTTAAGACAGAAAAACACACACCAGTAGCAAGCCACTGTAATTTTTACAGAATTTTTAGAATTTTTTTAGGCAACTTGTAGTTCAAACCTACTCCAAAACAATAAAGAGAATAAAGAAAAAGGAAAGAAGAAATAAACCCCACCTCAATCAGTCTAACTTGAGTACTTATCATTTGTCCCTAAAGACTTAAAAAGAATTCAGTGGAATCCCAAAAGTAAACCTGCCATTTACCTTAGCTAAATTTGAACTAGTTTACCAAGTATACCACCCAAGGGTCGTGCATAAGTAAAGTTAACTTTGTTTAACTCAAGAAAGATCATACACCTTTTTAGTTGTGATTTCTAAAAGCACATATCATATCATGCATATATCTTACGCATTGCATTCATTAGATTGTAATCTAGCCGACGGAGAGTACGTGCTCATCCCCGAGCAAGGACCTGTCCAAGAGGAGGACCAGGAGCAGGCTTCCGAGGCTGCCATTGAGGATCTCCCCGCAGCCCCAGCAATTGAAGGCAAGTCCCGGTTTTATGCATAACCTGTTAATTATGTTATTTTACTACACTTAATGCTTGTAGGATTGTAATGTGCACTTAAGTGTAGGAGTTGCTTGAAACCTCTAGATTGCATGAACTTAGGATCCCCTTTTGAGATGAATACTAGTATGTTAGGCCGACTAGCTGCTTGCTAATCAGGATCTCGGTAGAAGTCGAGTGATTTTTCTAGCACTCACGCGAGGTCAGGAATTGATTGTATTCATCTTGATAATGGGATATATGTTGGTCTATGGACTTGGATCCAGGGAGGATGCCTTGTCCATGAGACGGGAAAATGAATTAAGGATTAATGTGTGGATACCTGAGTCAAGCTTTTGAATGTACTAAACACATGCCGGGAAAAATGGTAACCGGTAAACCTAGTACCTGAGTGAAGCCGGGCGCGGACTTTATCCCTCATGCGACCTGAGACTGGTTCTCCCATGCTAGCTATGGTGGGTACAAGTGCGGTCACTGCACGGCGGCAGCCGGGGTCAGTGGAGCATTGTATGCCAAGGCGGTGAGGCCTGGACGCGAACGGGGAATCAATGGGGACGGTTGTCATGTGTAGGGTCGGAGTACCCTGACATGCCGTGTGTTTAGGTTTACCTTGCAAGGTTTAAAAACTCGATTCGAATCGTCTGCTTCTCGCAGCTAATGAGACTGCTTGATTCCTTGTACTGCATCGAGTAAGAAGTGAAATGTGGTTACATGAGATAACTTGTTGATTGAACTAATTGGTTGTTACCATGTATGCTTAGAAGGAGCAAATCTAGCTAAGTTAATGATGGTAGAAATTGAAAAGCTAAAAGATGATTTTAGAAACAGCTAGTGCTTTTGGCAAACCAAACCCCTCAGCCAAACAGCTGCATAGTCTAGAGGTAGAGGAGTAGACTCCTCACACCGGGTAAGTCTAGCTGAGTATTAGTATACTCAGCCTTGCTTGTGGCACCATTTTTGCAGGTACCATGCAGGATTTGATTGATGGTGTGACTTGGCCTACCACCCTGCCACCGGGTTGGACGGTCGAGTGGGACGTTGCTCCGGCAGGAGAGGAGCATGAGGAGTAGTGGGCTAGGCCTTGCTCATTTCCTCATTACCGACGACATCGATTATCCGCTGCACTTTACTTAATGAACTTTATTTGCTACTCCAAAACTCCGATTTATGTAATAATTCAATACTTAATTTGAGGATTCCTGTTTTATTGTAATTCTTCTGTGACTCACCTTCGTGTGAGATTGTGGAATTTGATCCTGGTTAAGTGGCTCTATCAGACTAGATATGAAGGACCGACGGGTTATTCCGATTTAAGTGTGTCACGGCCCTTGAGGCATGACTTAGGCACTTAAGCTGGAATAATTCGGGTGGTTCTGCCACAGCCTTCAACGAATCCACTGGATTAGTTGAGGTTTCTTGTGACATTGTGTTTGATGAGACTAATGGCTCCCAAGTGGAGCAAGTTGATCTTGATGAATTAGATGATGAAGAAGCTCTGTGCGTCACGCTAAGGAACATGTCCATTGGGGATGTGTGTCCTAAGGAACCCGAAGAGCCTCCACAAGCACAAGATCAACCGTCATCTTCCATGCAAGCATCTCCACCAACTCAAGATGAGGAACATGCTCAAGATGATGACGAAGAAGATCAAGAGAATGAGCCACCTGAAGAGGAGGACAAGGATCAAGGGGGAGATGAAATTGATCAAGACAAGGAAGATGATCAAGAAGTACAGGGTCAATGACCGCCACACCTAAGAGTCCTATTGGGGCGAAGGCGAAGATGCCACCCTTCGCTCGATGCCTTCGCCAGTCTCGCTGCACCAACGGAGAAAAGACGACCGGCAGACCCCTTCGCTCGATGCCTTCGCCAGTCTCGCTGCACCAACGGAGACAAGACGACTGGCAGACTCCACCCTTCGTCCAATGCGCCGAGGAACGAAGGATTCTGGCGAGGTCGTCCCATCCCGCGGCGTCGTCCAACATGAAGGCCCACGTGCAATCTGGCCCATTATAACAGGCCCTGCGTGGCCACGGAGCATTACGGGCCTGATTTGTAAAGGCTTCTCTGTAATTATAGTCTTTAACCCTACTTTAATGAGAATATTCCGGGGATAACCTGGGCGCTTGAGGGCACATGCGTACTTAACCCCAGGCGCTGGGCACTCAAGCACCTATAAATACCCCCGCACAGTGGCCTTGTAAGGGGAGATCAAGAAAGCAATCGCCCTCTTGAGCAAAACCTTGTCTGCATTACTTCTACTCCCCCGTTGGATCAAACTTGCTCGGGAGAACAAGTTCCAACATTTGGCACCCACCGTTCGTGCTACGAAAATCCACCCACGATGGCACCCAAGAAAGCTAGCTCGAAGGCAGCCCCATCCGTTGACGAAGCTGTGAAAGCAGCACTACTGGCTGAGAAAAAGGGCAAGGCCCTTGTCGACACCACCCACCAAGAAGCCTGCGAAGACAATGACGCACTCAGCAAGAGGCAGCGCAATGAACAACCCACACCGGAAGGCAGGCTCCACACCTGCAGCTCCGAGGGACAACAGCAGCCTCCCCCAGGCTTCGCCCCACTAGAGGGCGCGAACGCCACAGAGGATGGCGAAGTCATCGGCATTTCCGTAGAGGAACAACTACAGCTGCGTGCCTTGCGCATCAAGAATCGCAACCTCTAGAGGCAAGAAGAGATCCTCGAGGCCAAACGCCAACGCGTGTCTGCGCAAGCCAAAGTGCACCAGATGATACGCGACGAAGAGCAAAAGGCTCAGGAGCTTGAGCAAGAGATCACCCTCATGTAGCGCGAAGGCCAACTCGGTCTGCAACACGGGCCGCCCCTCCAACAGCACGCGCAGATCGAAGACTTGTTCATCCCTCAGCGCGGACACCCCACTCCGCACGCCGCAGCATTCCAAGGTGTCAACTACCTTGACGAGCGGAGTCCACTGGCTCCCCACCTGCAAGTAACACCATGGCCCGCCAACTTCAGGGCGGGGACCTATCCCAAGTACAACGGCAGCACTGACCCAGCACAGTATATCATGAGCTATCAGGTCGCCGTTGCATCATCCGGAGGGGACGACGCCACGATGGCCAAGTCATTCATCATCGCCCTCGAAGGCCCGGTCCTCACCTGGTACACCAGGTTGCCACCGCTGTCCATCGACTCCTGGAGAAGTCTCCGGGACAAATTCCTGCTCAATTTCCAAGGGTACCGCCCAGACACCGATGCCTTGGCTGAACTTTCACTCTGCAAGCAGCTGGAACGAGAAACTCTGCGGGAGTACTACCACAAGTTCTTGACTCTTAAGTCACAACTACCTTCGGTTGATGACCAAATCGCCATTCATTACGCCATCAGTGGCCTTCGGACTGGCGTCCTTTACAGCCACTGCATCGGAGATCCGCCCAGGAACCTACAGGAGCTGTATCAGCTATTCAAAAAATATGCCAGATCTGAAGAGCTCCACCAGCGCAAAGTCGAGTCTTAGAGGAAACCTAAAGACCCTCCACAGTCCAGCAGCACGTGGACAAGGCCTTCGCAGGCAGACTCCGGTCGGGATGGCCGCAATCAGCAGCAGGTGCACAACATCGCCAACCAGCACCCCGCTGGCGAAGCCCCTCGCCGCCAGGAGTATCCCCCCAGGGCCACAGAAACGGAACTCGTGGCCGAGGCTGGGGACGCGCGCAGCAGCCGCACAGATTCTACTGCTTGTTCCATGGCTAAGACTGCACGCACCCTACAAGAGACTGCCTAGAGACGAAGGCCACCAGAGACCGGATGGCACGGGCAAAACCAGCCGACAACCCCAGGGTTGTCGCACACACATATCAGCAACCCCCTCAGCCATACAACCACGGCCCCGCTCCGCATCCACCACACCATGCATACCAACACCACTAGGAGGTACAAATCCTACCTCCCCCACGCCCACCTCCACACCCGCAACAACAAAACATCCACCACCCCAACCATCCTCAAGCCCCAAAGCAAGAAGACTTCGCCGATCAGCCATATCGCGGAATCATTCACATGATCACTGGAGGGTCCAGCGTCGACTTCGATACGAAGCGACAGAAGAGAGACCATTACCGCAGCATCAACCATGTCACCGTCACCGGTCTACTCGTGCAGACAAAGTGGTCCCATGTGCCATTATCCTTCGACACCCGAGACGTCGATCTGCGCAGCGCACCCCACATCGACGCCATTGTTATCAACTGCAGCGTGGCAGGCTGGGACCTGCACAAAGTCTTAGTCGACAATGGCAGCCAGGCAGATATCATTTTCCTCCATGCTTTCGACCGCATGGGCATACGCCACAGCCTGCTCAAGCCTTCGGACAACCCGTTGTACAGCTTCGGCGGCAAGGGCACCTTTCCTATCGGCAAAATAGAGCTACCCCTCTCCTTCGGTGTAGCACCCAATGCACGAAGCGAGCAAGTCACGTTTGACATCGTCGACATGGTGTACCCGTACAACGCCATAATGGGTCGGGGCTCCATCAACAACTTTGAGGCAGCCATTCACGGACTCTACCTGTGCATGAATATCCCAGGTCCGCAAGGCGCCATCACAGTCTACGGCAACCAGCAGGCCACGCGCAACATAGAAAGAGACTTCGTTCCTGGTCAAAGGAACGTACACTACCTCACGGCCCAGCGCGAAGTCTCCGAGTCTGCCAGCCCAACCACCAAAGAACACGACAAAGCACAGCTGCAGAGTAATGACGGGATCAAGACTGTTCCCCTCGACCAAGCAACGCCCAAGCAAACGGTCACCATCAACGAAGACCTCACTCCGCATGACGAGGAGAGACTCCTCTACTGCCTATCCAAAAATAAAAACGTCTTCGTCTGGTCTGCCCTCGACCTGGTCGGAGTCAGTCGCTCCATCATCGAGCACAGCTTGGGAATCGACCCTTCGGTGAGGCCGAAGAAATAGCGGCTGCGCAAGATGTCTGACGAGAAAATAGAAGCCGCCAAGGCCGAGGTACATCGCCTGCTTGAGGCCAAATTCATCGAGCCAATCGCTTACCCTACATGGCTCGCCAATGTAGTGATGGTGCAGAAGAAGAGCGGCAAATGGCGAATGTGCATCGATTTCACTAGTCTCAACAAGGCCTGCCCCAAGGACAACTTCCTGCTGCCTCGGATCGACAAAATCGTCGATAGTGCGGCCGGGTGCGAAGTCATGTCACTCCTTGATTGCTTCTCCGGCTACCATCAAATATATATGAAGGAGGAAGACAAGGCAAGCACTAGTTTCATAACACCCTTCGGCACGTATTGCTTCATCAGAATGCTGGAGGGACTTAAGAACGCCGGGTCCACATTCTCTCGGCTCACCAAAACGGTGCTCGAGAGCCAGGTCGACAGAAACATATTTACATATGTCGACGACATTGTCGTCGCCAGCTGAAGCAAGGAGGATCATCTGGCTGACCTCGCCGAAACGTTTCCGAACATGCGAGACGCACGACTTCGCCTAAACCCCATGAAGTGCGTCTTCGGCGTTCGCCAGGGGAAAATATTGGGCTACCTGGTGTCGCACCGCAGCATTGAAGCCAATCCAACCAAAATCCAAGCCATCATCAACATGACACCACCGCAGTCAGCCAGAGACGTCCAACGACTGACAGGCAGACTGGCCGCCCTCAACAGATTCATCTCCAAATCCGCAGAGCGAAGCCTCCCTTTCCTCAAAACACTCCGCAGCGCAAAAGACTTCGCATGGGGACCAGAGCAGGCGGCGGCCTTCGCTTCATTAAAACAGTACCTGTCAGAGTTGGCGATTCTTACAAGCCCCGACCCCTCGCTACCCCTGTTGCTCTACATCGTAGCTTCGTCGCATGCGGTCAGTGCAACACTGGTTCAAGAGCAGAACAGAGAGGGCACGATCAGGCAATGTCCAGTTTATTACGTCTCCGAAGTACTCACGACATCAAAATGCAATATGACGGAACTGGAAAAAATTGCCTACACAGTTGTCATGGCTTCGCGCAAATTGCGCCATTATTTTGAGGCATTCAAGGTCCGGGTCACCTTAGATAGGGGACTCGGCAAATTGTTTAGAAACCTGGAGGCATCAGTCCGGATTGCCAAATGGGCAGCCAAACTCTCCGGCTACCACATCACATTCGAACCCAGGACAGCCATCAAGTCACAAGTCCTAGCAGACTTCGTCGTCAACTGGACTGGGCCAATAACATAGCCGGACCCGCCCGCGGAGAAGGTGTGGATAATCCATTGCGACGGCACATGGTGCCATGCGGGGGCAGGCGCCGCTGCAGTCATCACTTCACCCGCAGGGGTCAAGCACAGATACGCAGCACGCCTTAGCTTTGCTTTGGAGTCTGATAGATGCACCAACAATATAGCAGAATATGAAGCTGTCATTCTCGGCCTTCGCAAGCTAAGGGCACTTGGTATCACCACCTGCATCATCAGAACAGACTCCAAGGTAGTCGCCGGCCAAGTCGAGAAAGACTACGCAGTGAAGGACCCCACGCTTATGCAGTACCTCGCGGCTATCCGCAGCCTTGAAAGACAATTCAAAGGTTTTACCCTGCAGCATGTTGACCGTGCCAAGAACGAAGAGGCCGACGCATTGGCCAAGGCAGCCGCCAGAGGCGAGGCCCTCCCCTCCGACGTATTCTACCATGTCATCGGCACGCCAGCTGTCCGCAGCCCAGAAGGGCTCCAAATAACCAATGACAGCGAGGGCCACCGCATAGTTCACCTAATCATGACCGAAGATTGGCGGGCACCAATAACCCTGTTCCTGCAGGGGTACTATCATCCAACCGATGTCAATGAAGCCAAGCACCTCAAACATCGAAGCCGGGACTTCACACTTATCGAAGGTCAGCTTTACAAGAAGGGGATCAGTCAACCCGTGCTTAAATGTGTCACCGAGACCGAAGGCGTCCAAATCATGCGCGAAGTCCACAGCGGGACTTGCGGCTCTCACGCAGGGCCTAGGGCCCTAGCCGCAAAGGTGATCCGACAAGGTTTCTACTGGCTCGCCATGATCTGCGCCGCAAATCAGGTCACTAGGTCCTGCGAAGCCTGCCAGAAGTTTTCTCCACGCTCGGGAAGCCCTTCGCAACTAACAAAGCTAATCGCCCACATGTGGCCTCTTCAGCGCTGGGGCCTGGACATTGTTGGACCCCTACCCACGGCCCAGGGGAACCTCAAGTTCACCTTCGTCGCCGTTGAGTATTTTACCAAATGAATCGAGGCGAGGGCAGTATCCACGATAACATCGAAGACAGCCCAGAAATTCATCTGGCAGAACATCGTTTGTCGCTTCGGAGTCCCGTCCGAGCTCACAGTTGACAACGGCAAGCAATTTGACAGCCAAGATTTCAAGGATTTCTGCTTCTCCATCGGCACCAAGCTTGCCTTCGCCTCAGTGTACCACCTGCAATCCAACGGAGTCGTGGAACACGCCAATGGTAAAATTTTCACAGCCATCAAGAAAATGCTCCTCGACGACAAGAAAGGCAAGTGGGCCGACCTGTTACCCGAAGCGGTTTGGGCGCTGAACACGACTGAGTGCAGGGCGACTGGGTTCACCCCTTTCCGCCTTCTATATGGATCAGAGGCCATGACCCCGCAGGAAATTAAACATGGGTCACCACGGACAGTCTTGTCAGCCGTCCCCGACGTAGACGAGCCTACTTCGAAGGACCTCATCGACGGAGACCGCATCTTTGCCCTACAGGCTCTAAACAAATACCAAGTTCAAACAAAAGCATGGCGCGACCACACAGTCATCCCAAGGGAATTCAGCGAAGGAGACCTCGTACTTGTCCGTACAACCCGGATAGAGTCACGGGGAAAGCTGGAACCAAAGTGGGAAGGGCCATTTATCGTCAAGACGAAGTCGTCTCCCAGCGCGTACAGATTAACAACACAATCTGGCGAAGATCTAGAACATTCCTGGAACATAGACAACCTTCGCAAATTTTTTGTTTAACTACTCAGGGTCAACTAACCCTTGTAATTCCCCAAACAGTTTTATTCCGGCCCACACTCTTTTCCTCCCGGGGGGTGAGGTTTTAAATGAGGCGGAGCCATGTAATATATACGCAAAAATCCCCCGCAAAGAATCACGTCGAAAACAGACCGCATTGACGGTCTTCGGCATTCGACCACAACGAAGTCACCGCGAGGGGCAGCGCTAGCTACCCTCGCGTGCGACACTCCACGCAAAAGTCACCTAAGGGTGCAACCGGACTAGCACAATAAGTGCGCAAAATCGAAGTCTTCTCCGAAAGACTATCCGTGCAAAAGTCGCCTAAGGGTGCAGACGGACTAGCACAATAAGTGCGCAAAATCGAAGTCTTCTCCGAAAGACTATCCATGCAAAAGTCGCCTAAGGGTGCAGCCGGACTAGCACAACAAGTGCGCAAAATCGAAGTCTTCTCCGAAAGACTATCCGTGCAAAAGTCGCCTAAGGGTGCAGCCAGACTAGCACAACAAGCGCGCAAAATCGATGTCTTCCTAAAAAGACTATCTGGGCAAAGACCGACTACAGGTGCAGCCAAACTGACATCATAAACGCGCTAGATCAAGTGCATACGTCCCCCACGGACACGACCAGATCAGCGAGGGCACGCAGCATCATTTTCCAAATTATAGTTACATACGTACAGCGAGGGCATCACACCTTACATCGGTTCAACCTTTGGAATGATACCCATCTCCCTATAGTTAAACAGCATTATCCTCAACTCTTCACCCTCAAAAAGACTTCGCAACTCCCCCTCACCTACCCCAACCGGCGAGGACAACAACTCCCGTTTGCCAGCCCTGTCCACATGAAGACGAGCACCCTCCACCTCACTCACTCTACGCTCAGCCACCACCCTTCGCCGCCTACGCCCAGCACTCGGACCAAGAAAAACTTCCGCGTCCGTCGCACACGGAGAAGCCTCCGCCGCAGCCACGTCCAAGGCCGCAAAATAATCCAAGTCCTCACCTGAAGACTCTTCCGTCCACACAACCGAACTCCCAGAATCATCAAACTCAAAAAACTTAGACACAGACTCATTAGATTCATTTCCAGCAACCACGATCGACACCGCCACAAATTTAGCAGTAGCGGTTGCGTGCGCAGGCCCAAAATCCTGAACCTGCGCAGCAACCAAGGTTCAGTAACACAGACAAAATTCACTAACTCCCCCACACCCACTAAGCCACCTGCGAAGGCCCAGCCACCGCCACGGGATCCTCTGCCGCTAGCTTCGCCTTCGGGGGATCTTCCGCCATCGGCGCAGGGGCTGGCAACGAGCCTTCACCAGACTCAGTAGACGCAGGTGCAGCGAGGGAGGCTTCGCCGGTTTCTGGGGGCAATGCCGGGTCGACCTCAGCCTCGGGCAGCACCGGGTTAACCTCCGCCTCGGGCCGCGCACCATTCAAATGCCCAAAGTCTTCAACATCCTCGGCACGTGCCATCTGCAGCAACAGCACACTCATTCAGCAAACCCACGCGTACCCACATTCCACAACACAAAACAAAAGACAAACTTTACCTGATCCCTCACCTGGTCAGACCGTTCCCTAACCGCCTCTCGACCATAAGGTCCCCACATCCGATCGAAGAGTGCCCCCGCGGAGCCCTTTACCACAGGGTCTTTGACCCTAAAAATTTCGCGCTCAAAGTCTTCATCTGACTGATCGAAGACCTCATAGTGTTTGCACCCCTCGCGTGACAGCGCGTTCATTGCCCCCTCGCATGTGACGAGGGAGGCGTAGGACATGAAGCCTTGCACAATAGTCAGGAGCACCCGCAGCTCCTCCTACAACCATTCAAGGAAGTGAAGGCTGGCCTTGTGGTCGGGCACTTCAAAATCTGCAGTCCGCGCACCCAGTTCGTGGTATGCCTCCACGAGCTACGCGTGCGTCCGCACGATTTCTGAGCGCACCGAGGTCTCCGCCTTGTCTACGCGGCTGCGCAGGGCGTCGAACCTCGCCTCCCATTCCTCAGCACGTTAGCTGGTAAGGCTACCCTTCGCCAGCGCCACCTTAGCCTCCGCTCGCGCAGCCTGCACTTCGGCGACGGCCTGGTTAGCCTCCCTCCTCTCCTCCGCCAGCTGGCGTCCGATGTCAGTCCTCTCAGCCTCCAAGGCAGCCACATTCTCCGCCAGCCTGCGGCTCTTGCTCTCCGCGGCCGACTTATCCCGGACAGCATCCGCGTGCTACGCCCGAAGATTTTCGACTTCGGCGGCGACGTCCATGGTCAGGACGCCCGATGCAACATGATCGGCGAAGTCGGCCGCCTGGCAAAAACACAAGCCAAACCTTCATGAGACAGACGCATGAACCAAAACACAGCAAACATCAAAGTCCAGCGCAACTTACTTGCTTCAGCTGCGGCGTCAGCTGCTGCGACAACTGCTGAGACACTTCCCTCAGCCGCTGGGACATGGTGCCCGCCACGTCCCTAGCGGCAGCGGCCGTCAGAATCTCGCCGCTCGCGTAGAAGGCGGCCCAAGGGTCCTGCGTGACCCCCTTCGCCTTTACAACCGTCGATGGCGAGGTGGCTGCCAGCGATGGCGGGACAACAACCAAGTGCCCCTCGCCCGACCCTGCAACACGTCTCCGGTCAAAAAAAAAGAAGACTTACCGCCCAGGTAGTCCTCGACACTGATATTTGTGCCGAAGTCAGCAACACATTTCGCTGGCGACGGACCGCCCGGGAGAGGCTTGGTTTCGCTAGCGGGTGCAGCCTTCTCGCCTGTCGACGCCTTGCTGACCTCGGGCGCAGCCGCTTTCACAGCCGGCACCAGCTTGCCGCTGCCGGAGGCTGCAGCCTTCGCGCTTCCTCGTGCCCTCTTCGCCTCGCGCATGGGGTCGACCATCCTGACGACCGATCGGCGCTTCTACGCAGCATCTCGGCGGTCCTTGTTCATCACTGCCGACACAACAGCAGCAATATTCCATCCGTAAGGAAACAGTCTCAAGTCACGAGCCATGCAAGACGTAAAGAAGTCTTCACCGGCCGCGCGGGGGATAGGAACGTTCTTGGGCCATCGACCCCCGGTAACCTCCAGCATCCGCGCTGAAGACTCCCGGAGTTCGGGCGAAGACATACTTCCCCCGGGGGCCGCGCATGTCCCCATCAACTCCATAGCAAATCTATCGGAGACCCCCAACTCCCCCACCGCAGTACCTAGCTTCCTTTTCTTAGTGGCTGGGGCGGCCTCCGGCGCGGGGTCTTCTTCAGCCACAGCCGCTGGTCTTTTCCCGCGGCGGTCGTCAATGTCTTCCCCGGGATACACGCCATACGGTAAACGATTCAACTCGAAGACCCTATTCAGGCGGTCGTTGGATCCGCGTATATCCTAGCTCCGCAAGGCCTCCGTCTTTGGCACGTAGCGCCCCACAATTCGCACCGCCTTATCCTCCGCTTCGCGCACAACCGCGGCAAGATCCCACCCTCGCACATCCAAAGCAAAAAGCAGACTTCACACATTCCGCCCACCCAGGGAGGGCATCACGCGAGGGCATACTTCACCCAACGCCCATCCATGAGCCAAGGGCCACACCCCATACCCTATGAACTCCTCAACTAGATCACGCCCACTACTCGTATGGGCAGTGACCCGAAGGGCCACTTCATTCTCATCATCCTCTGGTACTTCAAATGGCGGGTACGCCACATAATAATGAGAGCACATAATGGCTGCAGAGAGCCCTGGGCGGTCTTTGACTTCGGCCTCTGAAACATAGAACCAATAATTCCACCAGTTGCCCCACTTATTTCGGGCACAGGGGACCAACTCCACGACTTCCATCGAAGCCTTCCCGGACTTCGGCATGAAAGTGCACGATCCGAATTGCGCAATCTCATGTCCAATTTTTCTCTTCTGCCAGTGCAGACAGTAATGCTTGGCGAAGACCTCCACCGAAGGCTGACCACCATACGATGTCGTTGCCCAGACATACTTCGCCAATGCCACCACAGCGTTCGATGTCAGTAGGTGAACCTGGACTTCGAACTTCTGCAGAACCTCCGACACAAAACGGTGCGCAGCCAAGCAAAGGCCAGTGATGAAAAATGCCTCAAAAACAACTAATTTGCCCTCAGGCTCAGGAACCTCCTCTGCCCCCGGGACGCGCCCAACCCCGCCACCAAAATACCCCAACTGTTGCATATCTTGCACGCAGACCGACGACATCCACGAAACACCAAATTCCACCGTATCACCCGGCCGTAACTCTGCCGCCGCCATAGTGCCCGAGGTATCTTCGGACGACGCCTCGGCCATCGGCGTGGTTGCAGCAGACGAGGAGGAAGACGGCATGGCTACGTACCGTCGACGGCGGCGTGCGGTCTGCTTCACGCGGGCCAGATCTCCGACGAACAGGAGCAAGGAGGGCACACGAGCAAGCGAGCAGGTTGAAAAGGAGGTTAGGGTTTTCGTGGCACGCGGAAGGGTAAATTTCAACCTGCGCCGCCCCCACCCCCTTTTATACACAGGGCGCGACGCTTGGGGAAACCCGCGATCCAAAAGTATGCCGTCAATCAACGGTCATGTCAAAAACCCCCACGGAACCACTTCGAGTGAGGGCAGCGTCTCCACCATCTAGCGACGCCTTCGGCACCAGATGACTTAGTCGAACTAGTCCCTTGGAGGGCAAATGTTGGGGCGAAGGCGAAGACGCCACCCTTCGCTCGATGCCTTCGCTAGTCTCGCTGCACCAATGGAGAAAAGACGACCGGCAGACCCCTTCGCTCGATGCCTTCGCCAGTCTCGCTGCACCAACGGAGACAAGACGACTGGCAGACTCCATCCTTCGTCCAATGCGCCGAGGAACGAAGGCTTCTGGCGAGGTCGTCCCATCCCGCGGCGTCGTCCAACACGAAGGCCCACGTGCAATCTGGCCCATTATAACGGGCCCTGCGTGGCCGCGGAGCATTATGGGCCTGATTTGTGAAGGCTTCTCTGTAATTACAGTCTATAACCTACTTTAATGGGAATATTCTAGGGATAACCTGGGCGCTTGAGGGCACATGCGTACTTAACCCGAGGCGCTGGGCACTCAAGCACCTATAAATACCCCCACACAGTGACCTTGTAAGGGGAGATCAAGAAAGCAATCGCCCTCTTGAGCAAAACCTTGTCTGCATTACTTCTACTCCCCCGTTGGATCAAACTTGCTCGGGAGAACAAGTTCCAACAAGTCCACCAGGCGATTCAAAGAGATCACCCCATGAACACCATCCTCGGCGATATTCATAAGGGGGTAACCACTCGATCTCGAGTCGTACATTTTTGTGAGCATTACTCTTTTGTCTCCTCTATTGAGCCATATAGGGTAGAGGATGCACTAAGAGATTCGTATTGGGTGCTGGCAATGCAAGAGGAGCTCAACAACTTCACGAGGAATGAGGTATGACATTTAGTTCCAAGTCCTAACCAAAATGTTATAGGTACCAAGTGGGTATTCCGCAACAAGCAAGATGAGCATGGTGTGGTGATAAGAAACAAAGCACGACTTGTGGCCAAAGGTTATTCACAAGTCGAAGGTTTGGATTTCAGTGAATTCTATGCACCCGTAGCTAGGCTTGAGTCAATTCGAATATTACTTGCCTATGCTACTTACCATGGCTTTAAGCTTTACCAAATGGATGTGAAGAGTGCCTTCCTCAATGGACCAATCAAGGAAGAGGTCTATGTTGAGCAACCTCCCGGCTTTGAAGATAGTGAGTATCCTAATCATGTTTACAAACTCTCAAAGGCGCTTTATGGGCTCAAGCAAGCCCCAAGAGCATGGTATGAATGCCTGCAAGATTTTCTTATCACTAATGGCTTCAAAGTCGGAAAAGTCGATCCTACTCTCTTTACTAAAAATGTTGCAAATGATTTGTTTGTACGCCAAATTTATGTTGATGATATTATATTTGGGTCCACTAACAAATCTACTTGTGAAGAGTTCAGTAGGATCATGGTACAGAAATTTGAGATGTCTATGATGGGGGAGTTGAGATACTTCTTAGGATTCCAAATCAAGCAACTCCAAGAGGGCACCTTCATCAGCCAAACAAAGTATATTCAAGACATTCTTAAAAAGTTTGGAATGAAGGATGACAAGCCCATCAAGACACCCATGGGAACCAATGGGCATCTCGACCTCGACACGGGAGGTAAATTCGTAGATCAAAAGGTATACCGGTCAATGATAGGATCTCTACTCTATTTATGTGCATCTCGACTGGATATTATGCTTTCCGTATGCATGTGTGCAAGGTTCCAAGCCGATCCTAAGGAAGTTCACCTTAGGGTCGTGAAAAGAATCTTGAGATATTTAGTTTATACTCCTAAGTTTGGTCCGTGGTACCCCAAGGGATCCTCTTTTGATTTATTGGGATATTCAGATGCTGATTGGGCAGGGTGTAAAATTGATAGGAAGAGCACATTAGGGACTTGTTAGTTTCTATGGACATCCCTGGTGTCTTGGGCTTCAAAGAAACAAAACTCAGTAGCTCTTTCAACCGCCGAAGCCGAGTATATTGCCGCAGGCCATTATTGCGCGCAATTACTTTAGATGAGACAAACCCTCAGGGACTATGGCTACAAATTTAGCAAAGTCCCTCTCCTATGTGATAATGAGAGTGCAATCCGCATGGCGGATAATCCCATTGAGCACAGCCGCACTAAGCACATAACCATTCGGTATCACTTTTTGAGAGATCACCAACAAAGGGGGATATCGAGATTGCTTATATTAACACCAAAAAACAAATAGCCGATATCTTTACCAAGCCATTAGATGAGAAAACCTTTACCAAACTTAGGAATGTGCTAAATATACTTGATTCTAGGAATTTTGATTGAAACATTGCACACATAGCTCATTTATATACTTTTGATCATATCTCTTTCATTTTGGTACAAATGCATAATTCTCGTTATTTAAGTACCAAGGCTATGACTAATGTATTTTCAAGTGAATATTTACAAAGTCATAGATTGAAAGGGAAAAGGAGTATTCGGCAAAGACGACGCTTCCACTCAACTCCATCGATATTATTTACTCTTTGCCGATATTCCGCCATCTCTCCATCATTGGTATAATCTTTCATTCATATCTTGTTTGACCAAGGGGGAGAGAAAAAAAGGGCTCACAATGTCTCCGTTTTTAGCGATTCATGCCAAAGGGGGAGAGAGTATTAACCCAAAGCAAAATGACCGCACCACCACACCACATTTTTAAATTGTGTTTCGAAAATTCTTATTGGTATATTTCAATTTAGTATGTGTCATTTTCAAATAATATCTATCAAAACCCTCTTGAAAACTAAGAGGAGAATTCCAATTCAGGGGGAGTTTTGTTTAGTCAAAGGAAAAGCATTTGAAACAGGGGGAGAAATTTCAAATCATGAAAATGCTTCCTACAATCTTATTCATATACCCTTGACTATTTGCAAAAAGATTTTGAAAAGAATTTTCCAAAAGAATTTGCAAAAACAAAACAGGTGGTGCAAGCATGGTCCGAAATATTAAATAAAAAGAAAGCAATCCATGCATATCTAGTGAAATTATAAATTGGTTTAATTCTAAGTAACCTATGCACTTACATTATGCAAACTAGTTCAATTCTGCACTTATATATTTGCTTTGGTTTGTGTTGGCATCAATCACCAAAAAGGGGGAGATTGAAAGGGAAATAGGGTCAAGCCTTTTCCTATAAATGATTTTGGTGGTTGATTTCCCAACACAAATAATTGGACTAACTAGTTTGCTCTAGATTATATGTTCTACAGGTGCCAAAGGTTTAACACAAACCAATAAAAAGTTAAAGTTAGGGTTCAAAGAGAAAGGAGCAAAAGAAACTGAAGGCTGCCCTGGTCTAGCGCATCGGACTGTCCGGTGTGCCACCGGACAGTGTCCGGTGCACCATGGGTCGTACAGTCTGAACTCCTCAGCTTCGAGTTTCTCCAGGCGCACTCCGCTATAATTCACCGGACTATCCGGTGCACCAAGTGGAGCAACGGCTACCAGCGCAACGGTCAACTGCATAGTGCCTTGACAGAACTACAGTTCACGGTAGAATTCGGAGCAGGCGTCAGAGGCGCACTAGACAGTGCACAATACCTGTCCGGTGCGGCACCGGACTGTCCGGTGCCCCAAGAAGTCAGAGCTCCAACGGTCAAAACCGTCAGAACCCTAACGGTTGGGTGACGTGGCTGGGGCACCAGACAGTGTCTGGTGGTGCACCGGACTGTTCGGTGCGCCCATCGACAGATAGCCTCCCCAACGGTTGAATTGGTGGTTGAGGGCTATAAATACCCCCCCAACCACCACCACTCCAAGCATCCAAGTTTTTCAGACATCTCATTCAATACAAGAGCTAGTGCAATCAATACAAGACACAATTCAATAGAATCAAAGCCTCTCCAAGTCCCAAATCCACACCAAACTCATAGTGACTAGAGAGAGTGTTTTGCTCGTGTTCTTTGAGCTCTTGTTCTTGGATCGCTTTCTTCTTCCTCTATTCTTGTTCCCAAGCTACTTGTAATCAAAGTAAGAGACACCAATTGTGTGGCGGACCTTGTGGGACCTAAGTGACCCGTTTGATTGAGGAGAAAGCTCACTCGGTCTAGGTGACCGTTTGAGAGAGGGAAAGGGTTGAAAGAGACCCGGTCTTTGTGACCACCTCAACGGGGAGTAGGTTTTCAAGAACCGAACCTCGGTAAAACAAATCACCGTGTCATCCGCTCTATTTCTTAGTTGATTTGTTTTCTCCCTCTCTTTCGGACTCGGATTTTATTCTAACGCTAACCCCGGCTTGTAGTTGTGCTTTTAGTTTGTAAATTTCAGATTCCGCCTATTCACCCCCCTCCAGGCGACTTTCAGTTAACACCTAGCCAATAGGGTTCAAGTACCATTAATCTGTCCAAGTAGATCACATTAGTTTGGATCACACTAGATTCCATAATCCTTTTTAAGAATACCCTTTAGTTGAGCATATCCAGTTGATTTTATCTTTATGAAATTCTAGTATTTTTTCAGTGGAACTTCCAATTAGTATATATTTTTTTATACACCTAAAATTTTCATGCCATTAACAGGTGTGGCATAGAAAACAAGGGTACATCATGTTTTAGTGTAGATAAGATTTGGGCCTAAAGAAAGTTAAGTAAGGGAGACTTTTATTCCGGATGGTGGATCTTGATTCATCCAAAGATCTATTTCTACTTGTATCTTTCATTGTCGAGGTTAACCTTCTTCTTGGATCTGATTTAAGAACTATCTGTTGCGGTGTTGGATGCCATTATCCGAGTTGGGATAACAATTGCGGTATATGGGGTAGGTAGATTGAACAGAGTTTTAGTTCGCTTGTAAGAGAAATGGGTTGGGCAACCTAAAACATAGGCTAGGTCATGATTTCACGGACGAGTTGGTTTAAGACACCAATTTAGGTTCAAATCCCATTTATAGGAATATGGTTTAGTTAATACTTGTAACATAGATTAGACCATATTAGATTAGGTAGGGTCTAGATTAGATTGGATATAACTGTATTTAAACTTAGTTTAAGTCAGATAAATTTACCAGGGTAGAATATGTATTATTAATGTGTTAGAATCCTTTGAGATAGGATGAACTATATAGTGTAGGTAGGTCAAAATCTCTGTCAGGTTAAAACTGAGGGGTTATTCAAATATCAAGTGGTTAAGGTAGTTGCATATGGCCAAGTTGGACTAAGATTCCAATTTAGATTAAAACATATTTATAATAGTAGGATCCAATCTTATTTTACTAGTATTATCTACCATGTTTGTCCATTAGGTTAGATCTGATCAGATTAGATGGAATCCGAATTAAATTGGTGTAATCAGATTAGATTGGATAAAATCTACTTAATTTATGAAATAAGCAAGGTGGTTGGGGATAAGTATGCTTATTAGAATAGGTTAAGTTTCTAAGAATAAGATAGAATCTTTTTGAGATAAAATGAATCTATTAAGGTAAGAAAGAATCTTTTAAGATTAGATAGGTCTATTAAGATATGAGGTAATCTTTTAAGATAAGATGATTCTGTTAAGATAAGAAAGAATCTTTTAAGATAAGATGGATCTATTAGGATAAGATAGATTCCTTTAGGTTAAGAGGGATCCATTATAGTAAGAGAGAGTTTTTTGAGATAAGAGGGATCTATATAAAATAGATACACTTTAATGGAGGATAATCTAAGTTGTTTAGTTATCTCATGAATTTTATTTATTCATATTTATGCCTATATGTATATGCAGATGTAATTGTGGACACTACTCCACAACTCATCACACTCAATCAAAGATCCAAATGAAACAAGCATCATAAGAGCAAACACTCAAGCGTATAGATACCTATAAAAATAGTTTTGTTTTTGTTCCTAAGAGTAGGTCTCCTATTCTTAAAGTCACTTTACGCACAGGATTTCAAAGTGTGAAATCCACATTTGTCTTTAGAAAGGAAAAGGTAAGAAAAATCAGAGTAAAGCGGAAATAGATGAGGAAAGATTAAGAAAAGTTTAGAAAGTATTAGAGTAAGGTAAGTAGGTATGGGTTTGTCCATTTCTATCTAGGTTTCGTCCTACAGTCAACATTCCTCTGATACCACTTCTGTCACACCCGGATTTAAGGGGCTCAAAATCCGGGTGCATCTCATACATGCGCCAAAAAAGACAACATATATACTAATAGAGTGTATAGAGATAAATGTCACGATATAATCAGAGTACATATTACATAGCGGAAGTCTTACAAAATAAAAGATAAATACAGATCGAACTAAAATACATCCTTGGCGCCACATAGTCAACTAGGAGACGCCACCTAGATCAAACCGAACTCCTCAATGTGTGGCTTGTCTTGAACCACCTATACTTCTCCTGTGGGGGTGTGAGACAGCAAGGGTGAGCTCACACATGTTTATCGCTCAACAAGTTGTGGGGAATAATGTGTATGAACTCACCAAAGGTGGGAGTTCATGTGAAGTGTAAGGCTGATCAACAAAATAAAGGTTGAAGCTGAGCATTGCTTTTATAAGTTGGTCAAAATTTTATTAGCAGTTACTAAGTGTAAGTAAATACCAAACCATAATAAATAATCCCATGCCAATGTAAATGACAAATTGAATTTAAGTTACATAAATTAATCATGTGAGGGTCCGAGCCGCTCATGACCGTGGGCATGGCTAGTATACCAGTTTTACACTCTGCAGAGGTTGCACATCTTTACCCACAAGTCATGTTACCCATCTGCCAAGGGGTCATGAATCCCATACACCTCTACCAAGGAAGCGAGGCAGGGTAACACTACGAGGCTTTTACAAAGTTCCACTAGCTTCAGAAAACCTGCTACAGTTTATAGGAAGCTCTAGTGCAGGAATCCCTCGCTTGACCGCCATCGCAGCAAAATCAACCTAAGGACCTCCCTACACTGACCACTCCCCTACTGCCCTTGCCCCTTTCGGATAAGGTAGTCATCCACTAGCTTTCCTAATTAATCAGCCAAGGGTGTCCCATTAAACCCTTGTGGTAGCACTGTTTTCCCGGGTGGTCGCTCCATGTTCCAATTAACATAATGATCTTAACATGAACATAAATAACATAACAAAATAATTGGAACATGGATATAATGAAATATTATCCCAAAACCATATAAAGCAATAGCATGACTACCCAATTGATTCAGGGATAAACAAGGTAAAAAGGATAACCAGTCTAGGGTGACCTATTAGGTCCCATCAAAATTAAACCTATGCATTGATAAGTGATAATAAAGAACATTATTGGGTAAATAAAAGTGATCAAGGGCACAACTTGCCTGGCACTTGAGATTCTAGGTACCAGGGTGATTCTTCAGATCCTCGTGACCGCACTGCTAGTCCTAGCAATATAGACAAACATGGTATAGGCAAAATTAACATCACACCAAACATAAGAATAAACTGCGTAATAATACTCTACGCGCCGTAACAAGATTGTAGGAACAAGAATCACTAAATTCAGAGTTACAGTTATCAAATTATGATTTTAAAAAGATTTAAGTGTTGGACACAAAAGAAATTAAGTGTATAAATTATACCTATGTTTCATAATAAAATAAGGTTACCAGATGATAAACAATATTATTATGAATTTATAGCATCTGGAATAAATTAATTCGGAGCTAAGATGAATTAAATATGAATTAAATAAGATTCTAGGTACTAGGTACAAGATTAGTTAGGAGATTAATTTTAGTATGGTTTTCATGTCAAAACTGAGACACTAGTTGATAAACATTAATATTACAAAATTATAGAAACTAGAATGGGTCAATTTGGACTTCAAATGAATTTTCTAGGAATTTTACAAGTTTCTGCAATTAATTTCATACTTAAAATCATTTTCCTTAATCATTTATTCCTTTTTACTGACTTCTGGACTGCGCGCATAAAAACAGAGAAATGTAGGGTTCTCGGTGTAAATTTTCCTAAGACTCAAAACTCCCTGCAGTGGACCGCGGGATGGTTTCTAAATTTCCAGCAGGGCTCATATGTAAAAAGTCCACAACAAAGGGGTACGGGTAATTGTGAACTGCCCGATCAAATCTGAACGATCAAGATTAGATGGTGGATGTAATAAACCGATACGCAACGACAACCGTTAGAACGAGATCCGACGGCCCGGATGCGATGCACTCGAACAACCCTTCTACGATCTAATCCTGCCCGCACAGGGAGGATCCAACGACCAGAAAGCCATCTCTTCCTAACTTCTAATAGGGGATGTTCATCCCAAATCCGATGGTGGATGCTCATCCCCAATCTCTAGCTATCCAACCGGTGGCGCTGCTCTGCTCCCTCCGCCGGAGACCCACCGGAGTACCACCGATTTCCGAGCTCGGACCTCAAATCCCCTAATTCCGGCGTCCTATGCAGTGTCACGAGTACAACGAAAATGATGGACGGCTCACCGGGGTTGGAGGCGGTCGCAGGGAGGCTACCCACGACGCACGGCGGAGACCAAAGTCCGGCGTCAAATTCTGGATACTACCACGGTCATCCCCTCCCCGGTCGGCCACAAAAACCTCACCAGACACCCCGTGAAGCCCCTAGACGCAACTCGAGTGCCCGGCCGTTTGGGGAAGTTGACAGCGGCGCTAGCGGACAATTTCTACCCCCGCCTCACTCTCTCTCTATACCCACACGTTGTTTGGCCGGAGATACGATGACTTGGAAAGGGGAAGCGCTTGGGGAGGTCACTAGATAGGCTCGATAGAAGTAGGTGAGGAGGATTGGAGTGGTTCCAAAGGAAGCACACGGTTTATTGAGCTCGGCGCGGATTTGGGGGAGAAGAGAGGAAGAAATGTGGTGAACGCGGACGACTAACCAGTGCGCTGAGAAGCTGTACGTGGAGGGAGAGGCTAACGCCCAATTCCAAGGTGACGACACGCGATTCGGGCGAAGCAGGCATAGACGAGGTCGCGAGGGAATCTGCCGGGTGGTTCTAGACTGAGCCGCGGATTCCGTCGAGCTCGTCGTGAGGTGGGGAACAAGACTGGGGATGCAGGCCCACCGGTCAGTCACCCATTTAGGGCCTATGCGCGCGGCGGAAAGGTGGGCTGCACGTGGGGGAGGAATGGGCAGTGGGCCCGCAGCACTAGTGCCACTGGTTTCAGGCCGTGCACGCGGCGAGGAAGGGTGACAGGGCTGACCCTCCTGTCGGTGAGATGCTAGGGTACGCGCATAAGGATCTTGGCACTCAGGCCCGCATGTCAGCGAGAAATCCCGAGTAGGCCGCGCATGTGTGGGAGAGTGGATGGGCCGCGCGGCTAGGGTTTCGACCCAGT
This sequence comes from Zea luxurians, assembly GCA_029449295.1. Classification (NCBI taxonomy): domain Eukaryota; kingdom Viridiplantae; phylum Streptophyta; class Magnoliopsida; order Poales; family Poaceae; genus Zea; species Zea luxurians. Next base: position 178,959,704 of record JAOPSE010000003.1, on the reverse strand, counting down.
TCCTGTTTCTCCTTTTCTTTTCTTATTTTATTTTTTTTCCTATCCCTTTTCTTCCTTCCCTAAGCTCAAATTCCAATTCAAATTCAAATTTGTGGTAAATTTGTACTCGAATTTTGAATGTATGGTTTGAACATATTGTTTGGAATAAATTCACTTTGTTTACAAATTTATTTTGTATTATATGGTCTTTTCTCTCTTCCTTCCCTATTTTCAATTTGGGGTTAATTCCACAACTCAAGTCCTTATTTTATTTCTAGTATTATTATTGTTATGAGTCTCACCATGGATCAAAATATACCAAATTCAAATATTAGTGTAAAAAAATATATTCCTATTTATATATTTTATTTTACCCATTTGTTTGGTTTTTCCTTCTCTTTTCTTAAATTCTAAAATTGTACCTTTGGATTAAATCCTAATTCTCAATACTCAAGTATAATTTGATATATCTGAATTTTCTATTTTATTTCTTCATATATTTATTTTATTATTATTATTATTTTTATACAAATTTTGAGCCCTACACATACCAACAAGGTGCATCTTCTTTTTCGGAAGCCTATCTCGAAAGAACCTCCAAGTTAAGCGTGCTTGGCTTGGAGCAATTTGGGATGGATGACCGATCGGGATGTTTTCTCGGGTGCGCATGAGTGAGGACAAAGTGCGCACAAAAGACTCGTGTTGGTCTATGGGGGACAATATATGATCCTAGCGAGCTGCCAGGAGTAAGTACCGTTGGTCCGGGATTGGACAGGGTTTTACAATTAAACTACAACAATACGTATACATCTTACCAGCAGCGGAGACAACGCTATGGCCAGTAGGGCCTGGGCCCTACTCTTGAGTCGAATAGCCTCTAATGGTCCATATACCGGCCAGTATGATTAGCTATGACTGCTATCAAAAGATCTAGTTTTTTGTGTATAAAGGTCCATACATCGTTTTTTGTTTTATATCTGGCCCTATACTTAGAGAAATCCTGGCTCCGCCATTGCATCTTACATGATATGTTTGTGGCCAAGGTTTGTTTTCGGGCTTTTTCGATAAAGGAAGCTTTATTAATTAATCTTACACAATTACATCAAGCTGATGCAAGTGAACTAAGATTACTCCCGGCCTCTACACACTAAGGGTTGATTTGGTGACTGTTGGGGCGAAGGCGAAGACGCCACCCTTCGCTCGATGCCTTCGCCGTAATCGTTGGACCAACGGAGACAAGACAACGGACAGGCTCACCCTCCGTCCCATACGTCACCAGACGAAGACCTGTGACGAGGTCGTCCCATCTTGCGACCTCGTCCAGCATGGAGGCCCACGTGTGATCCGGCCCATTGTAACAGGCCCTGCGTGGCCGCTGCGTGTTACGGGCCTAATTTGTAAAGGCATCCCTGTAATTACGGTCTGTAACCCCGCTTTATGGGAATATTCCGGGGATAACCTAGGTGTCTGAGGGCACATGCGTCTTTAACACAGGATGCTGGGCACTCAGATACCTATAAATACCCCCGCACAGTGCCCTTGAGAGGCTAGATGAACAGAGCTATTGCCATCTCGCGCGAAAACCCTGTTTACGTCACTACACACCCCCGTTGGATCCCCTTGCACCAGAGAGCAAGTTCCAACATTTGGTACCCACCGTTCGTGCTACGAAAAAACCACCCGCGATGGCACCCAAGAAAGCTAGCTCGAAAGCTGACGAGGCTACGAAGGCAGCACTGCTGGCCGCAAAAAAGGGCAAGGCCCTCGCACTCACTCACTCCACCCACCAAGAGGCTACTGAAGACGACGTTCTCCGCACCTGCGAAGACGACGCTCTCCACACCTGCGGCCCTGAAGGACAACCGCAACCTCCCCCAGGCTTCGCCCCACCGGAGGGTGCGGACCTCACCGAGGACGGTGAAGTCCTCGGCGTCTCAGCGGAAGAACAGCTACAGCTGCGCGCCCTGTGCATCAAGAACCGCAATCTCCAGAGGCAAAAGGAGATACTGGAGGCCAAGCGCCAGCGCGTGTCCGCACTAGCCAAGGTGCGGCAAATGATACGCGATGAAGAGCAGAAGGCCCAGGACCTCGAGCGGGAGATCGCGCTGATGCAGCGCGAAGGCCACCTCGGCCTGCAGCACGGGCCACCCCTACAACAGCGCGCACAACTGGAAGACATACGCGAAGGCCACCTCGGCCTGCAGCATGGGCCACCCCTGCAACAGCGCACGCAAATGGAAGACCTGCACTTCCCCCAGCGCGACCACGCCTTCCCACACGCCGCGCCATTCCAAGGGGTCAACTACCTCGACGAGCGAAGTCCCCTTGCGCCACACCTGCAAGTGACACCCTGGCCTGCCAACTTCCGGGCAGGGACCTATCCCAAGTACAACGGCAGCACGGACCCAGCACAGTACATCATGAGTTATCAGGTCGCCGTTGCATCTTCCGGAGGGGACGACGCCACGATGGCCAAGTCTTTCATCATCGCCCTCGAAGGCCCAGCTCTCACCTGGTTCACCAGGTTGCCCCCGCTGTCCATTGACTCCTGGAGAAGCCTCCAGGACAAATTCCTGCTCAACTTCCAAGGGTACCGCCCAGACACCGACGCCTTGGCCGAACTCTCACTCTGCAAGCAGCTGGAAAAAGAGACTCTGTGGGAGTATTACCGCAAGTTTCTAACACTCAAGTCACAGCTGCCCTCAGTTGATGACCAGATCGCCATCCACTACGCCATCAGTGGCCTTCGCGCCGGCGTCCTTTACAGCCACTGCATCAGGGACCCGCCCAAGAACATCTAGGAATTATATCAGCTCTTTGAAAAATATGCCAAATCCGAAGAGCTCCACCAGCGCAAGGTTGAGTCTCAGAGGAAACCCAAAGATGCTCCACAGTCCAGCCGAACGTGGACGAGGACTCTGCAGCCAGACTCTGGTCGAGACGGCCGCAATCAGCAGCAAGTGCACAACATCGCCAACCAGCACCCCGCTGCTGACACCTCTCGTCGCCAGGAGTATCCCCCCTAGGGCCGCGGAAACGGAACTCACGGTAGGGGTCGGGGGCGTGCGCAGCCGCCGCGCCGATTCTACTGTCTTTTCCATGGCGAAGACTGCGCCCACCAAACCAGAGACTGCCCAGAAACGAATGCCACCAAAGACAGGATGGCACGGGCGCAGCCAGCCGACAACCCCAGAGTTGTCGCGCACACTTATCTGCAACCCCCTCCACCATACATCCACGCCCCCGCCCCGCATCCACCGCACCACGCATACCAACACCACCAGGAAGTACAAATCGTACCTCCCCCACCCCCACCTCCACACCAGCAACATCAGAACATCCCCCACCCCCACGCCCCAAAACAAGAAGACTTAGCCGATCAGCCGTATCGTGGAGTCATTCATATGATCACTGGGGGGTCCAGCACCGACTTCGACACAAAGTGGCAGAAGCGGGACCACTACCGCAGCATCAACCACGTCGCCATCACCGGCCTAGTCGTGCAGACAAAGTGGTCCCACGTACCGCTAACCTTCGACGCACGAGACGTCGACCTGCGCAGCGCCCCCCACATCGACGCCATGGTTATCAACTGCAGCGTGGCAGGCTGGGACCTGCACAAAGTCCTAGTCGACAATGGCAGTCAAGCGGACATCATTTTCCTCCATGCCTTCGACTGCATGGGCATAAGCCACAGCCTGCTCAAGCCTTCGGACAACCCATTGTATGGTTTCGGCGGCAAGGGCACTTTTCCTGTCGGCAAAATAGAACTGCCTCTCTCCTTCGGTGTAGTACCCAATGCCCGAAGTGAGCAAATAACCTTCGATATCGTCGATATGGTGTATCCGTACAATGCAATCATGGGCCGGGGCTCTATCAACAAGTTTGAGGCAGCCATTCACAGACTGTACCTATGCATGAAGATACCAGGTCCGTTAGGCGCCATTGCGGTCTACGACAATCAACAGACTGCGCGCAACATAGAGCGGGACTTCGTCCTCGGACAAAGAAATGTGCACTGCCTCACGGCCCAGCGCGAGGTCCCTGCGTCCGTCAGCCCAACTGACAAAGACCACGACAAGGCACAGCTACAGAGCAACGACGGGACCAAGACTGTCCCCCTCGACCAGGCCACGCCCAAGCAGACAGTCACCATCAGCGAAGACCTCACTTCGCAAGAAGAGGAGAAACTCCTCTGCTGCTTGTCCAAGAACAAAGACGTCTTCGCCTGGTCAGCCCTCGACCTGGTCGGGGTCAGCCGATCCATAATTGAGCATAGCTTGGGGATCGACCCTTCGGTGAGACCGAAAAAACAGCGGCTTCGCAAAATGTCCGACGAGAAGACAGAGGCCGCCAAGGCAGAAGTACACCGCCTCCTGGAAGCCAAATTTATCGAGCCAGTGGCTTACCCCACGTGGCTTTCCAACGTTGTGATGGTGCAGAAAAAGAGCGGCAAATGGCGAATGTGCATCGACTTCACCAGTCTCAACAAGGCCTGCCCAAAGGACAACTTCCCGTTGCCGCGGATCGACAAAATAGTCGATAGCGCGGCTGGATGCGAAGTCATGTCACTCCTCGACTGCTTCTCCGGTTACCACCAAATATACATGAAGGAGGAAGACAAGGCCAGCACTAGCTTTATAACACCCTTCGGCACATATTGCTTTATCAGAATGCCGGAGGGACTCAAGAACGTTGGGTCCACCTTCTCCCGACTTACCAAAACAGTGCTCGAAGGGCAGGTCGGCAGAAATATATTCACATATGTGGATGACATCGTCGTCGCCAGCAGGAGCAAGGAGGACCATCTCGCTGACCTCGCCGAGACATTCCCGAACATGCGGGACGCACGACTTCGCCTGAACCCCAAAAAGTGCGTCTTCGGCGTTCGCCAGGGGAAAATATTGGGCTACCTGGTATCACACCGCGGCATCGAGGCCAACCCAACCAAGATCCAGGCCATCATCAACATGGCGCCCCCGCAGTCAGCCAGAGACGTCCAACGTCTGACGGGCAGATTGGCCGCCCTCAACAGATTCATCTCCAAATCCGCTGAGCGAAGTCTTCCCTTCCTGAAAACACTCCGCAGCGCAAAAGACTTCGCTTGGGGACCAGAGTAGGCTGCGGCCTTCGCCTCACTGAAACAATACCTGTTGGAGCTGGCGGTTCTTACAAGCCCCGACTCTTCGCTACCCCTATTGCTTTACGTGGCGGCCTCGCCGCACGCGGTCAGCGCGGCACTGGTTCAGGAGCAGACAGTAGAGGGCGTGATCAAACAGTGCCCAATTTATTACGTCTCCGAAGTGCTCACACCGTCAAAATGTAACATGACGAAACTCGAAAAGATTGCCTATGCAGTTGTTATGTCTTAGCGCAAATTGCGCCACTACTTTGAAGCATTCAAAGTCCGCATCACCTCAGATAGGGGAATCGGCGAATTATTCAGAAACCTGGAGGCATCGGTACGGATCGCCAAATGGGCGGCCGAACTCTCCGGCTACCACATCACTTTCGAGCCCAGGACGGCGATCAAGTCACAAGTTCTAGCAGACTTCATCGTCGACTGGACCGGGCCAATAACACAGCCGGACCCGTTCGCAGAGAAGGTTTGGACAATCCACTGCGACGGCGCATGGTGCCATGCGGGGGCAGGCGCTGCTGCAGTCATCACCTCACCCGCCGGGGTCAAGCACAGATACGCGGCACGCTTAAGCTTCGCTCTGGAATCTGACAGATGCACAAACAACATAGCAGAATACGAAGCTGTCATCCTCAGCCTCCGCAAACTAAGAGCCCTTGGTGTCACCACCTGCATTGTCAGGACAGACTCCAAGGTGGTCGCCGGCCAAGTCGAGAAAGACTATGCAGCAAAGGACCCCGCACTTATGCAATACCTCGCGGCCATCCGAAGTCTCGAGAGACAATTCAAGGGGTTCACCTTGCAGCATGTGGACCGAGCCAAGAATGAAGAGGCCGACGCATTGGCCAAGGCTGCCGCCAGGGGCGAAGCCCTACCCTCCGACGTGTTCTACCACGTCATCGGCACGCCAGCTGTCCGCAGCCCCGAAGGGCTCCAAATAACCAACGACAGCGAGGGCCACCGCATAATCAACCTCATCATGACCGAAGACTAGCGGGCGCCAATAACCCTGTACCTGCAGGGGTACTATCACCCAATCGCCAGCAATGAGGCCAAGCGCCTCAACCACCGAAGCCGGGACTTCGCACTGATCGAGGGCCAACTTTACAAGAATGGGGTCAGTCAACCGATGCTTAAGTGCGTCACCGAGACCGAAGGCGTCCAAATCCTGCGCGACGTCCACAAGGGGACCTGCGGCTCCCACGCAGGGCCTAGGGCCCTAGCGGCAAAGGTGATTCGCCAAGGTTTCTACTGGCCCGCCATTATTTGCGCCGCCAATTGGGTCGTCAGATCCTGCGAAGCCTGTCAGAAATTTTCCCCATGCTCGGGACGCCCCTCGTAGTTCACGAAGCTGATCGCCCACACGTGGCCCCTTCAGCGCTGGGGCCTAGACATTGTCGGGCCCCTACCCACGGCTCAGGGGAACCTCAAGTTCACCTTCGTCGCCGTTGAATACTTCACCAAATGGATCGAAGCGAGGGCAGTATCCACCATCACATCGAAGACAGCCCAGAAATTCTTCTGGCAAAATATTGTTTGCCGCTTCGGAGTACCATCCGAACTCACGGTCGACAACGGCAAGCAGTTCGACAACCAAGATTTCAAAGACTTCTGCTTCTCCATCGGCACCAAGCTTGCCTTCGCATCCGTGTACCACCCCCAGTCCAACGGAGTCGTGGAGCGCGCCAACGTCAAAATTTTCACAGCCGTCAAGAAAATGCTCCTCGACGACAAAAAAGGCAAGTGGCCTGACCTATTACCCAAAGTGGTCTGGGCACTGAATACAACTGAGTGCAGGGCGACTGGGTTCACCCCCTTCTGCCTATTATACGGATCGAAGGCCATGACTCCGCAAGAAATAAAGCATGGGTCGCCTCGGACAACCGCGTCGGCCGTCCCCGACGTAGACGAGCCGACTTCGAAGGACCTCATTGACGGAGACCGCGTCTTCGCCCTACAGGCTCTGCACAAATACCAAGCCCAGACAAAAGCATGGCGCGACCAGGCAGTCATCCCAAGGGAATTCAGCGAGGGGGACCTCGTACTCGTCCGGACAGCTCGAACATAGTCCAGAGGCAAGCTGGAGCCTAGGTGGGAGGGCCCTTTCATTGTCAAGACGAAGGCCTCCCCCAGCGCATACAGGCTCACAACGCCAACCGGCGAAGACTTGGAGCATTCCTGGAACATCGATAATCTTCGCAAATTTTTTTTTGACTCATCAGGGCCAGCTCGCCCTTGTAATTCACAAAAACAATTTTATTCTGGCCCGCACACTTTTCCTCCCAGGGGGTGAGGTTTTTAACGAGGCGGAGTCATGTAATATACAAGTGAAAAATCCCCCGCAAAATCTACGTCGAAAAAAGACCGCACCGACGGTCTTCGACATTCGACCAATACAAAGTCACCGCGAGGCACAGCGCCAGCCACCCTCGCGTGCGACAACTCCGCACAGAAGTCGCCTAAGGGTGCAGCCGGACTAGCACAACAAGTGTGAAAAATCGAAGTCTTCTGCGAAGACTATCCGCGCAGAAGTCGCCTAAAGGGTGCAGTCGGACTAGCACAAAAAGTGCGAAAAAGTGGAAATAGGGTATTTACACTGGCGGTTATCTTAACACAACCGCCAGTGGAAATAGGGTATTTACACTGGCGGTTCTGTTACACCAACCGCCAGTGGAAATTGGTTTCTACTGGCGGTTGGTGTAACAGAACCGCCAGTGTAAATACCCTATTTCCACTGGCGGTTGTGTTAAGATAACTGCCAGTGAAAATGGGTTTCCACTGGCGGTTCCTAAGTCGGGTCCACCTTGTTTTTTTTACTGGCGCGTGATAACTGAAACCGCCAGTGATAATTTATGGGTGCCGCAGGCTATGAGCTCTTTTCTACTAGTGATCGAAGTCTTCTGCGAAGACTATCCGTGCAGAAGTCGCCTAAAGGGTGCAGCCGGACTAGCACAACAAGTGCGAAAAATCCAAGTCTTCTGCGAAGACTATCCGCGCAGAAGTCGCCTAAAGGGTGCAGCCGGACTAGCACAACAAGTGCGAAAAATCCAAGTCTTCTGCGAAGACTATCCTCGCAGAAGTCGCCTAAGGGTGCAGCCGGACTAGCACAACAAGTGTGAAAAATCGAAGTCTTCTACGAAGACTATCCACGCAGAAGTCGCCTAAGGGTGCAGCCGGACTAGCACAACAAGTGCGAAAAATCGAAGTCTTCTGCGAAGACTATCCGCGCAGAAGTCACCTAAGGGTGCAGCCGGACTAGCATAGCAAGTGCGAAAAATCGAAGTCTTCGGCAAAAACTATCCGTGCAGAAGTCGCCTAAGGGTGCAGCCGGACTAGCACAACAAGTGCGAAAAATCGAAGTCTTCTGCGACGACTATCCATGCAACAGTCGCCTAAGGGTGGAGCCGGACGAAGCTTAACAAGTGCGAAAACGACTACACCAAACGGTCCGCGCAAAGACCGACTACATGCGCACCAGACCAACATAACAAATACACCAGACCAAGTACGTAACGCCTTCGTGAGCATAGCCGAAGACACACAACTTCATCATACAAGCTATTACATATGTACAAGCGAGGGCATCACACTTTACATCGGCTCAACCTTCGGAATAATTCCCATCTCCCTATAGTTAAATAGCATTATCCTCAGCTCCTCACCCGCAAAAAGACTTCGCAGCTCCCCCTCACCTGAGCTCACAGCGGCCGGCAAGGACAGCAGTTCCTGCCTGCCAGCCCTACTCACACAAAGCCGACCACTGTCCGCCTCACTCACTCTACGCTTCGCGACCGCCCTTCGCCGCCTACGCCCAGCACTCGAACCAGGCACAACTTCAGCATCCGCAGCACGCGGCGAAGCCTCCGCCGCTGCCACATCCAAGGCCGCAAAGTAGTCCAAGTCCTCATCCGACGACTCTTCGGTCCACTCAACCGAGCCCCCAGAGTCACCAAAATCAGAAAACTTAGATGCAGACTCATCCGATTTATTCCCATCATCCACGGTCGAAGCCGCCAAAAAATTAGCAGTAGCGGTTGCGTGCGCAGGCCCAAAATCTTGAACCTACGCAGCAACCAAGGTTCAGCAACATATCCAAATTTCCCTAACTACCCACACCCGCTAAGCCACCTGCGAAGGCCCAGCCGTCGCGGGATCCTCCGCTGCCGGCTCCGCCGCCATCTTCACAGGATCCTCAGCCCTCGGCGCGGCAGTTGGCGATGGGCCTCCGCCGGCCGCAGTGGTTGCGGGAGCACCAGGAACGCCTTCGACGGTTTCCGGGGGCGGCTCCGGGGCGGTCTCGAGCGCAGCCACCATCGGGTTCGACTCCGAGTTAGGCTGCGCGCTGTTCAAAGCCCCGAAGTCATCCACCCTCTCGCCACGCGCCGCCTGAGACACAGCACACAGATCCAGCAAACCCACATATAACCCACATTCAACAAACACCAGACAAAAGCCAAACATTACCTGACCCCTCGCCGTCTCGGCCCGCTCCCTGACCACCTCCCGACCGTGGGGGCCCCACATCCGATCGTAGAGGGCTCCCACGGATTCCTTCACCACAGGGTCCTCAACCTTGTAAATATCGCGCTCAAAATCTTCATCAGCTTGGTCGAAGACCTCATAGTGCCGGCACCCTTCGCGAGAGAGAGCGTTCATCGCCCCCTCGCAAGTGACCAGGGAGGCATAGGACATAAACCCCTCCAAGATGGTGGGAAGCGCCAGCAACTCCTCCTGTATCCACTCGAGGCAGCGAAGTCCGGGCTCACGGTCCGGCACTTCGAAGTCAGCGGTCCGCGCGCCCAGCTCATGGTATGAATCCACAAGCTGTTTGCGGGTCCGCTCAGCCTCCGAGCGCGTCGAAGCCTCGGCCCTCTCCACACGGGTCTGCAGAGCGCTGAGCCGCCCCTCCAACTCCTCGGCGCGCTGCCTGGCAAGACTGCCCTCCGCCCGCACCAAATTGGCCTCCGCCTGCGCAGACTGCGCCTTGGTGAGGGCCTCATTAGCCTCCTTCCTTTCCTCCGCCAGTTGGCGCCGGAGGTCAGTCCTCTCACCCTCCAGCGCGGCCACCTTATCCGCCAGCTTGCGGCACTTGCTGTCGGCGGCCGACTTTTCCTGGACGGTGTCAGCATGTTGCGTCTGAAGTCTCTCGACTTCGGCAGACACAGCTTCCATCAGGGCCCCCGATGCCACGTGGTCTGCGAAGTCAGCCGCCTACAAGACACACATAAGACCACAGCCCCAACGAAATCGGTAAAAAACCGAAGTCTAGCTCAACGTACCTGACTTAGTGCCTCCTTCAGCCGGCGGGACACAGCACCCGCCTCGTCCCTGACGGCGTGAGTGCCGGAATCTCACCATCGGCACTCAGAGCACTGCCCTTCGCCCTGGGCACCACGGCAGCCGCCGCGGTCGACACGGCAGGCGGAACAACAACAAGTTGGCCTTCGTCCGACCCTGCAACGTACCAACAGATGAAAAAAAACTCGAGCCAACGACTTACCAACAAGATAATCTTCCACACTAATGTCGGTGGCGAAGTCGGCGACGCGCTTGCCCGGCGGTGGCAAATCTCGGGTCGCCTTCGCAGCCTCCGGCACCCTGCTGGATGCAGGGACGGCCTTCACAGACTTGGAACCACCGGCGGCAGCCGCTTTCGCAGCCTCCGGTGCCCTGCTGGATGCAGGGACAGCCGACTTCGCCGCCAGCGGCGGCTGGCTTCCGTCGGGGGCAGCAGCCTTCGTAGTCCCCCACGGCCTCTTCGGCCTGGCCTCATGAAGCCTGACGACCGCCTGGCACTTCTGCGCAGCTCCCTGATGATCCTTGTCCATCACTGCCGACACAACAGCAGCAATATTCCGCCCGACTTCTCCCATAAATCGGTGCGCAGGTAGGCGAAGACCAGCGGCAAAGAACGCCTCGAACACAACCAACTCGCCTTCCGGCTCGGGGACCTCCTCCGTCCCCGGGACACGAGCGACTCCGCCGCCAAAGTAACCAAGCCGCTGCATATCTTGCACGCGGACCGAGGACATCCGCGACACACCGAAATCCACCGTATCGCCGGCGCGCAACTCCTCCGCCGCCACAGTGCTCAGCGTCTCCTCAGACGACGCGTCGGGCGGCGGCGTAGCGGCAGCAGAAGAAGAAGAGGTCAGCATCGCTACGTACCGTCGGCGGCGGCGGGCGGTCTGCTTCACTCGGGCCAGATCTCCGGCGAACAAGAGCAAGGAGGGCAGACGAGCAGCAAGAAGGTAGAAAAGGCGGCTAGGGTTTTCATGGAGCGCGGAAAGATAAAGTTCAAAACGCGCCGCCCCCCGCCCCCTTTTATACACAGGGCGCGGCGCTTCGGGAAACCCGCAGTCCAACAGTACGGTGTCAATCAACGGTCATGTAAAAAACCCCCGCGGAACCACTTCGAGCGAGGGCAGCGTCTCCGCCATCTAGCGACGTCTTCGGCACCAGGTGACTTAGTCGAACTGGTCCCTCGGAGGGCAAATGTTGGGGCGAAGGCGAAGACGCCACCCTTCGCTCGATGCCTTCGCCGTAATCGTTGGACCAACGGAGACAAGACAACGGACAGGCTCACCCTCCGTCCCATACGTCACCGGACGAAGACCTGTGACGAGGTCGTCCCATCTTGTGACCTCGTCCAGCATGGAGGCCCACGTGTGATCCGGCCCATTATAACAGGCCCTGCGTGGCCGCTGCGTGTTACGGGCCTAATTTGTAAAGGCATCCCTGTAATTAAGGTCTGTAACCCCGCTTTATGGGAATATTCCGGGGATAACCTAGGTGTCTGAGGGCACATGCGTCCTTAACACAGGACGCTGGGCACTCAGATACCTATAAATACCCCCGCACAGTGCCCTTGAGAGGCTAGATGAACAGAGCTATTGCCATCTCGCGCGAAAACCCTGTTTACGTCACTACACACCCCTGTTGGATCCCCTTGCACCAGAGAGCAAGTTCCAACAGTGACAAGGTGATCACAGGGGGATTGGAGGGGATTGAGGGAAAAATGAACTAATTTCCCCCTCAATCCCCTCCAATCCTCCCGTGATCCCGAGTCACTAAATCAGCCCTAAGGTGTACATAACCCAAAAAAGAAAAAGAAAAAAACAAGAGAAACAAACTCTTCTCAAAACGAGTTATCCCGGCCTCACAACATGGTCTTCAAGTCATCCACTAACCAGGCAAACTAGAACTGAGACAGAGGCTCTCCATAAGCAACGTCTTCAGGAAGAACACGACAAACAAAGAATGTCGTCGTTGACATGACCCAACCAACAAAGGTCAGATCAAAGGTTTTCACACAAAAGAAAGACACCCGATACTTCAGACAATACCTTCATCAAGATCAATGCTAGGCACAAACAACAAAGGCCAGGCCTAGAGATTTTTCCCCAATGTCGACGAGTTCGGTACCCAAAAGGCCCACCAAAACCAAAGGTCGTCGACCTTTCCTCCACCTTCTTTCCATGCTCATGCTGGCATACTACCAACTCTTGATAATATCAAACGGCCATGAGATCTATGACAACATCCAATTTTTAGGCAGACTGTTCTATGAAGACAGAGTCGCGAACTAACCCATAGGCTCATGAACAAAGACCACAAGTTGCATCTAAAAATAAAATGTGTCCCACAAGCAAATGATTCCATGAATCATCTCCAAGATGACTCTAGTCTAGGGTTCGTGTGCACGACACATGCAAATATATGAAGACAAAGAAACGAGAGAGAGTCGCACTAGGCATGATTTAGATTGCAGCTGACCCACCAAAGACGGTGGCGCCATAGGGCCGGCTACAGCAGCAACCAAAGCCCTAGGGGCACATACATGAGGCCAGGAATCCTAGGCATGGTGTCGGCGAGCATGTGGCCATCGTCGCCAACACTGAATTCTCACTGCACGCAGGGGCTGCCCCGAGGAGCAGGAAGCAATGTTTGCCTAGAAGGAGCTCTAGGCCAATGGAACAGGTCGCGGGCACCTGAGGCACAAGAACCTAGAGCTAGGTGCAGAGCAGTGGTCCCCCATCCACTCCCCACCCACCCAAGGACACTGAACATCAACCGCCACTATGTGAGTCATCGCGCAGCCGTGCAGATGAAGGTGTCGTCCAGGAGGAAGCAAACGCCGCCGCAGGAGACGTCGCCGATGCCGACAATGGGGAGAGCCCGCTGCCCCGCATGTGCATGCGCACCATAATCGCCTAGATCTAGACGTGTGGGCAAGAAGGGCCCACCGCCGCCTTCCTTGAGGGTCCAGACGTCGTCTGCCGCCTTCCTTGGTGGCTAGGGTCCCAAGGGGCGGCTGGCGGCGAGGGGGAGCTGGCGGCTCTTGTTTAGCCGATCCTTGAAGTGAATTAAAGCCACATAAAAAGTTTCAACTTGTATTCCAAATCTAGTTTCCATGCAAGTCTTGTATAGGCATCGGGGGTAGGGACAAGCGCTCCATATGTATCTCTGGCCCGGAATTCTTTGCATGCAATGTTCATGACTTGAAGGCCAATGACCTTCTCGCGTTAACCTCGGACGAAGGTGAAAATCAAACCCATCCCCCAAAACTTATAGCACACAAAAGTTTGGCATCAAGGAATGACAGAGAAGAGCAATTAAGATGATGGAATTAGGTTCCCGGTGAAGCGACTAGTCCCAGGACATTTGAAAATTTACCAAGTTCTGTTAGTCATAATTGAATCCATCTTAAATACTATGTAATGCTTCCTTCCAAAAGTCAGCATCAAGAGAGTAGCATGCCTCTTCAATGGTTATGGCATGTAACATAGTTATCACAAAAAGACTTCGATGCAATCATTTGTCTCTTACTCTTTTGAGTCAATACAATTTCATATTTCTCAAGATTTTTCTCACATGGGTCTCCTCTATGTCTTCTACGTAATGAAAAACTTATGGTATTATAGATTCATGGCTAGACGTGCTAGGTACATTGTTTAGGGAACCCACTTTCAAATATTATAGAATTTGTGAACGTCATAATAGTACCGACATGCATATATGATATTCCAATGTTTATTATTAAGAACATGTATCCAGTGTTATAAAAAACATAATCAATAGTTTTAGGTCCAAGTTTGCACTTCTTTGTTAATTGAGACATTCACCTTGGGCAAACAACTTCAAGTGCCAAATAGGAGTGATTTAATATTTTATTCTAATATTCATTGAATGGTGTAATATCTTTATTTCTATAGGATATATTTGGGACATAACAAGCTATCAAAATGGCATCACCTTATTATTGCTAGATAGTAGCGATGTTTTTGGCGTTAGTTAGAGTGTGATTCTTTCTCCTTCGGTAACCCTATTAGATTTTAGTGAGTATGATTATGTTCTCTCATGAATAATCTCATATTCCATTTAGAATTCAGAAAATTCACAAAAAAAAGTATTGTCCACCTCGATCAGGCCTTAACCATTTATTCTTCCTCTCAAGTTAACTTTTGCTTCAGCTTTATAAATATTAAAGCAATACAAAGCTTCATCTCTTGATTTTAATAAATACACGTAGCAATATCTTATACACCGATCTAAAAGGGTCATAAAATATGTTTGACCACTTTTGTCAATTCTTCGTATATTACCTCATATGTTAGAGGTAATATAACATATGAGGTATGGGCCATGCTCATATAAAAAGCCATAAAGTATGAGCCATGCTCATATAAAAATCTAATAACATGGGAGAGCTGGGCGCGATCAGTTTCTACTTTTTTTCATTTTTCCTTTTGATTTACGTCAGGGCGTACACACATCATTTCGTCTCAATTTTCGTTCTACCATGCCTGCCTATTGTTTAAACTTCAGTTATTCATGTGTCTGCATATATATACGCAGCTGCATGTAGTGTAGCCTTTCGATGCGGCTAGTTGGTCATTGCGCTCATGCTGTGTCAGCTCTTCACTTGCAGCGAGACTCTTTAGATTTGGTCATTGCTTAGTGGAGAAGGGACAAGTGTAGATGCCCTATTGATTGACTCGCTAAAAATTAAATTCTCTTTCTACCATCAACTCTTTTTCGATCACTACCGTACGACGACCATATATCAAGTTGACATTCATGCCCATGGTCAATGCCACCCACTATGATCACAAGGTTGAACCGAAGATTAACTAACCAATTAATTAACTAATCATCTTATCCTAGTAGATAGCTAGTGGGACACTAACCTTTTTCTGCTACCTTTTCTCTATAGTGATGTGTGCGTTTAACTTATGACACCGTCTATATATTATATATTTATATATATAGTAGCTGCATGGATGGTGTGCATACATATTTTTGGTATGAGTGGGCGTTTGCTTGTTAACGATCCTTTTTGAAGAGATTCTCCTGACAAAAAGGAGGAAACATTAGCCATCGTGATTAGGAAAGGGCTACCTGATTGCTTATCTGAACATCTAAATAACGGCCGCCTGCCATTAACATTCTTTTTCTGTCAGGGCTTTTCCACTATGTATACACTATCTACATTTTACTTCAAGTTGACAATTTGATCAAGCGCTTTAGATAATGGAGCTAAGTAGATAAATATAATGCCTTGTAAAGAAAAATAATAAACTAGTCTAAACATGCGTGTATAATCCAAAACAATATCCAAAAAATTCTTAACTAAACAACTTTGATATGCGCATATACCAAAACTGCTCTAGCATTTAGCAATAAGAATTTCTAGATCTGGTCTACGACAATATGTAACTCTTGAACATAGTGATGATATACTAAATACTCCCTCCCAAGTCCCAACGAACTATACACACATCCCAAGTAATCTTTCCATCTCGAGTAACTATTGTAGGACCACACCAACTTCACACGTGTGATATGGCTGCCGATGTTGTATATGAGGGAGGATGACCGTTGACGGGTCCTCACTAGGTTGAATGGAGCTGCTCTCCATAGTGAAAACAACGAGGAGTAATTCGGAAGACACCACCGTACACTAAGTACAGAGATGCTCTATAGTAACGGTTTTAAAGCTATATACACTGGTATTTTTCAGTGCTGTCAGTGCTAGGGGCCAGTGGAAATCGGCATTTTCATTGGCGGTTGTTTTAGAACCACAAGTGAAAATATCATTTCCACTATCGGTTGATTAAGACAACCGCCAGTGAAAATAGAATTCCACTAGTGGTTTGCTTAATAAAACCGCTAGTGGAAATACACTAACCACTCGCAGTTTTCTTTATTTGGCCAATAGTGAAAGTTTTCCCGTCTTTTTTCAATTTTTCAAACAGAACTAAATTTTATCATACAATTATATACATCAGTGTTCTCTTTGCAACCATATATGCTTCACAAATTCTATACATCAAAAGTTTTCACCTATGCTCTAATAACTATCTCGCATAAGAGATAGTCTACTAACTTTTGTTAGTATACTAAACTCTAGCCTAGCTAATGTATCAGAACCATCATGATATTTCCTTCAGCGGGAATGACCTCTTTACTTGCTGAAATTCCTGTAAAGGACGTTTATAAACATCATCTATTGTCACACCCGGCTTTAAGGAACAAAGGCAGGTGCATCTCATACATGCGCCAAGAAGACAACATATATAATAACATAGTGCATAGAGATAAATGTCACAATAATCAGAGTATTTATTACATAACGGAAGTCTTATTACAAAATGAAAGAATAAATATAAAACAAACTAAGGATCGTCCTTGGCGCAGAAGTCAACTGGGAAAACGCCACCTAGATCAGATCAAACTCCTCGCCTTGTGGCTCCTCCTGAACCACCTATTCTTCTCCTGTGGGAGGGTGTAAGACAGCAAGAGTGAGCTCACACATGATCATAGCTCAACAAGTTATGGGGAAACCAGTGGGTATGAACTCACCAAAGGTGGGAGTTCATGTGATGTGTAAGGCTAATCAACAACAGGGGTTAAAGCTGAGCATTGCTTTTAATTAGTTGGTCAAAATTTTATTAGCAGTTACTAAGTGTAAGTAAATACCAAACCATAATAAAAATAATAGAACAAAATTAATAATAATCCCATGCAATGCAAATGACAAATTGAATTTGAGTTCCATAATTTAATCATCAGAGAGTCCTGAGCTGCTCATGACCGTGAGCTCGGCTAGTATACCAGTTTTACACTCTGCAGAGGTTGTACCCTTTACCCACAAGTCATGTTACCCATCTGCCAAGGGATCACGACTCCCATACACCCCTACCTATGAAGCGAGGCAGGGCAACACTACGAGGCCTTTACAAAGTTCCACTAGCTTCCGAAAACCTGCTACAGTTTATGGGAAGAGCACTTGCAAGAATCCTCCGTCTGACTGCCATCGCAGCAAAATCAACCCGAGAACCTCCTTGCATGCAACTCTCCTACTACCCTTGCCCCATTCGGGTAAGATAGTCTTCCACTAGCTTTCCTTATTAGTTAGCCAAGGGGTCCCATTCCTCCCTTGTGGTGGCACTTTGTTCCAATTAACATTAATAATCTTGACATGAACATAAATATAATAACAAAAGAATTGGAACATGGATATAATGAAAGATTATCCCAAAACCATGTAAAGCAATAGCAAAACTACCTATGTGATTCAGGGATAACAAGGTAAAATGGGATGAACAATCTAGGGTGACATATTGGGTCCCATCAAAATTAACATATGCATGAATAAATGACATTAAAGAACATTATTGGGATAAAAGTGGTCAAGGGCACAACTTGCCTTCAATGAGCTCCTGCTCAGCTACTTCTATCTGCTGCTCACCAGGATCCTCTATCACAAGCTCCTCTACTCGCCACAATACAAACAAGCACAATATATAGAGAAAATTAACATCACACCAAACATATAAACAAAATAAACAGTAATAATCTACACATTAAAATAAAATCCTAGGAACAGTAATCATAATTTTTGGAGTTATAGATTTTAAGATATGAATTTCCAAAGGTTTTATGTGCTTAAAATAGGATTAAGTGAGAATTAAATTTCTTATTATTTTCATGACAAAATAGGGACTCTAAGTGATAGAGAATAATATTACAAAATTTTAGAAAGTTGAATGGGGTAATTTGGACTAAAAATGGATTTTCTATGATTTATACAAGTTCTAAGGTTTATTTATATATTAAAAATCCATTTTATAATTTGAATTCTCGGGTTAAATACCATTCTGGACTGGGCCTCATTTACCAAGAAAGTCAGGGGCCCTGGCGCAAAACTCCACAGACTCAGTGAACAGCCTGCATGAACCGTGGGTTGATTTCCTGATTACTAGAGGGCTCTTTAAAAAATAGCCAGGGCGAAAGGGTACTCTCAGATCACGGGCGTTGGATGATGCATTACGGGTGGAGATTAGATCTCCGCACGCTTAATGGGTACGCATCGCTAACCATAGATACATGGATCAGCCGTCCGTATTTAATCTTTTGAAGTCCGATCATGGCCCACGGATCTTGATCTAACGCTCCAGGACAACCCTCCCCAATCGGTACGCACCGTCTAATCTCACCCGTCAGCTAGAAATCCGACGGTCGGCTCCAGCTTATTCCCCCCAGGCCAACTCCGGCGGCCGTGCAAAGCCCCACGGTGACGCGCCATGGCCGGCTTTTCCCCAAACCCGCACAGCAGGCTGCAACCTCAAAATCTAACCGAGCTACTTGTCATTTAGGACATGGTGAAACGAATGGTAGCAGTATACCTCAGTTTTGGAGTGAAGGTCCTTCTGCCCGCGCGGCGGTGCGGATCCGCGGTGGGGCACAACTACGGTGAATAATTCTCAGCAGACCAAAGCCTCGCCCACCCAATTTCTTCTTCCAAGCGCGATCCGTGAACCCCTCCAAACGTCCAGGACTGGCTACGGGTGCCGAGCAGCAGGGGTGGTAGATTCCGATGGCGGCAGACCCCCGGGGTCTTTCCCTAGTGGCAGCTAGAAGGAGGGGGTGAGGAGATGAGCACGAGGGGTGGGTCTCGGTCCGCTTATGAAGAATCGGGCGAAGTGGAGTTAGGGGGGTTGCGGGCTTAGCGCGCGGCGCAACAGCTCGCGCCGTTTTCCCTGGGGATCTTGCGGAGACATCGTTCGGTGGTTGAAGACGGTAGCCTGACCGGTGCGGTCCACCAGTCAGTGAGACCTGAGGTCTGATCCGCACGGCGCCCGGCCCCACGCGCCAGCGAGAGCCTGGCCCATGCCTCTGCTCCGTGGAGCGCCGACCGCATGGCCCCACCTGTCAGTGCTCCGTGAGGTAAGCGTGGTGGAGGGCGTGGTTCTGGGCTGACTGTGCGCGAGGGATGATGAAGTGGGCCGAAAACAGTAGCTTTAGGCCCATTCCAGCTTTTTTCCTTTTTCTTTTATATTTTCCTTTTCCTTTTCTCTCCCTTTTAGTTTTCAAATTCCATTTTTAAATTTAGATTCAAGTCTTGTGCCAGATTATCCTCAAATTATATTGTGAAATAAAAAGTACCAATTTTAAAAATATAATTATATATATGTTATTTATATTTTCATACCCTTTATTCCTTTTCTCCATATTTCTAGAATTCCCTTTAACTCTTAAATTCCCACTTTGGGACTTTAATATTTTTCTTGTCACCTTATCTTTATATTGTCACAAAAATGCACACAAAAATAAAATCCCAGCATGATGCATGTATTATTTTTGGGTATCTCTTGCTAATTATGTATTTATGTAAGTAATGTGTCCACATGAAATGATAAACATTGGCAATACATATAGATATAGAGTAATATAATTTCTCTTTTAGACCTTTCTTACAAAGTGGGTGTTACAAATCCTACCCCCCCCCCTTAACAAAAAATCTCGTCCTCGAGATTTAGGAGGAACGAGGGAAAAGATGGGGAAAATATATGTGAAGCTCTTCTTCTCTCTCCCAAGTAGCCTCATCTTCTCCATGGTGACTCCATTGTACTTTGCACATCTTTATCACCTTATTCCTTGTAACTCTAGTCAAAGTGTCAAGAATCTTGATCAGATACTCCGTGTAAGTCAAATCTTCCTGAACACTAAGCTCTTCCATTGGTAACTGTTCCTCAGGGACACGGAGACACTTCTTCAGTTCAGATACGTGGAACACATTATGCACATCCGATAGACTAGCAGGTAGCTCGAGTTGGTATGCCATCTCCCCAACTCGCCTAAAGATCATGAAAGGTCCAATAAAGCGAGGGCACAATTTGCCCTTCAGTACCTTGAATGTCCTCATTCCACAAAGTGGTGACACCTTGAGGTACACATAATCTCCTTCCTCAAATTCCAGTGGTCTTCTTCTATTATCAGCATAGCTCTTTTGTCTGGTCTGAGCTACCCTCAAATTTTCTCGAATTATACGGACTTGTTCTTCTGCTTCTTGAATCGGTTCAGGCCCAAAGAACTGTCTTTCTCCAGTCTGATCCCAGTATAGAGGAGTCCTGCACTTCCTCCCATATAAAGCTTCAAAAGGTGACATCTTTAGACTGGCCTGATAGCAATTATTATAAGAGAACTCAGCATAGGGTAGACTCTTGTCCCAACTTCCTCCATGCTGCAGGGCATAAGCTCTCAACATATCTTCCAATACTTGGTTAGTCCTTTCAGTCTGTCCATCAGTTTGAGGGTGATAAGCTGTACTGAAGTTCAACTTTGTATTCATATTCTCATGAAAGCTTCTCCAAAACCTTGAGGTAAACTGTGAAGCTCGATCAAACACGATCTTCTTCGGTACTCCATGTAAACACACAATCCGAGCCATATATAACTCTGCCAGTTGAGAACCTTTATAAGTAGTCTTAACAGTAATGAAGTGAGCCACTTTAGTCAATCTATCCACAATCACCCATATAGCATCATATCCTTTCTGGGTGAGAGGCAATCCAGTAATGAAATCCATACCAATCTCTTCCCACTTCCACTCAGGTATCTTCAGTGGGTGTAGTAGTCCAGCTAGCCTCTGGTGTTTAGCCTTAACTCTTTGACACACATCGCACATAGCCACATGTGCAGCCACATCTCTCTTCAATCCATACCACCAATATTTCTGCATCAAATCCTGATACATCTTGGTACTACCAGGATGAATAGAATAATCCAAGTCATGGGCCTCCTTTAAAATAGTCTCACGAAGACTTTCAATATCAGGAACACATATCCTGTCCTTGAACCATACGGTGCCTTGCTCATCTTCCGTGAATTCCGAACCTCGGCCTTTAGTAATAAGATCCTTAATCTCTTGTATTTTTGCATCACCAATTTGTCCTTTGCGAATTTCTTGCTCCAAAGTAGGTTCCACATCAATAGTAACTCCTTCAGTGTGAGCAACTATCCTCAGGTTAAATCTCCTGAAATCCTCAACAATCTCATCAGGTAGCTGGGCAACAACAGCTGAATGAACATGCTCCTTTCGACTTAAGGCATCTGCAACCAAATTTGCCTTGCTCGGGTGGTAGTGAATCTCCAAATCATAATCCTTAATAAGCTCCAACCAACGGCGTTGCCTAAGGTTGAGATCCTTTTGAGTGAATATATACTTCAAACTCTTATGCTCTGTATATACTTGACACTTGGTTCCCATAATATAAAGTCTTCAAATCTTAAGCGCATGCACAATGGCTGCCAGTTCTAAGTCATGTGTGGGGTAGTTCAATTCATGTTTCCGTAAATAACGAGACGCATAGGCAATCACATGTCCTTCTTGCATGAGCACACATCCTAAGCCTTGGCCACATGCATCACAATAAATGTCAAATCCCTTCTGTAGATCTGGCATAATCAACACTGGTGGCGACATCAATCTCTTCTTTAATTGATCAAAGCTATCTTGGCACTTCTCATCCCACTTAAATTCTCTGCCCTTCTCCAAAAGTGATGATGAGGACATCACTTCTATACATACAATGAATGGACCGATAACATGATCGCGTGCACGACAGCTAAATCTCTAGGTACGTTCTACCCTAGTCAATTGTGTTTCAGAGCTTACGCTTGGGGCCATGGATGTTTTGATGATTAGGAACCTTGGAGAGGACCAGCAAGGACTTGGGAAAGGCCTAGGTGTTGAGGAGGAGCAGCAAGGGTGCCCACAACAGCAAGGAGATCAAGTCCGACTTGGCTGCGACTCCATCTCGGGTTTCAGGACCAGTCTGCACTAAAATGGACTCCCAAGATGCATCCGTACTCCGATTGCGACGAACTTGATATGGCTGGAAAGATAAAGAGATTATATAACCAACCCAACTGGTTCCACCCTAAAATTCATCAGGAGTCAACGGGAATCGTTGAAACAATTCATCGTTCAAATTCACGTGTATCGCGTCAGAGCCCATTAGTGGCGAGTCCAGGGGTCACGCATGCCCTAATACTCTATTTATTCAGCAACTGCCGCCACATTAGGTTTTGGTTTTGCTTAGATCAATTCTATCATCGAACAGTGTCGCTGTCATCGGTTTGTGAGACCCCATCCTGTAATCAATACAATTTTGGTTGCGTTTCTTTCCTGTTCTTGCTTGTGTTCTTGATTGCGCTTGCAGGGATAAGCCTTCGTGGCAAGGTCACTCGTGTGTCACGGGTGATAACCAACGGAGCCATGGTGTAGTGATTGCGAGGAACCGTTCGCTTGGAGCCTTGGATCATCAACGCCGAGATCTCCACTCAATCAAGTTATCGTCACTAGTAGAAAAGAGCTCAAAGCCTACGGCACCAATAAATTATCACTGGCGGTTTTAGTTACCGCGCGCCAGTAAAAAAACCAGGTGGACCCGGCTTGGGAACCGCCAGTGGAAACCTATTTCCACTGGCGGTTATCTTAATACAACCGCTAGTGGAAATAAGATAGATATTTCCACTGGCGGTTGGTGTAAAACAACCGCCAGCGAAAATCTAGTTTCCACTGGCGGTTGGTGTAACAGAACCGCTAGTGGAAATACCCTATTTTCACTGGCGGTTGTGTTAAGAGAACCGCCAGTGGAAATAGGTTTCCACTGGCGGTTTTTCAAGCAAACCGCCAGTGAACTATTTGTTATAAATACCACTCTTCCTCCCCCCGACAGGAGCTGTAGCTCGCAGCCAACTTCCATTGGAGGCGATTTTGGAGGTCCAGATTTCACAAAATACAAGGGGGGAGGTTTTGGTCTTCATTTTTTGGAAGAAGGTGGATAAGAAAGGTTGGTTTATGTTTCTTTGTCAATTTTTGTTCATTCTTGCTCAATTTTAGCCACATTTTGGATCTAGGGTTTTACATGTGAGAGAGAAGAGTATAGCTAAGTTATTTTCTCTATTTCCTCAAATGAGGTTGCTTAAGATGGTTAGATTTTGTCTTTTCCCTCTCCTTTTTCATGTTTAGTTCTCAAATAAGTTTATCCATGACACATATTTAGTTGCTTAATGAATGGTGAATGTGTTGTATGGAGAGGGAGGATGATAGGTTTGGTAATTAAGATTGTTTTTATTAATTGTTATGAAAGGTTGGTTTAATTATGTTTCAATTGCCAATTATTGTTCATTTTTGCTCAATTTTAACTACATTTTGAAACTAGGCTTTCACCATGTGTTAGAGATAGGTTTGGGTATTAAGATTTTTTGTTTATTAGTTGCTAGGAAAGTTTGGCTTATGTTTCTTTTGCCAAATTTTGTTCATTTTTCCTCCATTTTAGCCACATTTTGGATCTAGGGTTTCACCATGTGTTAGAGATAAAGTAGTTAGGTTGCCTAATCGATCCAACCGCCTATTGGTATATGTTTCCCTTACCAATTTGTGTGTCTTGTGTGTTTTATGTTAATTTTTTTTTACAGGTGATGATGGAGAGGATATCCTGGATGTATAACTTATCAAGGCTAGATCCATCATACATATCTGAGGTCCATAAGTTTATTGTTGTCGCTACGAACCATGCTTGGAGAATAAAGACAAAGCACATATATTGTCCATGCATGGGTTGCTTAAGAAAACCGCCAGTGGAAATGTTATTTCCACTGGCGGTTCTTGAATAACTGCCAGTGAAAATGGCAATTTCCACTGGCCCCTAGCACTGGCGGCACTGAAAAACGCCAGTGAAAATAGTTTTAGGGCTGCCACTATAGAGGCTCTGTGTACTAGTGCGTACTTCACGGAAGATCGGGCCGCGTCTTCTATCAAGTGACGTCATAGGCTTAGCAGTTTTAGAAAATCCTTCAATAAATCTCCGATAATATCCTGCTAGTCCCAAGAAACTTCGAATCTCCGTAACTGTAGTGGGTACGCTCCACTCCATAATCTCCTTGACCTAGCAGGATCCACTGATATTCCTCCATTAGAAATAATATGACCAAGAAATGGCACCTCACCAATCCAAAACTCGCACTTGCTAAACTTGGCATAGAGTTGATTATCTCGTAGCTTCTGTAGCACCAATCTTAGATGCTCCTCATGATCACTATCACTCTTGGAATACATAAGAATATCGTCGATGAATACCACGACGAATCTGTCCAAATACTCCATAAACACCTTATTCATCAAATTCATAAAATAAGCTAGTGCATTAGTTAGTCCAAACGACATAACCGTGAACTCATATAATCCATATCGAGTTGAGAAAGCCGTCTTAGGAATATCCGATGGCCTAATACTCATCTGATGGTAACCTGATCGGAGACCAATCTTCGAGAATACCCTTGCACCCCTCATCTGATCAAATAAATCCTCAATACGAGGTAGCAGATACTTGTTCTTCATAGTAACATCATTAAGAGATCTATAATCCACACACA
Organism: Zea luxurians; assembly: GCA_029449295.1. Classification (NCBI taxonomy): domain Eukaryota; kingdom Viridiplantae; phylum Streptophyta; class Magnoliopsida; order Poales; family Poaceae; genus Zea; species Zea luxurians. The sequence goes on along the minus strand of JAOPSE010000003.1, from coordinate 178,934,857 downwards.
TTCTTTGTTATCCATCCTTCTTCTGTACAAATAGAACCGGCGCTCCCCAAGATGAGGAACTCGGACGAATGTACCCAGCCTCTTGCAACTCGGTTAACTGCTTCTTTAGTTCCTTTAACTCTTTTACAGATATCCTGTATGGCCGTTTAGATATAGGGGCAGTCCCAGGTAAGAGATCAATAACAAACTCAACTTTCCTATCTGGTGGCATCCCTGGTAACTCCTCTGGAAAGACATCCGGAAAATCTCTAACCATACGGATGTTGTCACCAACAAACTCCTCAGGTATAAAGAACATCGCATGTTTGGAAGAGGTGGTTACTACAATTTTAACTTGAAATCTTTCTCCTTTAGGGCTGGTGAGTTCCACAGAACCCCTACCACATGCTATAATGGCCTTTGCCTTTCTTAACCATGACATACCAAAGATCAGATCTATATTGCTTGCCTCTAATATTATAGCAGTAGCTCCAAATTCTCTTCCCATAATTGTTAATGTCAATCTACGTGTCATTTGATTTGCCTCAACAGGCCCTTTAGGTGTAATTACTACCATTGGTTTTCTCATATTTAACAGTGGTATCTCATTTGTGTTGGCATATCGAGCAGACATAAATGAATGTGTAGCACCAGAATCAAATAATATGGTTGCAGGAATAGCATTAACGTAAAACATACCAAGTACGATGTCAGCACCATCTGGAGTAGCATCAACGCTGACTTGATTAACCCTGGCAATAGAGTATCCCTTGCCAGATCATGGAGTTTGCTGCTTGTTCTGAACTGGGGTAGTAGCAATCCTCTATGGGCAAACATTTGCATAATGTCCAGTCTTCCCACACTTGAAACAAGTAGTGCCTGCACTCTGTCCTAAAAACTTCGTCGAGGTGCCAGTGGGGGTAGCCTGACAAGGCGGTGGAGTCCTCTGAGGTGATTGCTGAACTGGGCGCTGGCCTCCACCAGTGCGAACTGGTGTACCCTAGGGTGAACTGTAGCGTGGACGAACACTGCTGCTTCCTTGTCCTTGGGATATAGCCTTCCTCTTCAAATCTCCCAGCTGAACACGCTTGTGTTCAATAGCTAGGGCCTTGTCAAGCAACCTCTGAAATGATGGAAATGTATGTGCCACTAGTGCATACTGTAGAGGTCCATTGAGTCCTTCAATGAAATGCTCTTGCTTCCTCTCATCTTCAGCAACTTCATCTGGAGCATATATAGAGAGCTGAATAAACTTGTCACGATACTCACTGACTGACATACTTCCTTGCTTCAGCGATAGAAATTCCTTCTTCTTAATCTTCATTAATCCAGCTGGTATACGATAGTTCCTGAACTGTGCATTGAACTCTGCCCAAGTAATAGTATCAGCAGCATCATGGGCAGCAGTATAGGAATCCCACCAATCAGCAGCAGGACCTATCAGACGACCAGAAGCATATAGAACCTTCTCTCAGTCAGAGCATTGTGCAATAATCAACATCTTCTCAACAGCCTTCAGCCAATCATCCGCGTCCAATGGATCAGGAGAGCTAGCAAATGTCGGTGGCTTATGGCTCATGAACTCTCGGTGCTTATCTCGGGGTGGAACTGGTGGTGGTGGTGGAGGCAATGGTACTTGTTGTTGTTGCTGTTGTTGCTGCTGTTGTTGTAGTTGATGTTGTGCCCTTCTCTCCTGGCGTATCTCTTCTCGCTCCTGGCACAACTCCTGGCATATCTCTTCTCGTTCTTGGCGCATCTCCTGGCGTTCTTGCTGCATCTGAGCACGCATATCTGCCATAGTGTCCACCATTTGTTGCATCATCCTCATCTTAGCTGCAACCAGTGGGTCAACTCCGCCTAGTGGAGGATTAGGAGGATTCATCTCTGCTGGTTGTGGCTGGGGTTGTCTAAATATCCTTCAAGTGTGTCGATTGGGAGGTAGATCAATTCCACCACCCCTCCTGGTATTGACCATCTGAGTTAGATACATATGGTAAGAGAATAGTAGACAAGGCAGGTAGTTACGAATCATGTTACTTTGGAGAATTTATTAGCTAAGCAGATTAATGTTTTACATACTAAAGCTAACTCAATACCTTACGGTGGTACATGCTAAGATGTCCATCTATAATAATTCAATCAATCAAAGAAGCAAATCAGGCATTTATCATCAGAACAATCAACCAACATTTTAAATAGAGAAAATAGTTTTAATTTTGTCTTAGGTTCCCTATCTGTTAAAAAGATCATAGTTGTACGATTCCAAGGTATGAAATCCATCTTGTCTCAGAGTAGAGAAGGTAAGAGTAATCAGAGTAGAAAAGCAAAAGGTGAGACATGATCAAGATGAGATAAGTATAGAATGAATTAGAGTAAGGTAAATAGGTAAGGGTTTTGTCCATTTCTATCTAGGTTTCGTCCTACAGTCAACATTTCCTCTGATACCACTTCTGTCACACCTGGCTTTAAGGAACAAAGCCAGGTGCATCTCATACATGCGCCAAGAAGACAACATATATAATAACAGAGTGTATAGAGATAAATGTCACAATAATCAGAGTATTTATTACATAGTGGAAGTCTTATTACAAAATGAAAGAATAAATATAAAACGAACTAAGGATCGTCCTTAGCGCAGAAGTCAACTGGGAAAACGCCACCTAGATCAGATCAAACTCCTCGCCTTGTGGCTCCTCCTGAACCACCTGTTCTTCTCCTGTGGGGGGTGTAAGACAACAACGGTGAGCTCACACATGATCATAGCTCAACAAGTTGTGGGGAACCAGTGGGTATGAACTCACCAAAGGTGGGAGTTCATGTGATGTGTAAGGCTAATCAACAACAGGGGTTAAAGCTGAGCATTGCTTTTAATTAGTTGGTCAAAATTTTATTAGCAGTTACTAAGTGTAAGTAAATACTAAACCTTAATAAAAATAATAGAACAAAATTAATAATAATCCCATGCAATGCAAATGACAAATTGAATTTAAGTTCTATAATTTAATCATCAGAGAGTCCTGAGCTGCTCATGACCGTGAGCTCGGCTAGTATACCAGTTTTACACTCTGCAGAGGTAGTACCCTTTACCCACAAGTCATGTTACCCATCTGCCAAGGGATCGTGACTCCCATACACCTTTACCTAGGAAGCGAGGCAGGGCAACACTACAAGGCCTTTACAAAGTTCTACTTGCTTCCAAAAACCCGCTACAGTTTATGGGAGGAGCACTTGCAAGAATCCCCCGTCTGACCGCCATCGCAGCAAAATCAACCCGAGAACCTCCTTGCATGCAACTTCCCTACTGCCCTTACCCCTTTCGGGTAAGGTAGTCTTCCACTAGCTTTACTAATTAGTTAGCCAAGGGGTCCCATTCCTCCCTTGTGGTGGCACATGTTTCTCAAGTTAAGCTCCATGTACCAATTAACATTAATGATCTTGACATGAACATAAATATAATAACAAAAGAATTGGAACATGGATATAATGAAAGACTATCCCAAAACCATGTAAAGCAATAGCAAAACTACCCATGTGATTCAGGGATAACAAGGTAAAAAGGGATGAACAATCTAGGGTGACCTATTGGGTCCCATCAAAATTAACCTATGCATGAATGAATGACATTAAAGAACATTATTGGGTATAAAAGTGGTCAAGGGCACAACTTGTCTTCAATGAGCTCCTGCTCAGCTACTTCTATCTGCTGCTCACCAGGATCCTCTATCAAAGGCTCCTCTACTCGCCACAATACAAACAAGCACAGTATATAGAGAAAATTTACATCACACCAAACATATAAACAAAATACACAGTAATAATCTACACATTAAAATAAAATCCTAGGAATAGGAATCATAATTTTTGGAGTTATAGATTTTAAGATATGAATTTCTAAAGGTTTTATGTGCTTAAAATAGGATTAAGTGAGAAATTAAATTTCTTGTTCTTTTCATGACAAAACAGGGACTCTAAGTGATAGAGAATAATATTACAAAATTTTAGAAAGTCGAATGGGGTAATTTGGACTAAAAATGGATTTTCTATGATTTATACAAATTCTAGGGTTTATCTATATATTAAAAATCCATTTTATAATTTAAATTCTCGGGTTAAATACCATTCTGGATTGGGCCTCATTTAACAGGAAAGTCAGGGGCCCTGGAGCAAAACTCCACAGACTCAGTGAACAGCCTGCATGGACCGCGGGTTGATTTCCTGATTACCTGAGGGCTCTTTAACAAAATAGCCAGGGCGAAAGGGTACTCTCAGATCACGACCATTGGATGATGCATTACCGATGGAGATTAGATCTCCACACGCTGAATGGGTACGCAACGCGAACCGCAGATACATGGATCAGCCGTCCGGATTTAATCTTCTGAAGTCCGATCATGGCCCACGGATCTTGATCTAACGCTCTAGGACAACCCTCCCGAATCGGTACGCACCGTCAAATCTCACCCGTCAGCTAGAAATTCGACGGTCGGCTCCAGCTTATTCCTGCCAGGCCAACTCTGGCGGCCGAGCAAAGCCCCACGGCGACGCGCCATGGCCAGCTTTTCCCCAAACCCGCACAGCATGCTGCAACCTCAAAATCTAACCGAGCTACTGGTCATTCAGGACATGGTGAAACGAATGGTACCAGTATGACTAGGTTTTAGAGTGAAGGTCCTTCTGCCCGCGCGGCGGTGTGGATCCACGGTGGGGCACGACTACAGTGAATAATTCTCAGCAGGCTGAAGCCTTGCCCACCCAATTTCTTCTTCCAAGCGCGATCCGTGAACCCCTCCAAACGTCCAGGACTGGCTACGGGTGTCGAGCGCGCGGGGGTGGTAGATTCTGACGGCTGCGGACCCCCGGGGTTTTTCTCTGATGGCGGCTAGAAGGAGGGGGGTGAGGAGATGAGCACGAGGGGAGGGTCTCGGTCCACTTATGAAGAATTGGGCGAAGTGGAGTTAGGGGGGTTGCGAGCTTAGCGCGCGGCGCAACAGCTTGCGCCGTTTTCCCCGGCGATCTTGCAGAGACATTGTTCGGTGGTTGAAGATGGCAGCCTGACCGGTGCGGTCTACCAGTCAGTGAGACCAGAGGTCCGATCCGCGCGGCATCGGGAGCCCGGCCCATGCCTCTGCTCCGCGGAGTGCCGACCGCATGGCCCCACCTGTCAGTGCTCCGTGAGGTAAGCGCGGTGGAGGCGTGGTTCTAGGCCGACTGTGCGCGAGGGATGATGAAGTGGGCCGAAAACAGTAGCTTTAGGCCCATTCCAGCTTTTTTTCTTTTTCTTTTATATTTTCCTTTTCCTTTTCTCTCCCTTTTAGTTTTCAAATTCCATTTTTAAATTCAGATTCAAATCTTGTGCCAGATTATCCTCAAATTATATTGTGAAATAAAAAGTACCAATTTTAAAAATATGATTATATATATGTTATTTATATTTTCATACCCTTTATTCCTTTTCTCCATATTTTAGAATTCCCTTTAACTCTTAAATTCCCACTTTGGGACTTTAATATTTTTCTTGTCACCTTATCTTTATATTGTCACAAAAATGCACACAAAAATAAAATCCCAGCATGATGCATGTATTATTTTTGGGTATCTCTTGTTAATTATGTATTTGTGTAAGTAATGTGTCCACATGAAATGATAAACATTGGCAATACATATAGATATAGAGTAATATAATTTCTCTTTTAGACCTTTCTTACAAAGTGGGTGTTACATCTATTCACACTCGATAACACATTTACATCTTTAATGACATAAATACATACATAACTATTACTAACAATATCTTACTAGAGTTTATGATGTATCATCCGTCCACTCTCATGAACTCACATGCATCGAACCACCGTAGGATCGATCCAAGCTTGTGGTTGCTCTAAAGCTAGCCGCACCTAGAAATTCATTTGTAGAAGCAGTTGGGTCACAATAGTTGTCTCTAAAACTACACAAACATTAATATAGGCAGCTGGTAACTCTAGCTATCTCTACAGAGCCAATTATAGAGACATATCTAGATTTGGAGCCGTCATTGAAAATGCATCTTGAGAGGTATGTAGCTGTTGGGGGCCTTCGTCTTCCAAAGGTCCTCAAAAACATGACTAACATGCTTTCCAGTATAATATACTGTCATAGGAAGCTTCGGCTTTGGGATAAAGATGTACATGGTTTGGAAGGCGCAACCTGGAAGAAGGATGAATCAGTTCCGAATCTGTGGACGAAGGAGCTTCAGCTTAGCGTAAAGTCGATGGAGAATGAATCCGACTTAAAAGGGAAAAAGACAGCTTAGCCCTCGACAGCTTACTTTTTAGCTAATAGTAAATGTCAGGGACATAAATGTAATTTTACTCAGGCTGCGTCCTGTGCCTATAAATTGGTGAACAGTAACACTGTACTATTCACGTTGACCGGTAATCATTTGCACATCATTCTTGGACTTTTACCTTTTGTCAAGCCGAAGGTACAAATGTAATTTAACAATTATTAATGTTTGTTCATGATTATATAATGAAGAAATAGACAATCTAATGATTCGATACGATTATTCATATTCTTTATGTATTTCCTATGTTTCTGCTATTATTCTTACATACAGAAATGATGAAGGTATGTCCTTCATAACCTTCGTCTAAAGATCATTATGTCCTATGGGAGATAATGTATTGAAGGATGAAGGTATTTAATCATTAACATTTCTGTTGTCTTGTTCTTAACTCATAGCATTTGAGAACAAGTGACCAACATTGGCGCCCACCTCCGGTGAACTCATTTGACCACCTTCGGCAAGCATCAACCTTCGTCATGCCTCCGAAGAAGACAGTAGCGCTAGGGGCTGCATTGCAGCCATTGGACACTAATCAGGAGACACTACGCGAAGCTAGGAGCCAAAAGAGGAAGGCTACTAGCCCAACACTTCAGGAGGAGGAGCTGGACCAGGAGATCAGGGACCTAGAAATCATTCACCAGCAGGTACAAAGGAAGAAGGAGAAGATGGCCCACCTGGCCGATTTACAGAAGAAGATTGACAAAGCTACTGAGGAAATGCGTCATCTTACTCAAGATGACTAGGAACGAAGGCCCCAACACAGGGAGCTTCAACAAGAGAGTTCATTCAATGACGATGAATGGTACGATGACTTTCATCATGGCAATTTTGCTTTTGATGATGCTTCTCCTTTGGCAGCAGAGTTGCAGGCTACTCCATGGCCCCCATCATACAAGCCACCTCAGCTTCATATGTACGATGGACACTCAGAACCTAAGCAGTTTTTGATGAGCTATGAAGCAACCATATCTTCATATGGAGGCAATACTGCAGTCATGGCGAAATCCTTCATCATGGCGGTCCGAAGTGTGGCCCAGACATGGTACTCTTCTCTCCGACCAGGGACAATCACATCATGGCAGAAGCTCAAGGATATGCTAATTACTAGCTTCCAAGGCTTTCAGACGAAGCCAGCCACTACTCAGGCTTTGTTTCAGTGCACGTAGGACCATGAGGAGTACCTTCAGGCGTATGTCCGAAGGTTCCTGCGTCTAAGAGCACAAGCACCTACAGTGCCCAATGAAATTGTCATTGAGGCCATGATCAAAGGGCTTCGGCCAGGACCTATGGCTCAGTATTTTGCCAGGAAACCCCCACAAACCCAGGAGAAGCTTCTTCAGAAGATGGATGAGTACATCTAGACTAATAATGATTTCCGCCAAAGAAGGGAAGAAGCATACATGTTTTTTGAGATGACCAGGGGCTTCGGAGGAAGAATTCACCCTAGACATGTCAGATCGATCCATAATTCCATCCCAAGTGATGACAAAGGAATTCAACCTCAAAGACAGCAACACAGCTCCCAGTCTTTAGGGTCACAGCAAAGCTCCTTCAGGCCACCAACCCCAAGGGGCAGAGGCGGCAGGGGCTTCAGAGGAAGGTACAGAGATCAACCTAGAAGATTGTATTGCTTATTCTGCGGTGAAGACAAGGGTCATACCACAAGAACATGCCAAATCACAATTCAGAAGCAAAAAGAGATTGCCGAAGCTGAGGCACGACAGAATCAGCCGAAGCAGGTCCTACATACTGCTTCATGTTATTCTCCCTATGTCCCAGAATACATAGGTAATCAACAGCCTACGGCCTTTGTCGCTTTGGCAAGCCACTCTCAGGCTTCATGGGCCTAGCTTCCACCACCACCACCGCTACCACCTGCTCTAACCCAAAACCAGCAGCCAGAAGGGCACCAGCACGCTCAACAGCAGCGCGACTTTCGGGAGGAGTCTGAAGGTCGCACAGTTAATAGCACTATGCCTGAATCCAAGCACATTTACTGAAGAATATCCTACATTTGGTGTACCCTTTTTCGCAATCTTATTTTTTCTTGTATAAAAAACATTTCACGAAGGACTGAATTCTGATATGAAATAACAGTGCTCATACCGTCAAAGTGGAATGATTTCTTTTAACAAAGTTTCGAAGCTACAAAAGTCGTTCCTAAGGGAGCGCAGAGTAAGTTCCGAAGCTCAAAAGTCGTTCCTAAGGGAGCACAGAGTAAGTTTCGAAGCTACAAAAGTCGTTCCTAAGGGAGCGTAGAGTAAGTTACGAAGCTCAAAAGTCGTTCCTAAGGGAATGCAGAGCCAAAATACCGCCGAAATATAAGGCGAAGAAGCTCCAAAGTCGTTCCTGAGGGGATGCAGAGCTTAGATGCCATCGAAATATAAGGCGAAGAAGCTCCAAAGTCGTTCCTAAAGGGATGCATAGCTTAGATGCCATCGAAATAGATGGTGAAGAAGCTCCAAAGTCGTTCCTAAGGGGATGCAGAGCTTAAAGACTCTAAAGTCGTCCCCAAGGGGATGCAGAGTCTTGGGTGTTTCAAAGTGGGTGTGTGATTTCGGCATAAACATCATGTTGCATCATCTCATCGCATCATTCCACATAGCATTGCATCATACATCATATTGCATCAACAGCAAAAATTTTGAGCACGAAGCAGACCTTCGGCAATAATTCGAAAGAAAATGTGCTGAGGCACGAATCAAACCTTCAACCGATTTGATTGTATCAGGGAAATCTATTAACAGTCACACAGTAGACTCGCCATAAAAAAAGAAAGAGCGATTCCTTTCTTCACGAAGCATGAAAAGAAGGGAAGGTGTTTTTTCGCCGAAGGCTCAAAAACGGTATGTGTGTAAATTTCATGCATCGCAAAGAAATATATTACATCAACACACACAAATGTTACATTGTGTCACAATTGTTGCATACGTAAAATATTACATTGTATCATTACAATAAAATCTTAGTCTTCTTTAAGAATTTTCTCTGCGGCTTCATTTAGCAGTTTATCGACAACTTCATCGATAATAGAATTAGCGACGCTCATTACATCCAAAGCTTCTTTCATTACGGGATCAGCTAGAGGGTTGTACGGCACGGGCAGCGGCGAGAGTTCAGCTGTAATAGGCAAACTATTAGAACGAAGCCATAAAATAAACATCGAAGCTAAAAATTTCAAGAGCAATACCTATGCGCCTTGCGCGCTCGGCAGCCTCTTTGGCTCGCTTGGCTTCTTCTCGGGCGTCATGGGTTTCTTTTTCATTTTTCTTTATCATTTCATTGGCCAATTCTCGGCCACCGTTCACCCAGACATCGGAATAAAATTTTCTGCCCACCTGAGTAGCTTCGGCTGAAGGGTCTTTTGTGTCGTCTATGGAGAAGGCGGCTTGAGCCTGGGCCGCAGCTTTAACATGATCGCAACAGTGCTCATACCGTCAAAGTGGAATGATTTCTTTTAACAAAGTTTCGAAGCTACAAAAGTCGTTCCTAAGGGAGCGCAGAGAGCGTCGGAGAAGGCATAGATGTCTTCAAAAGCTTCGGCTTCCCTGCTTATCCAGTGAATAACGCTCTCGGGGTCGCCTCGAATGAAGTTCTCTTCGGAAGAATAAGCACCTACTTTGGCAAAGCTGGTTTTCAATTTTTTCATGCAATCCAAGGATTTCTCGAAGCACCTTTCCTTGGATTCACGAAGCTCCTCAATACTTTTCTCTAGCTTAGTTTTCCACCATTCACTAATATCTTGATTAGCTTTTGCGAGTGCACAACTTTCATTCGCTTCGGCAAGTTTTTTACGAAGGTCTTCAATTTCAGCTTTATAAGCTTTGGATTGAGTTTTAAATTTCGCTTCACCTTCCTTCACTTTATCCACCAATGAAAGTAGAATTGTATCCTTCTCCAGGGCTTCATTTCTCAGCTTTATGACTTCAGATCAAAGGTTGCCAAGAGCTATCGTGCAGCTTTCATCTTCAGCATTCTTTTGCGCCCTCAGGGCATTGCTAAGAATTAAGCCCTGTAAAAAAGGATGAAGGATTAGCATGAGAATAAAAGACTCTATTGCCATGTTCACAACTTCTATACCTTCAAACTGTTGAATGCGAGGCTATCCGCGAGGTCATCCTTCGACATGGCAGAGAGGCCAGCTACGAGCTTCGGAAATCCCATATTTCTAGCCATCTCCCGGCAGACGGATATTTCCTTGTTGTCTGGTAAACAGTATAGGAAATCATCTTCGTCTGTGCCGTTAAACACTAAGGCTCTCTTCGGATATTTCAGTTCCCAGACGTAGTGTTTGGCTTCCATAATTTCTTCTTCAGCTAACCTTTTTCCAAAGTGTGTCGAATAATAAAGTCAATATCCTCATACGGTGCTTCGGGAACAGGAGATTTAGCTTTTTCCGTCACATCCTGCTCCACAGCCATGCCAACATTTGGAGATTCTTGCTCAGCTTTATCCTCAGCCGCGACAGGCTTCGTCTTAGTAGGCACCGAGGGCTCAGCTTCGGTTTCAGTGTGACTTATGGCAGTTTCGACAACTTTCCTTGTAGGGGCAGGAGTTAATGCCTTTGAGGTCTCCATGACGGCGTCTAACACGCTAGCCATTCTTCTCCTCTTGGGAGTTGTGGCAGGAGCTTTTGCAACCTTCGGCAATTCTGCTTCTACCGGTGGGCTCAGAATTTCTGCAGCACTATTGTTTTTTCTAACTCTGGCTTTTTGGCCGCCAGGGCCGATCTTCAGAATCTTCATCTCCACTTTCCACATCATAGTCATCACTATCATTAGAATCTTCAGACAAATCTACCATTATTTCATTTGTGATCTTCTCTGTGTTTGTTTTTTCCATAGATTCATAAAATTCAGCAAGAGCAGGGTCCACAACCTTATTCTCCTCAGACATCTTCTCTTCATATACGCAACAAGCACTTGTGTATATCACGAAGCTCGAAAACCAAACGAGACCTGACAGCAAGAGAATTAAAAATTTGAGAAAATAACGCAAGCAACAGAAATGGCACAACAAATGATGTCGCTGTGGGTTTCTATTTATATGCCTAGTGCATTACAACTTGGCGGGCCCCATATGTCATTGACTTTCGCTATTCTAGAGAAGGGAAGGTGTTTTTCGGACCTTCGGCTAAAGGCCTTCGTTCATGTCACAGGCTGAATTTGTTAGATACAAGAACAAATTAATACTGCGAGGGGCTACTGTTGGGGGCCTTCATCTTCCGAAGGTCCTCAAAAACACGACTAACATGCTTTCCAGTATAATATACTGTCACAGGAAGCTTCGGCTTTGGGATGAAGATATACATGGTTTGGAAGGCGCAACCTGGAAGAAGGATGAACCAGTTCCGAAGCTATGGACGAAGGAGCTTCGGCTTAGTGTAAAGTTGATGGAGAATGAAACTGTTGGTGACTTGTTCTCAAATGCTTCGAATCAAGAACAAGGCAACATAAAATGTTAAATATTAATGCCCTTCGTCCTTTGAAACATTATATTCCTTAGGATATAATTATCTTCAGACGAAGGTCATGAAGGACATACCTTCGAATATCGAAGGTAAGACAGTAAATAGAAGAAGCGTGTAAGATACAAAAGATAACATGAACAATCATATAGCATTATAAATTTATCTCCATTATGTTATCATGAGAAAATAAAAACAATATTGAATTACATTTGATACCTTTGACTTGATAGACAGCAAAGGTACGAGCGTGATGCAAGAGCGAATGCCAAGTCAGCGTGAACAGTACGGGGGTACTGTTCATCTATTTATAGGCATGAGACGTAGCCCACGTGAAATTACATTCATGCCCTTTACATTTGCTAATGACTATAAGGTAACTCATCGGGGTCTAAATAGCCTTTTCCCCTTTAAGTCGGTTCCCTTTCCTGCTGTCATGCCGAAGCTCTCTTGTGCGTAGCTCCGGCACTGCATCATTCTTCGTATTGTTCATGCTTCTCCTGCTGTGGTTCTGTCTTGAATCTGAAGGTACCTGTCGGGGACCATAATTAGGGGTACGCTCAAGACGCCTAATTCTCAGCTGGTAACCCCCATCAGCATAAAGCTGCAGAGGCCTGATGGGTTTGATTAAGTCAGGGATTAGTCCATAGGAGCGACTCGATCACGCCACGCCCGAGCCTAGCCTCGGGCAAGGGCAGCCGACCCTGAGGTGTTTCCGTCTCGCCCGAGGCCCCCTTTTTTACGGCAGACACATCTCCGGCTCGCCCGAGGCCTTGCCTTCGTTAAGAAGCAACCCTGACTAAATCACCGCGCCAACCGACCAAGTCACTGGGGCATTTAACGCAAAGAGTGAGACCGACGGGCGGCAAGGCTTTACCAAAGGCCCCGGAAGACGGCGAACTCCGCTCCACCCGACCCAGGGCTCGGACTCGGGCTAAGGCCCCAGAAGACGGCGAACTCCGCTCCGCCCGACCCAGGGCTCGGACTCGGGCTAAGGCCCCGGAAGACGGCGAACTCCGCTCCGCCCGACCTAGGGCTCGGACTCGGGCTAAGGCCCCAGAAGACGGCGAACTCCGCTCCGTCCGACCCAGGGCTCGGAATCGGGCTAAGGCCCCGGAAGACGGCGAACTCCGCTCCGCCCGACCCAGGGCTCGGACTCGGGCTAAGGCCCCGGAAGACGACGAACTCCGCTCCGCCCGACCCAGGGCTCAGACTCGGGCTAAGGCCCCGGAAGACGACGAACTCCGCTTCGCCCGACCCAGGGCTCGGACTCCGCCCTGGCCTCTGCCGAACGACCTCCGCCTCACCCGACCCAGGAGCTCGGGCTTGACCTCGGCCATGCAGGACAGACTCGACCTCGGCTTTGGAGGAGCCTCCACGTCGCCCGACCTAGGGCACAAGTCCGCCACGTCAACAGGAAGCGTCATCATCACCCTGCCCCGAGCCGACTCGGGCCGCAGAGAACAGGACCGGCGTCCCATCTGGCCAGCTCCGCCAGATAGGCAATGATGGCGCCCCGCTAGACCCATGACGACGGCGGCTCTCGGCTCCCTTACGGAAGCAGGGAGACGTCAGCAAGAGCACAGCTGTTCCAACAGCTGTCCCTCCACCAGGCTCCGTTACTCCTCCGACAGCCACGACGCCACACCAGCTGGGTGCCAAGATCTCTCCGGCTGCCACCTTGGCATGTACTTAGGGCACTAGCTCTCCCCCGCTAGACACGTAGCACCTTGCTACACCCCCATTTGTACACCTGGATCCTCTCCTTACGCTTATAAAAGGAAGGACCAGGGCCTTCTTAGAGAAGGTTGGTTCCCGCGGGAACGAGGGCAGGGGCAGGCGCTCTCTTGGGGCCGCTCGCTCCCCTCACCCGCGCGGACGCTTGTAACCCCCTACTGCAAGCGCACCCGACCTGGGCGCGGGGCGAACACGAAGGCCGCTGGATCTCCGCCTCCCTCTCACGACCCGGCTCCGGCCACCTCGCTCTTTCCCCCCTTCGCGCTCGCCCACGCGCTCGACCCATCTGGGCTGGGGCACGCGGCACACTCACTCGTCGGCCTAGGGACCCCCCCGGTCTCGGAACGCCGACAGTTGGCGCGCCAGGTAGGGGCCTGCTGCGTGTTGACGAGCAGTTTCCTGTCAAGCTCCAGATGGGCAGTCTCCAACGACCTCTTCGACCCGGGACGGTGCTCCGTTTCGGGAGCCTCGAGTTCATGTCTTTCGACGGCAGCTACGACATGATACTCCTTCCACCGCCGCGCGACAGCGACAATGGCGGCGGACAGCCCGCCCGCCGGCGGCGGAATCGACGGCGTCTTTCCCGTGTGGGGGAAGGACAACTTTCGAGCTCGCCCCATCCTCTCCCTCGCCATCGGAGGAGAAGGCGGGGCAACCAGGGCCGAGCGGGAGGCTGCGCTCAGTCGGCTGCCGAGCGAGTCGACATCCCCAGCGCCCCAACGGAGGACGCGTCGGGCGTCACCCTCGCGTTTGAGGCAAAGGCGAGAGCCGCCCCCCCCCCCCCCCCCGCGACACGCCGACTCCGAGCAAGTGGACGACGCCAGCACGCTCACGGAGGGCCTGCAGGACGTCGCCCTCGTACCCAAGACGACGGCGCGATCAACCCCCGAGGTGACTTCGTCGCTCCTCGTCGACCAAAAGGTACCGGCTGCTTCCCATCCTTCGTCATTTCGACTCGACCTCAACCCGCTTAGCGACCTCGCTTTGGCGGGCGCGCGCGTTGAGGTGAATGCAACCCCTTTTGGGTTTCGTGTGCGGTCGCCTTGGGACCGACTGACGGGCGTCTCGACCTACGGACCCTCTGGGTCCGAGGAAGATGACGACCCCAGCATCTGCTGGGATTTCTCTAGATCTGGCAACCCCAGTGCCATGCGGGACTTCATGACCGCATGCAACTACTGCCTCTCCGACTGTTCCGGCGACAGCCGCAGCCTTGACGACAAGGACTGCGGCCCGAGCCGCGAATGTTTCCACGTCGAGCTAGGGGATCCCTCCGGAGGCAGCTGTCTCGGCATGCCGGAGGATGGTGATCTCCCTAGGCCAGCGCCTCGCGCCGACATCCCGCGGGAGCTAGCTGTGGTCCCCGTTCCGGCGGGGGGTCACGACCCACAGCTCGAGCAAGTCCGCGGGGCGCAGGCCGGGCTCGATGAGGGAGCAGGAGCGCTCGAGGCAATCCGCCGGGACGTCGGGCAGGTATGGGCGGGCCAGCCTCCAGCCGGAGAAATACGTCACCTGCCCCAGGGTCTCCAGCACCGCATCGCCAACGATGCCAGGGGCAATCCGCCACCCGCATCCGGCGGAACCGGTCAGGACCTGGCAGCCACGGCGATGCTCCTCCGCGCGATGCCGGAGTCATCAACCACCGAGGGTCGGCGAATCCAGGGAGAGCTCAAGCATCTCCTGGAAGGCGCTGCGGCCCGGCGGGCCGAGAGCTCCGCCTCCCGAAGGCAGGGGTACCCCTCGGAACCTCGTGCCGCGACTTCCCGACCCATGCGGGAAGCCTCGGTCTACACCGGGCGCACGCGCAACACCGCGCCTGCGGCCCCGGGCCACCTCGACGACGAGCACCCTCATCGCGACCGTCGGGCCCGCCTCGACGAAAGGGTGCGCCGAGGTTATCACCCCAGGCGTGGGGGACGCTACGACAGCGGGGAGGATCGGAGTCCCTCGCCCGAACCACCTGGTCCGCAGGTCTTCAGCCGGGCCATTCGGCGGGCGCCGTTTCCGACCCGATTCCGACCCCCGACTACTATCACAAAGTACTCGCGGGAAACGAGACCGGAATTGTGGCTCGCGGACTACCGCCTGGCCTGTCAACTGGGTGGAACGGACGACGATAACCTCATCATCCGTAACCTCCCCCTGTTCCTCTCCGACACTTCTCGCGCTTGGTTGGAGCACCTGCCTCCGGGGCAGATTTCCAACTGGGAGGATCTGGTCCAAGCTTTCGCCGGCAACTTCCAGGGCACGTACGTGCGCCCCGAGAATTCCTGGGACCTTCGAAGCTGCCGGCAACAGCCAGGAGAGTCTCTTCGGGACTACATCCGGCGATTCTCGAAGCAGCGCACCGAGCTGCCCAACATCACCGACTCCGATGTCATCGGTGCGTTCCTTGCCGGCACCACCTGCCGTGACCTGGTGAGCAAGTTGGGTCGCAAGACCCCCACCAGGGCGAGCGAGCTGATGGACATCGCCACCAAGTTCGCCTCTGGTCAGGAGGCGGTCGAGGCCATCTTCCGTAAGGACAAGCAGCCCCAGGGCCGCCCGTCGGAAGATGCTCCCGAGGCGTCGATCTACTCCGCTCGGCGCCAAGAAGAAAGGCAGGAGGAAGTCACAAGCGAAACGCGACGCCGCCAGCACGGACCTTGTCGCCGCCGCCGAACACAAGAACCCTCGGAAGCCCCCCGGAGGCGCCAACCTCTTCGACAAGGCACTCAAGGAGACGTGCCCTTACCATCAGGGGCCCGTCAAGCACACCCTCGAGGAGTGCGTCATGCTTCGGCGCCACTTCCACCGGGCCGGGCCACCCGCAGAGGGTGGCAGGGCCCGCGACGACGATAAAAAAGAAGATCACCAAGCAGGAGAGTTCCCCGAGGTCCGCGACTGCTTCATGATCTACGGAGGGCATGCGGCGAATGCTTCGGCTCGGCATCGTAAGCAAGAGCGTCGGGAGGTCTGCTCGGTGAAGGTGGCGGCGCCAGTCTACCTAGACTGGTCCGACAAGCCCATCACCTTCGACCAAGATGACCACCCCGACCACGTGCCGAGCCCGGGGAAGTACCCCCTCGTCGTCGACCCCGTCATCGGCGACGTCAGGCTCACCAAGGTCCTGATGGATGGGGGCAGCTGCCTCAATATCATCTACGCCGAGACCCTCAGGCTCCTGCGCGTTGATCTGTCATCCGTCTGAGCAGGCGCTGCGCCCTTCCACGGGATCATTCCTGGGAAGCGCGTCCAGCCCCTCGGACAGCTCGACCTTCCTGTCTGCTTCGGAACACCCTCCAACTTCCGAAGGGAGACTTTGACGTTCGAGGTGGTCGGGTTCCGAGGAACCTACCACGCAGTGTTGGGAAGGCCATGCTACGCGAAGTTCATGGCCATCCCCAACTACACCTACCTGAAGCTCAAGATGCCGGGCCCCAATGGGGTCATCACCGTCGGCCCCACGTACAAACACGCATTCGAATGCGATGTGGAGTGCGTGGAGTACGCTGAGGCCCTCGCCGAGTCCGAGGCCCTCATCGCCGACCTGGAAAGCCTCTCCCGAGAGGTGCCGGACGTGAAGCGACACGCCGGCAACTTCGAGCCAGCGGAGACGGTCAAGGCCGTCCCTCTCGACCCCAGTGGCGACGCCTCCAAGCAGGTCTAGATCAGTTCCGAGCTCGACCCCAAATAGGAAGCAGTGCTCATCGACTTTCTCCACGCAAACGCCGACATTCTTGCGTGAGATCCCTCGGACATGCCCGGCATGCCGAGGGATGTCACCGAGCACTCGCCGGATATTCGGGCAGGAGCTCGACTCGCCAAATGGCCTCTGCACGGACGACGCCCGGGGGCTGCGCCCTTCCCCCGCTCACACACGAGCATCAGTCATCAAGGAAGGGTCGGCCTCGCCTTGGCGGAGCCCGACCCTCCCTCGGGGGCTAAAAAGGGGGAACCCCTCCACGTTGAGATCAGATGCACTTTTTCGCGTCAAAAAATTGTTCGATCAAGAAGGGGTTTTTTGCGTTCTCCCGGATGTGTCAAAAGCAGGGTCCCGAGGAGCGAACGTGGGTACGGATAAGTGGCGGGACCGACTGAGCCGAGGAACACCTACGCCTCCGGGCTAGGGACGCCTCACTCATCGCCTGCCACGAAAAAGGACCCAGCTCGGGAATTCACCCTGTTGTTGACAAGTCGGGCCAGGCGCGCAAATTGAAAGAGAAAAGAGTATGACTTCACGCAAGAAAAGTAAAGTGTCCAGGCCCCGGCGGCCACGGCAAAGCGCACATCCAACAGAAATTGCCCCAACAAAGTCAGGCGTCGCCTTGGGAAGGCGCTGCGCCCTCAGTTCCACCCCCGCCGTCGGTAAGGTCCACCTCTGCTTCCGGCGGCGGCACAGGAGGAAGGATCTCCGCCTCGAAGATGGTCGCCAGCGCCGCGCTCGGACCCGCAGCGACCGCGTCGAGCCGCTGAACTTCTGCCAGGGCGGCCTCGTCTTCGTCAGGAAGGCAATACCCCTCACTGACCCACTCCAGGTCCACGACGTAATGGGAAGCGAACACGGCGAAGGCCCGCCTAACACCGTGGTGTAGCGCCCCGCGGACTTTACCGCGCGCGTAATCACCTAGGGCTTGAAGACGGCTTTGGGGGGAGCTTCCTGAAGGGACGTCGCCGGGACCAAGGGCCCGGTAGACATCCGAGACGGTCTCGGACATGGCCACGAGATCGGCCTCCCTCTGCTCAGCAGCCCCAGCGAGCGCCTCGGCGAGCGCTTTGGCAGACTCGTCAAGGGCAGACTCGAGCTCTGCGAACAACCAGAAGAAAGACCTCAAGCACAAGCGGAAGAAATGGACAAGAACGAGAACCAAGGACGGTCGAGGCATACCTCCGGCTCGGACGCGCTGCTCCGAGGCCACGACTTGGGCTGCGGCCAGATCGGCCGCGAGGGCCTTGGCCCGGCTTTCGGCCTCGGCAGCCCGGCCCCGAGATTGGTCCCGCTCCTCGGCAACCTGGACGAACTCCGACCGCTGCCGTAGCGCCTCCGTGCGCGCCGCCGCCGCCTCGGCCCTCAGGTCGGCGCAAAGCAACTGGAGGTCCGCTATCTTAGCGTCCTGCTGAGAAAGGCGCGCGGTAGCCCCGGCGAGCGAAGTCCTCAGGGACCACAGCGAGCCCCAGACGTCGGCCTCGCGGCGGATGAACGACGACTTGGCGGCGCTCCGGTCCGTCAGATCCTGGAAAGGAAAACAAGGCATCACGACGAACGCTTCGCTCACAAAAGGGAGAAGGTATGCCTGAAACCGTTACCTGGAGGATTTTGGGGACGTCCCCGCAGAGAACCTCCAGCGACGATCGGAGCGACCCCACCGTTGCTTCCGCACGCTTGCGGAGCTCGTCCCAGGACTGGTCCTCCCGTTCATCGTCAAGAACGAAGATAGGGTCCGAGGCCTCGCGGGTCCGGAATCGGAGCAACTGGCCCCGGGCCTCGGGGCTCCGCCGCACAGCGACAAGGCTGCCGCCCGCCCGGATGAACTGCGCGTCCACGCCCACCTCTTCCGAGGCCCTGGGCGCCGACGCCGCGGCCGTCTCAGCGCCGGCAGCAACCATATGCTCTCCGACTGGGACGGTGCCAACTACGGTGGCGGCAGGCGCCGGCATGGCCGACACGGCAGACGGGCTCGGGACCGCGTCGGCGCCGGCCGCCTCCCCGATCACGATGGCCGCCTCGGCAGAAGAGCCCGCCTCGGGGACCTGCTCCCCCGGGACATGCGACGCCTGAGCCCCATGCGGCGAAGCGCCCTGCGAAAGGGTCGGCTGAGCGGCGGGGCCCGGAATGGCGCCGGCCGCCTGGACCGACGCCGTCTTAAGGGCCTTCCGGGGCGCCAGGTCGGTAGGGCCATGGCTCCGCTTGCTGGAAAAAAGAAGAAAGGGAAAATCACGGCCAAGACGTATGAATGAAGCGCCGGCACGAAGACATTCCAAGGTACTTACCCGCTCCGGGCCATGATCCACTGTGCCTGGGGGGTGGTCTCTTGGCTCCCGCTCCCTGGAACCGCCGCCGAGGTCCGCCTCGCCGACAGCCCCGGCACCGCCCTCGCCTTGGGCGCCCCTGACGCCAGGGAGGCGGACTGTCCAGGCGCCGCCATGGCCACTTGAGGACCGCTCCCCCGCGCTGCCGGCGCGGGGGACGGCTCTCGAGGGACGGACCCCTCGGCCCGGCTCCCTGGAGTCGCGTCAGCTTCTCCAGCCGAGGGGTCAAGTACCCTCTCAGGTTGCCCCCGCCCCTCAGGTCGGGGATCCGGCGTCTCGGCTCCAGGAATCGACGACATCGGCCCGCTCGGGGGCTGACTCGACAGCTCCCGGCCACACCCCAAGCTGGGGCCGAGGCCGAGACGGGCGGCCATGTCGTCCTCCTCCTCTTCACCATCGTCGTCGTCGTCGGATGTCTCCGGCGACAGCTCCCTGGGGAGTCCTTCCCTCTCCTGCTGGCGACGGCGTTTCTCCAAGGCGTCCCGAGCCCGCCTCCGCTTGCGGGCCCGGGCCTTCTCCGCATCCTTCTTCTTCTTCTCCTCCTCCGCGGCGACCCGCCGCGCTGCCCGACCCACCGCGTCCTCCGGGACCCGTGGCAAGGAGGGTTTGTGCCGCCCCACCTCCTAAAAAGGGGGGAGGGGGAAAGAAACCCAATCGTGAGAACCAGGAGCAACCCGGTATATAAGGAAGGAAGGAGCGAACACTCACCAGAGTGACACACCCCTGGTCGGGGCGCATCCGAGGCTGGGAGAAGGCGTGAGGGTCTGGCTTCCCCATCGCGGCCGACACCCGCCATTGGAGGGCGTCATGGGGAAGAGAATCAGGGGACATCCGTGACCCCTCCCAGTCGGCCTCCAGGGTCATCTCCCAAAGCGACAGCCGCCGCTCCGCCAGGGGGAGCACCCTCCGACGGTGGATGGCGGCAACCACTCCCGTGGCGGTGAGTCCTCCCTCCCGCAACGCCTTCAGGGCCTGGAGAAGAGGTTCGAGGTTCTTCTGCCTCTCGTGTGGAGTCCCGTGGCGCCAGGCGTCGGTGGCGGCCGTGACGACCCGTTGAGAGAACGGCGGGAGCAACTCTCCGTCATTCCGGAGGTAGAACCACCGGTGCTGCCAACCCTTGTTTGAGGATGCGAGGACGGCAGGGATATACTGCGATGACCGCGACTGCCTCAACAAAAGGGTGCAGCCGCCGGCCCGCACCGCTGCGTGGACCTTCCTCTCCCCCGTCGACAAGGCAAAAAGCTCGGCGAAGAAGAGATGGGTCCACAAATCCCAATGGGGGGCGATCCCCAAATACCCCTCGCACACCGCTGCAAAGATAGCGGCCTGCGAGATGGAGTTGGGGGTGAGGTTGTGCAACTCCACCCCGTAATGGAACAGGATGGCCCGCATAAAGCGGCTCGTCGGCACACCAAATCCCCGCTCATGGAAGGAGATGAAGCTCACGACGTACCCCGGCGGAGGGGATGGAGTGACTCCGCCCGCGGGAGGAATCCATTCCGGCCGCTGCTCATCGGTGAGGGGGCGGAGCAAACCCTCGCCGACGAGGTCCTCCAGATCACCCGCCGTCACCGTGGAGAAGGGCCACGGGTCGCGCGGCGTGATGATAGTCACCCGGTCAGCCATCGCCGAAGCAGAAAGGGTGGCGGCGCGAAGGACAGGGGAGGGCGGTTTTCTTTTCCCTGGCTAGATCTCTCAGGCTGCAAAAAACCTAAGAGGGAGACAAGAAGCGGAGTCGAGAACCGTCACCGGACCCTCTCCGGGGTATATAAAGACCAAGGTGGAGACGGTTCCAACTTTCCGCCCGGACCGGACGCGGGGTTCAAAAAACGCGAAGCAAAACAGCCGTTCCTCGAACGGCTCGCGCACGCGCAACGGCGGCCTCGCCGACTACTCGCCCCGGCGCATTAACTCCGCGGCTCGACAGGCGGCGCTCCTGGCAGGAGCAGCTAGCGATGTTTCGCCTTCGCCAAAACGACCACACCAAAAAAGGTACGCCACGTCGTTCAATTTCGCATCCTTTTTCCCTTTTTCCTCTTTCTCTATCTCTTGCAACAGGGACCGGGAAAGGGGATACCCCCAAAGGGATCCTTCCCCGTGAAGGAACTAGGCTCCGAGCCTCCTTACTGATCAGGGGTTCGAAGGCTGGCCCCCCCGAAGGGTTCAACAGTCGCCTCAGATCGCGTGGGCCCGACACCCACTACTGGTCAGGGGTTCGAAGGTCGGCCTCCCGAAAGGTTCCACGACCGCCTCAGGCTACTCGGGCTCCGCGCCCATTACTGATCAGGGGTTCGAAGGCTGGCCCTCCGAAGGGTTCACAGTCGCCTCAGACACCGAGCGAGGGATGACCAGGGGTACGTTCGATACATAACCAAGGCTCGGGCTGCGCTCCCGAGGTACCCTAGGACATTTCCGAGACCAGCGGGAACGATCCTGTAACGGAATCCCATCGGAGGGAGGCAACGAGCCCTCGGACCCCGTCGCCAGGGGACCGGGTCCGGCAGATCACCCGCAGGTACTTTTGGGCGTGCCTCCGGGCCCCTAGCCGACCCCCAACGAACGGGGCACGGACGTCCACTCGGATTACCCGATTGCAGCTCACCGGAGACACCATGTTCGGTGCCCATCGAGGGTAACATGGCGCTCTCCCCCCTCCTCCTTGCGGAAAGGCGACGTAGGGGCGTATATAAAAAAGCCGAGTCTGTCCCTGATCGTCCTCTCGCCCTGTGCGGAGGCTCGGGGGCTGCTCTCGCAAACCCGGCTCCGGCCAAACCGTTGACAGCGTCAACATACCAGCCCAAGAACTTGGGCCCCGACAGTGCACCCGGGCTACGGCCTGCTCGCATAAGGGAACCGCCAGACCAGCCGAAGCATTACGCAAGGCATTAAGACCTCGGAGGAGTGAAACCACTCCTCCGAGGCCTCGGGGGCTACACCCGGCGGGTGCGCTCGCGCGCACCCACCGGAACAAAGTGTAACCGAGAAAGGCTGGTCCCCTTGCAAAAAAGTGCGACGAAAGCCTCCAAGCGAGTGCTAACACTCCCTTCGAGGCTCGGGGGCTACTGTCGGGGACCATAATTAGGGGTACCCTCAAGACGCCTAATTCTCAGCTGGTAACCCCCATCAGCATAAAGCTGCAGAGGCCTGATGGGTTTGATTAAGTCAGGGATCAGTCCATACGAGCGACTCGATCACGCCACGCCCGAGCCTAGCCTCGGGCAAGGGCAGCCGACCCTGAGGTGTTTCCGTCTCGCCCGAGGCCCCCTTTTTTACGGCAGACGCATCTCCGGCTCGCTCGAGGCCTTGCCTTCGTTAAGAAGCAACCCTGACTAAATCACCGCGCCAACCGACCAAGTCACTGGGGCATTTAACGCAAAGAGTGAGACCGACGGGTGGCCAGGCTTTACCAAAGGCCCCGGAAGACGGCGAACTCCGCTCCGCCCGACCCAGGGCTCGGACTCGGGCTAAGGCCCCAGAAGACGGCGAACTCCGCTCCGCCCGACCCAGGGCTCGGACTCGGGCTAAGGCCCCGGAAGACGGCGAACTCCGCTCCGCCCGACCCAGGGCTCGGACTCGGGCTAAGGCCCCAGAAGACGGCGAACTCCGCTCTGCCCGACCCAGGGCTCGGACTCGGGCTAAGGCCCCGGAAGACGGCGAACTCCGCTCCGCCCGACCCAGGGCTCGGACTCGGGCTAAGGCCCCGGAAGACGACGAACTCCGCTCCGCCCGACCCAGGGCTCAGACTCGGGCTAAGGCCCCGGAAGACGACGAACTCCGCTTCGCCCGACCCAGGGCTCGGACTCCGCCCTGGCCTCTGCCGAACGACCTCCGCCTCGCCCGACCCAGGAGCTCGGGCTCGACCTCGGCCATGCAGGACAGACTCGACCTCGGCTTCGGAGGAGCCTCCATGTCGCCCGACCTAGGGCACAAGTCCGCCACGTCAACAGGAAGCGTCATCATCACCCTGCCCCGAGCCGACTCGGGCCGCAGAGAACAGGACCGGCGTCCCATCTGGCCAGCTCCGCCAGATAGGCAATGATGGCGCCCCGCTAGACCCATGACGACGGCGGCTCTCGGCTCCCTTACGGAAGCAGGGAGACGTCAGCAAGAGCATAGCTGTTCCAACAGCTGTCCCTCCACCAGGCTCCGTTACTCCTCCGACAGCCACGACGCCACACCAGCTGGGTGCCAAGATCTCTCCGGCTGCCACCTTGACATGTACTTAGGGCACTAGCTCTCCCCCTCTAGACACGTAGCACCTTGCTACACCCCCATTTGTACACCTGGATCCTCTCCTTACGCTTATAAAAGGAAGGACCAGGGCCTTCTTAGAGAAGGTTGGTTCCCGCGGGAACGAGGGCAGGGGCAGGCGCTCTCTTGGGGCCGCTCGCTCCCCTCACCCGCGCGGACGCTTGTAACCCCCTACTGCAAGCGCACCCGACCTAGGCGCAGGGCGAACACGAAGGCCGCGGGATCTCCGCCTCCCTCTCACGACCCGGCTCCGGCCACCTCGCTCTTTCCCCCCTTCGCGCTCGCCCACGCGCTCGACCCATCTGGGCTGGGGCACGCGGGACACTCACTCGTCGGCCTAGGGACCCCCCCGGTCTCGGAACGCTGACAGTACCTGTTCATGTATTTCAACTCCGGAAACATTGTTAAATCATGTTTTTAAGGACCTTCGGAAGACGAAGGCCCCCAACAGTAGCCCCTCGCAAGGTTAATTTGTTAGAATAACAAATTTAGTTTGCGATATGGACGAAGGCCCTGAGCCAAAGGTCCGAAAAAACACCTTCCCTTTGCTAGAATAGCAACAGTCAATGATAGACGGGGCCCTCCAACTTGGAGCACGTTGGGCGTATAAATAAGAACTCACCCCGAGCACATTTGGTACGTTACTTGCCGCCTGCTTTGCTTTGCTCAATTTCTTAGCTCTTGCTTACCAACAGTTGTTTAGTTTCTTAGATTTTCTAAGCTTTGGTTCTAAGGACACATTTTCGCCATTTCTGAAGAAGAGATGTCTCAAGACAAAAAAGTTGCTGCTGAGACGAAGCTGAGCGAGGAGGAGAAGCTCCTTGAGGAGAAGACCGCTGGATTTATTGAGTCAATTGCAAAAACAAACATAGAGAAGATAACCAGAGAAATATTAGAAGGCTTTTCTGAAGATACTGATGATAGCGACAGCTATGATGTGGAGAGCGGAGGCGAAGACTCAGAAGATCGTCCTTGGCGACCAAGTCACACAGTCTTCGGGAAATCAACTATTAAACAGAGTCATCTTGATAATATGAGAGGAAGGTACTTTCGAGATATTTCTATTGTGAGGGCTGACGTAGATAGAACCACTCCTGCTCCTGAAGAAGACGAAGTTGTAATCTACCGAAGTTTCTTCAAAGCTGGACTTCGGTTCCCATTAAGCAGATTTGTGGTTGAAGTTTTAAAGATATATCAGATTTTCCTTCACCAGATCACTCCCGAAGCTATTATCAGAATGAGGATCTTCATCTGGGCTGTGAGGTGTCAAGGTCTAGAGCCAAGCGCAAGATGTTTTTGCAGTATGCACGAGCTTTCGTATGAGACGAAGCCTTGGTGTAAGGAACAATATCATAACAACTTTGGGTGCTACAGTTTTGTTGCTCGCTTTGGTGCAAGCTACCCAGTGCCAACGTTCCAGAAGAGGTGGCCCGGGGCCTGGATGGAAGAATGGTTTTACGTGAAAAATGATTTGAAAGCAAGAGAAGATATTAAAGGAATCATTATGCGACCCATCTGGTCACGCTTCGGCCTTCAAAAACCGAAGGTAGAGATTGATGAGGCAGCAGAAGCATGCCGAAGGGCCTTCAGTACAGTTTGTTCTTTTATTGGGACAAGAGATTTGGTTCAAGAACATATAGCCTACAGGATATGGCCACTGATAGACAGCTGGGAAATGCCAAAGGAAACCATCACTAACCCTAGAGAAGGTGGTTTGGTTCGATTGAAATATACTTTTAGGTTTGAAGACCAATTTATCCAACCAGACGATGACTGGCTGAGGTGTGTTGAAAATACTAGTGATGAATGACTTGGAACATACTCCAAGTCTGAAGATAATGCACTATCTGCGGCCTTCGGGAGCCGAAAAAGAAAAGGCTAAATAGAGTTTTTGATGCTATAGGATTTGTGTACCCTGACTATCGCTACCCGCCGTGGGGGCAGAAAAGAAAAGGTGCAGCTCCTGGGAAGGCTACTGCTTCGGCTACCTCAAGCGAGCCCGCATCAAAGAGGAAAAAGTTGAAGGTCCTTACTCACCAACCGCGCTACATTGAACCGGCCATAGTGCCTGAATTCGGCGGTGAGACTTCTTCAGCTACTGAAGCCAAAGGACCTGCTCTTACGCAGAAGATTGAAGAGCCGGCTGCAATGCCGAAGACTGACAAAATTGAAGAACCAAAAATCGAAGAGACGAAAACATTAGAAGTTCTAAGCCCTTCGGCAGGAGTGGAGGTGCCGAAGACACAAAAAGGTCTAGCAGCGACCCCCAAGAGAAAAAGGATGGCTAGTGTACTAGATGTACTGGAGACAATAAAAGCTACAAGCCCTACTCTAGGGAAAATTGCCAAGGCTTCGAAGGTGCAGATTGAAACCAAGGCAAAGGTAACCGAAGCTGAAGCTACAATGAGCTAGGCTGATGCCGAAGCTGGGCCTTCAGAGCCTGTCAAAGAGAAATCCTCGGAAACTAGAGAAAAGGCAGCGGGAAAAGAAGCTATAAAATAGATTTTTCTTGAAAAAGCTGTAGCATCTACTCCCGAAGCGTCTTCCGAAGTCCTTGATTATATTATTCGACACGCTTCGGGAAAAAGATTATCTGAAGAAGAAGTTTTTGAAGCTAAACACTATGCCCGAGAACTGAAGTACCCGAAAGGGGCCTTAGTGTTTAATGGCACAGATGAAGATGACTTCTTGTATTGCCTCCCAGAGAACAAGGAATTATCTGTTAGCCGGGAGATGGCCAGGAGTATGGGGTTTCCGAAGCTTGAAGCTGGCCTCTGCGCCATGACGAAGGACGATCTTGCGGATAGCCTTGCGTATAACAGTCTGAAGGTACAAAAATTGTATATTTAGAAGTTTATGAATTTTGAATTATTCTTTTGTTCCTATGTCAACCCATTCATTTTTTCATATAGGGTTTAATACTTAGCAACGCCTTAAGGGCGCAAAAGAATGCCGAAGACGAGAGTTGCACTATTGCTCTCAACATCCTTCGATCAGAGGTTAGCAAGGTGAGGAACGAAGCTTTGGAAAAAGACAAAATTCTACTTACATTGGTGGACAAAGTAAAGGGGGATGAAGCTAACTTCAAGGCTCAATCTGACATCCAAAGGAATGAAAATGAAAACCTTCAAAAACAACTGGCCGAAGCCAAATTGAAATGCGCTATTGCTGAAGCTGATCGAGATGCCAATGAGTACTAGAAAAATTATTTTGAAAAAACAGTTGCAGAGCTTCGCTCATCGAAAGAAAGATGTTTTGAAAAGTCTATAGAATGTGTCAAAAAGATAAAAACTAGCTTCGCCAACGTGGGTGCATACTCAAGCGAAGACAACTTCATAAGAGGCGACCCTGAGGGCGTAATTGAGTGGATCAGTAGCGAAGCCGAAGCTTTTGAAGAAATTCTGAGCGACCGCGGGGACGTCTACGCGTTCTCTGGTGCGAGAGGAGTTGCAGCTATTTTGGAGAAAGCAGGGTGCGATCATGTTAAAACTTTGGCCCAGGCCGAAGCTGCTTTGTCTATTGATGATACGAAGGACCCCTCGGCCGAAGCAAGCTTAATAGGTGGAAAAATTTTCATTGATATTTGAGAAAATGGCGGCCGAGGGATAGCGCATGAAATAATGAAAAAGAGTGAAAAAGACATTCATGACGCTCGAGAAGCAACAAAAGCAGCTGAAAAAGCTGCGAAATGGATAGGTATTACTTAATGGCTTTTAACTTTATTGCTTATTTTTGTGATTTCAAACTAATTTATGTCTTTTATTGCAGCTGAACTATCTCCTCCCCCAGAGCCCTTCGACCCATTGCCGACCCAGATACAAAGAAGTCAGTAGAAATTATTAATATGGCCGAAGCTATTGTGGACGAAGTTGTCACGAAATTATTAATCGAAGCTACAGAAGAAGTCCTAAAGGAAGAAGAATAGCTATTTGTAAAAACATTGCTAAAATATTAATGTAACATTTGCTGAAACATGCTTGTAATATTCGGTGCTCGTAGGTTTTGAATGTAATATATGAATGGTTTTGTAATTCATTTCTTTGCGATGCATGAAACTTTTATGTACATACCGTTTTTGAGCCTTTGGCGAAAAAACACCTTCCCTTCTTTTCATGCTTCGTAAAGAAGAGCTTCTATGCTTCGTAAAAAATCCTCCAAGCGTCGCAAAAACATTAATGTTTCGTCAACAATAGATTTGTTCCTGCACCTCAGAGCTGATGAAGCTATATTTCTTCAAACTTATTTTGTGCCTTAGCACAATTTCATTTTTTTGAAACATTCTTCGAAGGTCAACATTGTATCCCCTTCTTGTGCCATTGATGCAATATGATGTATGATGTTATGTTATGCGAAATGATGTGATGATGTTATGTTATGAAAAATGATATTTATGCTGAAGACACACACTCGCACCCCCATAGTAGAATACACAATCTCTTTGTCGCTTATTTTTCAGCTTCACCGCTTATTTTTCGGTGTATCAGCGCTGACTTTTCGCTGTAAGTTCTACATTCCCTTAGCAACGTCTTTTGAACTTCTTCGCCTTCTGTTTCAGCGGTATTTGCGTTGACTTTTCGTGCTTCGCCTTATATTTCAGCGGTATTTGGCTCTGCATTCCCTGTGGAACGACTTTTGAGCAGAAAACTTACACTGCGCCCCCTTAGGAACGACTTTTTATATCTTCGGCAAACTTACGCTGCGTTCCTTAGAATGACTTTTTGTAACTTCGGGGATACTTGTAATGTGATTTTTAGGCCTGCGTTCCGTTAGGAACGACTTTTGTGCTTCAGCGACTTTTTGGACTTCGTGAGTCTGTGGAGAAGATATATTTCTCTTATGACAAGAACGAAGCTATTACAGGAAATTGAAAATGACAAGAGAACTAGGTTTTCAATAATTGTTCCTTATTAAAAAAGAAAATGACAATGAATGTAAAAATTGTTTCAGGGGTAGGATATCTCTCAATAGATATGCTTCGATTCTGGCACAACACTGTTGACTGTGCGAGCTTCGGACTCCTCCCTGAAATCTCGCTGCTTATGGGTCTGTTGGCTTCCTTCTGGCTGCTGGCCTTGTGAATACACAGGCTATAGTGGTGGCGGAGGTGGAAGCTGTGGCCAAGACGCCTGTGGCTGGCAAGCCGAAGCA
Source organism: Zea luxurians (assembly GCA_029449295.1). Lineage (NCBI taxonomy): Eukaryota > Viridiplantae > Streptophyta > Magnoliopsida > Poales > Poaceae > Zea > Zea luxurians. The sequence continues at coordinate 178,905,938 of JAOPSE010000003.1, read as the reverse complement.
ACAGAAGCTGCAGGATGGTTACCCACATACTCTGGTATGTAGGGTGAGTGATACGAGGCGGTGTGCATAACCTACTTCGGCTGGTTCTGCTGAGCTGCAGCTTCTGCTATTTCCTTTTGTTTCTGAATGGTGACATGGCACATCCTTGTAGTATGGCCCTTGTCCTCACCACAGAATAAGCAATAAATTTTTCTAGGCTGATCCCCAAACCTTCCTCTGAAGCCCCTGGCACCTCTGCCTCTTGGAGCTGTCGGTCGGAAAGAGCTTTGTTGCTGCCCCGAAGATTGTGAAGTATATTGTGACTTCTGCAGCTGACTTCCTCTGTCATCATTCTGAGTGGAATGAATTGACTTGACATGCCTTGGGTGGATTCTTCCTCCAAAGCCCCTGGTCATCTCGGAGAATCTGTAGGCTTCCTCCCTTCTTTGGCAAAAGTCATTGTCAGCCCGGATGTATTCATCCATCTTTTGGAGCAACTTCTCCAGGGTCTGAGGGGGCTTCCTGGCGAAGTATTGGGCCGTAGGTCCTGGCCGAAGCCCTTTGATCATGGCCTCAATGACGATTTCATTGGGCACAGTTGGCGCTTGTGCCCTTAAGCGCAAGAACCTTCAGACATACGCCTGGAGGTATTCTTCGTGATCTTGCGTGCATTGGAACAAAGCTTGAGCAGTAACCAGCTTCGTTTGAAACCCTTGGAAACTAGTGATCAGCATGTCCTTCAGCTTCTACCATGATGTGATTGTTCCTGGCCGAAGAGAGGAGTACCAGGTTTGCGCAACATTCTTGACTGCCATGACGAAAGATTTCGCCATGACTGCAGTATTGCCCCCATATGAAGATCTGGTTGCTTCGTAGCTCATCAAAAACTGCTTCGGATCTGAGTGCCCATCATACATGTGGAGCTAGGGTGGTTTGTATGACGGGGGCCATGGGGTAGCCTGCAGTTCTGCTGACAGAGGAGAAGCATTATCAAAAGCAAAATTTCCATGATGGAAATCATCATGCCATCCATCCTCGTTGAAGAAGCCTTCTTGATGAAGCTCCCTATGTTGGGGCCTTCGTTCTTGTTCGTCTTGAGCAAGATGGCATACTTCTTCAGTGGCTTCGTCAATCTGCCTTTGTACTTGCTGATGAAGTATCTCCATGTTTCTGATTTCTTGGTCCAACTCTTCCTCCTGAAGTGTTGGGCTAGTGGTCTTCCTCTTCTGGCTTCGGGCCTCTCGGAGAGAAAGGTTCTCCTGATTTGGGTCCAGTGGCTGTAATGCAGCAGACCCTGTCGCTGAAGCTTTCTTTGGCGGCATGACGAGGGTGAAAGGGAAATGTGCCCTTGGGCCATTTCTAAGTATTTTGGTGATTTAGTGCCCAACACATGTGCTTAATTGTAAAATGGGACAAAGTACAAATCATGGAGAAAAGGTATGTTTCTAATCCTTAGTACATTGGTTTTGTGTACTAATATATTTGTCTAAGTGTTAGAAACAGAAAAGGAGATGAAAAGAAAAGAGGAGAAAGTCTTGGCTGTGTGCAGCCAAGACCCAGCTCGGCCTGGAGCACCGGACTGTCCGGTGTGCACCGGACAGTGTCCGGTGCGCCAGGCTGCCTCGGCTCGAACTGGCCGCTCTCGGGAATTCGCCGACGGCGTACGGCTAAAATTCACCGGACTGTCCGGTGTGCACCGGACTGTCCGGTGAGCCAACGGTCGGCTAGGGCCAACGGTCGGCCGCGCGATCAGCGCGCGACACGTGGCCGGGCCAACGGTCGGGAAGGAACACCGGACTGTCCGGTGTGCACCGGACATGTCCGGTGCGCCAACTGAGCGCAGATCTGGAGCAGCCAGCAACGGTCAGAAGTGCTGTTTTTGGAAACAAATCGGGCACCGGACAGTGTCCGGTGTGCACCGGACTGTCCGGTGCGCCACGAGACAGAAGGCAAAGATGGTTTTCCAGATTTGTTCCCAACGGCTCCTAGCTGCCTTGGGGCTATAAAAGGGACCCCTTGGCGCATGGAGGAAGCACACAAGCATTCCTTGAGCACTCTTGATCACTCACACATCAATCTTGCGCACTTGTTTGAAATTCTAGTGATTTGAGCTCTGTTCTAGTGTGTTAGCCTCTTGAGCTCAAGTCTGGGTTTTGTGTGTGCGTATTCGCTGTGATCTTTGTGTTGTGTGTGAGTTGCTAATCCCTCCCTTACTCCGTGATTCTTTGTGAACATCTTTTGTAAGGGCGAGAGACTCCAAGTTGTGGAGATTCCTCGCAAACGGGATTGAGATAAGAACAACAAAACACCGTGGTATTCAAGTGGGTCTTTGGACCGCTTGAGAGGGGTTGATTGCAACCCTCGTCCGTTGGGACGCCACAACGTGGAAGTAGGCAAGCATTGGCTTGGCCGAACCACGGGATAAACCACCGTGTCCCTCTGTGCTTGATTCTTGTGGTATTGTGTTTTGTTGAAGACTTCACCTTAGCCACTTGGCATTAACTGTGCTAACGCTTAACAAGTTTTTGTGGCTTAAGTTTGAAGTTTTTTACAGGATCACCTATTCACCCCCCCCCCCCTCTAGGTGCTCTCAATTGGTATCGGAGCCGTTCTATTCACAAAGGGACTAACCGCCCGAATAGATGGATCCTAAGGGGAAGGGTATAGTGATCAACGACAAAGAGAAGGAGACCTTCGTCAACGAGCCGAAGGACGACAAGCCTACCGACTCCGGCTCGGGTCAAAGACGGAAGGAAGGGAAGAAGAAGAAGACCAGGCGCATCAAGGAGATAATCTACTACGACAGCGACGAGTCTACTTCTTCCCAAAAGAATGAGGATCACAACGACTACGAGAGGAGAAAACCGGTTAACTCGAACTTTTCCTTTGATTACTCTCGTATTCCGCAAAGTTCACATTCTCATTTGCTCTCCATTCCACTTGGCAAGCCCCCACACTTTGATGGAGAGGACTACGGATTTTGGAGTCACAAAATGCGTAGTCACCTATTCTCTCTCCATCCTAGTATATGGGAGATTGTAGAGAGTGGAATGCACTTTGATAGTTCGGATAGTCCCATGTTCATTAATGAACAAATTCATAAAAATGCACAAGCTACTACTGTTCTTCTAGCTTCCTTGTGCAGGGATGAATACCATAAGGTGAGCGGCTTGGACAACGCCAAGCAAATCTGGGACACCCTCAAGATTTCTCATGAGGGGAACGACGTCACCTTACTCACCAAGATGGAGTTGGTGGAGGGCGAGCTTGGACGGTTCGCGATGATAAGGGGCGAGGAGCCAACGCAAACGTACAACCGGCTCAAGACCCTTATCAACAAGATAAGAAGCTACGGGAGCACGCGATGGACGGACCACGACGTCGTCCGCCTAATGCTCAGGTCCTTTACCGTACTTGATCCTCATCTCGTGAACAATATTCGTGAGAATCCCAGGTACACGATGATGACGCCCGAGGAAGTGCTTGGAAAATTCGTGAGCGGGCGGATGATGATCAAGGAGGCAAGATACGTCGACGACGCGTTGAACGGACCACTCCACGAGCCTCAACCCATTGCTCTAAAGGCAACGAGGAGCAAGGAGTCGCTACCTAGCAAGGTGGCGCAAGTTGAGGCGGCTGGCCTTAATGATGAAGAGATGGCTCTCATCATTAAGAGATTCAAGACGGTGCTTAAAGGTCACAAGGGACAACCAAGCAAGACCAAAGCCAAGGGGAAGCGCTCATGCTTCAAATGCGGTAAGCTTGGTCATTTCATTGCTAACTGTCCCGATAATGAAAGTGACCAGGAAAAGGGGAACAAAAGAGAGAAGAAGAAGCAATACAAGAAGGCAAAAGGCGAGGCGCATCTAGGAAAGGAGTGGGACTCGGATTGCTCCTCCTCCGACTCCGACAACGAAGGACTCGCCGCCACTGCCTTCAACAAATCGGCTCTCTTCCCCAACGAGCGTCTCACTTGCCTTATGGCAAGGGAGAAGAAGGTGAGTATTCAAGACTCCACTTATGCTTCATCTAGTGATAGTGAGTCTAGTGATGATGACATAGATTATTCCTGCTTGTTCAAGGGCTTAGATAGATCTAAGATAGAGAAAATCAATGAATTAATTAATGCATTGAATGAAAAGGATAGGCTTTTAGAAAAGCAAGAAGATTTATTGTATGATGAACATGATAAATTTGTAGAGGCACAAAAATCATATGCTTTAGAAGTGAAAAGAAATGAAATGCTTTCTAGTGAAATATCTTCCTGTCATGAAACCATTTCTACCTTAAGAAGTGTTAATATTGATTTAAGTGCTAAACTAGAAGTAGCTAGTAAATCAAATTCTTGTGTTGAACATGTTGAAATTTGTACTAGGTGTAAGAATTTTGATGTTAATGCTTGTAGTGAACACCTAGTTCTAATTTCCAAATTAAATGATGAAGTGGCTAGTCTTAATGCCCAACTTAAGACTAGCAAGAATGAAGTTAATAAAATAAAATTTGCAAGGGATGCCTACACAGTTGGTAGACACCCCTCAATTAAGGATGGGCTTGGCTTCAAGAGGGAAGCCAAGAACTTAACAAGCCATAAGGCTCCCGTCTTCGTCAAGGAGAAAGGGAAGGCCCCTATGGCTAATAGTGCTAAAAAGAACCATGCTTTTATGTATTATGATAGGAGACATGCTAGAAGTGCTTATAATCATTTTGATTCACATGTTTATGATTCTCATGCCATGTTTGCCTCTAGTTCCTCTTATAAGCATGATAGGAGGAATGTTGTATATATGCCTAGGAGAAATATTGCTCATGTGCCTAGAAAGAATGTTATTCATGCTCCTAGAAAATTAGTGAATGAACCTTCTACCATTTATTATGCTTGTAATGCTCCCTTTGCTATTTGTAGAAAGGGAAAGAAGGTTGTTGCTAGGAAATTAGGGGCTAGATGTAAGGGAGATAAAACTTGCATCTGGGTCCCTAAGAATATTTGTGCTAACCTTGCAGGACCCAACATGAGTTGGGTACCTAAGACCCAAGCCTAAATTTGCCTTGCAGGTTTATGCATCCGGGGGTTCAAGCTGGATTATCGACAGCGGATGCACAAACCATATGACGGGGGAGAAGAAGATGTTCACCTCCTACGTCAAAAGTAAAGATTCCCAAGATTCAATTATATTCGGTGACGGGAATCAAGGCAAGGTAAAAGGGCTAGGTAAAATTGCAATTTCTAATGAGCATTCTATATCAAATGTATTCTTAGTGGAGAGTCTTGGATATAACTTGCTATCTGTTAGTCAATTATGTCAAATGGGATATAATTGCTTATTTACGAATGTAGATGTGTCTGTCTTTAGAAGATGTGATGGTTCACTAGCTTTTAAGGGTGTACTAGACGGCAAGCTTTATTTAGTTGATTTTGCAAAAGAAGAGGCCGGTCTAGATGCATGCTTAATGGCTAAGACTTGCATGGGCTGGCTGTGGCATCGCCGCTTAGCACATGTGGGGATGAAGAACCTCCACAAGCTTCTAAAGGGGGAACACGTAATAGGTCTAACAAATGTGCATTTCGAAAAGGATAGACCTTGTGCAGCTTGTCAAGCAGGGAAACAGGTGGGAGGAGCACATCACAGCAAGAACGTGATGACCACGTCAAGACCCCTGGAGCTGCTACACATGGATCTCTTCGGACCCGTCGCCTATCTAAGCATAGGAGGGAGTAAGTATGGTTTAGTTATTGTTGATGACTTTTCCCGCTTCACTTGGGTATTCTTTTTGCAGGATAAGTCTGAAACCCAAGGAACCCTCAAGCGCTTCCTCAGGAGAGCTCAAAATGAGTTTGAGCTCAAGGTGAAGAAGATAAGGAGCGACAACGGGTCCGAGTTCAAGAACCTTCAAGTGGAGGAGTTTCTTGAGGAGGAAGGGATCAAGCACGAGTTCTCCGCTCCCTACACACCACAGCAAAATGGTGTGGTAGAGAGGAAGAACAGGACGCTAATCGATATGGCGAGGACGATGCTTGGAGAGTTCAAGACCCCCGAGTGTTTTTGGTCGGAAGCCGTGAACACGGCTTGCCACGCCATCAACAGGGTCTACCTTCATCGACTCCTCAAGAAGACTTCGTATGAGCTACTAACTGGTAACAAACCCAATGTATCGTACTTTCGTGTATTTGGGAGCAAGTGCTACATTCTAGTGAAGAAGGGTAGAAATTCTAAGTTTGCTCCCAAAGCTGTAGAAGGGTTTTTATTAGGTTATGATTCAAATACAAAGGCGTATAGGGTCTTCAACAAATCATCGGGTTTGGTTGAAGTCTCTAGCGACGTTGTATTTGATGAGACTAATGGCTCTCCAAGAGAGCAAGTTGTTGATTGTGATGATGTAGATGAAGAAGATGTTCCGATGGCCGCTATACGAACCATGGCGATTGGAGACATTCGGCCACAGGAACAGGATGAACGTAATCAACCTTCTTCTTCAACTACGGTGCATCCCCCACCTCAAGACGATGAACAGGTTCATCAAAAGGAGGCGTGTGATCAAGGGGGAGCACAAGACAATCAAGTGATGGAGGAAGAAGCGCAACCGGCACCTCCAACCCAAGTTCGAGCGATGATTCAAAGGGATCATCCCGTCGACCAAATTCTGGGTGACATTAGCAAGGGAGTAACTACTCGATCTCGATTAGTTAATTTTTGTGAGCATTACTCTTTTGTCTCCTCTATTGAGCCTTTCAGGGTAGAGGAGGCCTTGCTAGATCCGGATTGGGTGTTGGCCATGCAGGAGGAACTTAATAACTTCAAGCGCAACGAAGTCTGGACGCTGGTGCCTCGTCCCAAGCAAAATGTTGTGGGAACCAAGTGGGTGTTCCGCAACAAACAGGACGAGCACGGGGTGGTGACAAGGAACAAGGCTCGACTTGTGGCAAAAGGTTATGCCCAAGTCGCAGGTTTGGACTTTGAGGAGACTTTTGCTCCTGTGGCTAGGCTAGAGTCCATTCGTATCTTGCTAGCATATGCCGCTCACCATTCTTTCAGGTTGTACCAAATGGATGTGAAGAGCGCGTTCCTCAACGGGCCAATAAAGGAGGAGGTGTACGTGGAGCAACCCCCTGGCTTCGAGGATGAGCGGTACCCCGACCACGTGTGTAAGCTCTCTAAGGCGCTCTATGGACTTAAACAAGCCCCAAGAGCATGGTATGAATGCCTTAGAGATTTCTTACTTGCTAATGCTTTCAAGGTTGGGAAAGCCGATCCAACTCTCTTTACAAAGACATGTGATGGTGATTTGTTTGTATGCCAAATTTATGTCGATGACATAATATTTGGGTCTACTAATCAAAAGTCTTGTGAAGAGTTTAGCAGGGTGATGACGCAGAAATTCGAGATGTCGATGATGGGCGAGTTGAACTACTTCCTTGGGTTCCAAGTGAAGCAACTCAAGGACGGCACCTTCATCTCCCAAACGAAGTACACGCAAGATCTGCTGAAGCGGTTTGGGATGAAGGACGCCAAGCCCGCAAAGACTCCGATGGGAACCGACGGACACACCGACCTCAACAAAGGAGGTAAGTCCGTTGATCAAAAAGCATACCGGTCAATGATAGGATCTCTACTTTATTTATGTGCTAGTAGACCGGATATTATGCTTAGCGTATGCATGTGTGCTAGATTTCAATCCGATCCTAAGGAGTGTCACTTGGTGGCGGTGAAGCGAATTCTTAGATATTTAGTCGCTACGCCTTGCTTCGGGATCTGGTATCCAAAGGGGTCTAACTTTGACTTGATTGGGTACTCAGATTCCGACTATGCTGGATGTAAGGTCGATAGGAAGAGTACATCGGGGACGTGCCAATTCTTAGGAAGGTCCCTGGTGTCATGGAATTCCAAGAAACAAACCTCCGTTGCCCTATCCACCGCTGAGGCCGAGTACGTTGCCGCAGGACAGTGTTGTGCGCAACTACTTTGGATGAGGCAAACCCTCAGGGACTTTGGCTACAATCTGAGCAAAGTCCCACTCCTATGTGATAATGAGAGTGCTATCCGCATAGCGGAAAATCCTGTTGAGCACAGCCGCACAAAGCACATAGACATCCGGCATCACTTTTTGAGAGACCACCAGCAAAAGGGAGATATCGAAGTGTTTTATGTTAGCACCGAGAACCAGCTAGCCGATATCTTTACCAAGCCTTTAGATGAGAAGACCTTTTGCAGGCTGCGTAGTGAGCTAAATGTCTTAGATTCGCGGAACTTGGATTGAATTGTAGCATACATGTATTTATGCCTTTGATCATGTTCATTCTGCATTTTGTTGCTTATTATGGTGCTCAAGTTGTACAAACACTCCCTGGACCTCACAAGTCCGTTGCAAAGTGATGCACATGTTTAGGGGGAGATGTGTTACAACTTGACCCTTTGAGACTAACCATATGTTGAGTGTGTCTGATTTAGTTTCAAAGGAGAATTGAAAGGGAAAAGGTGGACTTGGACCATGCAAGACTTCCACTGCACTCCGATGAGGGGTAACTCATTCCAAGTTCATCTCATGACCTCTTATTGCCATTTGCTCTTAATTGACGATTTTGGTGAGGCAATGGGGTTAAAGGGCCACAATTGATCCCGTTTTGGTGCTTGATGCCAAAGGGGGAGAAAATAAAGGCCAAAGCAATAAATGGATCAGCTACCACTTGAGAGATTTTGAAAATTGTAGAATAGAGTTTTTGATTAATTTGTCAAAATTCTTAAGTTGTCTCTCTTGTCAAAAGTTGGCTTCTTGTGGGGAGGAGTATTGATTATGGGAAAAAGGGGGAGTTTTTGAAATTTTTGATCAATCTCTTTTTGAATGACTCTCTTTATGCTTAAACATGTGTGTTTAACTTAGAGATAGAGATTTGTGTTTGATTTGCAAAAACAAACCAAGTGGTGGCAAAGGATGATCCATATATGCCAAAATTGAATAACACTTAAATTTATGTTATTTGAATTGAGTTTGCACTTGTTCTAGTGGCTTTATGAAATGTTGGCATAAATCACCAAAAAGGGGGAGATTGAAAGGGAAATGTGCCCTTGGGCCATTTCTAAGTATTTTGGTGATTTAGTGCCCAACACATGTGCTTAATTGTAAAATGGGACAAAGTACAAATCATGGAGAAAAGGTATGTTTCTAATCCTTAGTACATTGGTTTTGTGTACTAATATATTTGTCTAAGTGTTAGAAACAGAAAAGGAGATGAAAAGAAAAGAGGAGAAAGTCTTGGCTGTGTGCAGCCAAGACCCAGCTCGGCCTGGAGCACCGGACTGTCCGGTGTGCACCGGACAGTGTCCGGTGCGCCAGGCTGCCTCGGCTCGAACTGGCCGCTCTCGGGAATTCGCCGACGGCGTACGGCTAAAATTCACCGGACTGTCCGGTGTGCACCGGACTGTCCGGTGAGCCAACGGTCGGCTAGGGCCAACGGTCGGCCGCGCGATCAGCGCGCGACACGTGGCCGGGCCAACGGTCGGGAAGGAACACCGGACTGTCCGGTGTGCACCGGACATGTCCGGTGCGCCAACTGAGCGCAGATCTGGAGCAGCCAGCAACGGTCAGAAGTGCTGTTTTTGGAAACAAATCGGGCACCGGACAGTGTCCGGTGTGCACCGGACTGTCCGGTGCGCCACGAGACAGAAGGCAAAGATGGCTTTCCAGATTTGTTCCCAACGGCTCCTAGCTGCCTTGGGGCTATAAAAGGGACCCCTTGGCGCATGGAGGAAGCACACAAGCATTCCTTGAGCACTCTTGATCACTCACACATCAATCTTGCGCACTTGTTTGAAATTCTAGTGATTTGAGCTCTGTTCTAGTGTGTTAGCCTCTTGAGCTCAAGTCTGGGTTTTGTGTGTGCGTATTCGCTGTGATCTTTGTGTTGTGTGTGAGTTGCTAATCCCTCCCTTACTCCGTGATTCTTTGTGAACATCTTTTGTAAGGGCGAGAGACTCCAAGTTGTGGAGATTCCTCGCAAACGGGATTGAGATAAGAACAACAAAACACCGTGGTATTCAAGTGGGTCTTTGGACCGCTTGAGAGGGGTTGATTGCAACCCTCGTCCGTTGGGACGCCACAACGTGGAAGTAGGCAAGCATTGGCTTGGCCGAACCACGGGATAAACCACCGTGTCCCTCTGTGCTTGATTCTTGTGGTATTGTGTTTTGTTGAAGACTTCACCTTAGCCACTTGGCATTAACTGTGCTAACGCTTAACAAGTTTTTGTGGCTTAAGTTTGAAGTTTTTTACAGGATCACCTATTCACCCCCCCCCCCTCTAGGTGCTCTCAGAGGGTCAGTGCTTGCCGAAGGTGGTCGAAAAAGGGTTCATCAGAGGTGGGCGCCAATGTTGGTGACTTGTTCTCAAATGCTTCGAATCAAGAACAAGGCAATATAAAATGTTAAATATTAATGTCCTTCGTCCTTCGAAACATTATATTCCTTAGGATATAATGATCTTCAGACGAAGGTCATGAAGGACATACCTTCGAATATCGAAGGTAAGACAGTAAATAGAAGAAGCGTGTAAGATACAAAAGATAACATGAACAATCATATAGCATTATAAATTTATCTCCATTATGTTATCATGAGAAAATAAAAACAATATTGAATTATATTTGATACCTTCGACTTGATAGACAGCAAAGGTACGAGCGTGATGCAAGAGCGAATGCCAAGTCAGCGTGAACAGTACGGGGGTAATGTTCATCTATTTATAGGCATGGGACGCAGCCCACGTGAAATTACATTCATGCCCTTTACATTTGCTAATGACTATAAGGTAACTCATCGGGGTCTAAATAGCCTTTTCCCCTTTAAGTCGGTTCCCTTTCCTGCTGTCATGTCGAAGCTCTCTTGCGCGTAGCTTCGGCGCTTCATCATTCTTCGTATTGTTCATGTTTCTCCCGCTGTGGTTCTGTCTCAAATCCGAAGGTACCTATTCATATATTTCAACTCCGGAAATATTGTTAAATCATGTTTTTGAGGACCTTCGGAAGACGAAGGCCCCCAATAGAAACCGACTTAAAAGAGAAAAAGACAGCTTAGCCCTTGACAACTTACTTTTTAGCTAATAGTAAATCTCAGGGACATAAATGTAATTTTACTCAGGCTGCGTCCTGTGCCTATAAATAGGTGAACAGTAACACCGTACTGTTCACGCTGACCGGTAATCATTTGCACATCATTCTTGGACTTTTACCCTTTATCAAGCTGAAGGTACAAATGTAATTTAACAATTATTAATGTTTGTTCATGATTATATAATGAAGAAATAAACAATCTAATGACTCTATATGATTATTCATGTTCTTTATGTATTTCCTATGTTTTTGCTATTATTCTTACATACGAAAATGATGAATGTATGCCCTTCATAACCTTCGTCTAAAGATCATTATGTCCTACGAGAGATAATGTATCGAAGGATGAAGGTCTTTAACCATTAATATTTATGTTGTCTTGTTCTTAACTCATAGCATTTGATAACAAGTGACCAACATAGCTCCTTTAGAGCTTGTTCGGTTCTACCCCAATCTATATGGATTGAGGGGGATTGAGGGGGTTCAATCACTAGTAAGTCAAAATCTCTCCCAATCCATATCAATCCCCTCCAATCCATATGGATTGAAAATAACCGAGCAAGGCCTTATCGGGCACTACAGAGGTGGCTTACTGAGGAGCCTCGTCTACAAAAAAATCCCCATATTTCTGAAAATCGATTCTGTAGTAGTATTGATGTTTGGCCATTGCGAAACTAGTTGGAAATACCACATTTGGCAGGTATATCGTTAACTGTCTTTTGATCCTCCCCACGTTATTATATTGTGAAATGAGGCAGCATAAAAAATGGATAAATTCTAGCACAACAGCCAAGAAAAAGCTGTCGAAAATAGCTTTATTTTTAGCGGCCACTGACATGGCCACAAAAAATAAACCCTTATTTTCGACGATCGAGCCCTAGCCGCAGAAAGTAGGCCGTTTTAAACACCATGCTGACTTCTTCTTTCTTTTCTCTTCTCAACCTCTCTTTCTCTCGATCGCCATCGTGCCCGCCCCGTCTCCACGCCACCACGCCCGCCTCCACTCGGTGCTGTCGCGCCGTCCCCTCCCGGCCCCACCGCCCGGCCCCGACGTCCTGCCCCCACCGTCTCGCCGCGCCTTCGTCGTGCTGCCGCGGTCGCGCCACTGTCGTCCTGCCACGGCTACGCCGCGCCACCCCGCCCCCGCTCCTCCCTCCACCAAGGTTAAATTCTTTTTTTGCGTATTTTATTCCATATTTTCGGTGGCCGATATTTAATTGCCGCTGAAATTAGTTTATATTTGTAATTGTGTTTGTTTGATTAGTGTGTGTGATTAGTATTATTGTTTAGATCGATTCCATTATTGTATTAGTGGTATATGTGGTTTAGGGATTAGAGGCATATTGTATTTGTGGCATTAATTTCGTATTAATATGTGGTATTATTATATTATCAGTTTTATAAGTACATTATATTGATACGTAGTACAATTGCATTATTAGTGATATGTCGTAATTAGTTTGATTTGATTAATAGCATATCATTCTTTATTTTATATATAGGTAATATATTGTTTATTGGCAGCGAGGTTAAGCTGCCAAAATTTTCTTTGGGTCCTGCTAGCTTGTGGGTTTAGAACCTATCCTTGCTTATTCATGTAGGACTGATACCCTTAACGAAGTTGAATAATGTTTTCATGATATGGTCCAGTTTAAGAGTCTCAAGCATGGCTAAAGATCGTGCATGGATGTATAATGGCTGGAGTAGGAATGGATGTCATTCTGATGATTGGGTAGCCAAGACCAAAGATTTTGTAGACCACATATTCTTCTTGTCATTAACCGGCACTGTCAGATACCCTTGTAAGCGGCCCGAAAACAGTATATTACTTAATAAAGAAAGAGTTAGCCTAGACCTTTGTCAGTTTGGAATTATGCCCGGATATAAGGTGCGGGAACATCATGGTGAGATAGTACTCAACCCAAATGTAGAAGAGGAGGAGAACAATGATTGGGCTGGCGATGATGTGATGCATGAGATGCTAGATTCTCTACGTCCAGAGTTAAACCTAAGCTCCGAGGATCCTGCCACACCAGAGGTTTCTAGATTTTTTAAAATACTGAAAGACTCTGAAGAGTCGTTACATGAACACACAGATGTGAGTATACTCGCTTTTGTGACCCTGCTAATGGCCATTACGTCCAAGTATTTTTTTTCTCGAACCCCTGTTAAAATGAGATTTTAAAGTTATTAGGAGATGTGCTGCCAAAGCCCAATAAGTTGCCTAAAGACATGTACCATTCAAAGACAATTATTAAAGGTCTCGGTATTGATTATGAAAAGATTGATGTGTGCAAAAATAATTGTATGCTTTTCATGAAGGAGCATGCAGGAGAGAAAAAACATCTGAAATGTGGACAATCTAGATTTGTGGAGTTGTTAATGGTGAGGGTGACAAGGTGATGACAGATGCTGCACATAAGCAGCTTCGCTACTTGCCACTAACTCCTCGAGTGAAATAGTTGTTTCTATCTAAAAAACCGCTATGCACATACGATGGCACAAAGAAGGTGTCCGTGAGAATGATAAGCTAATCGTGCACCCTTCAGATGGGGATGCTTGAAAGGCTCTCGACACGTTTGATCTAGACTTTGCAGCTGAACCGAGGAATGTTCAAATAGACCTCGCGACCGATGGATTCACACATTTTGGTCAAATGTCATCATCATACTCATGTTGGCTCATCTTTGTTATTCCATACAACCTTCCACCTTCTCTTTGAATGAAATATGAATTTATATTTCTTTGCTTAATCATTCCTGGCCCAGACTATCCTGGAAAGAAACTCAATATCATGTTAAAACCCTTGATTGAAGAGTTGAAGGAGAGCTTTGGAAAGGAGTCGAAGCATACGATGTTTCTAAAAAATAGAAACTTCGAGTTGCGTATTTGTGGTCAGTGCATGACTTCATGGCGTATGCTATTTTTACCGGTTGGAGTACATATGGTAGATTGACATGTCCATATTGTGGTTTAGATACAGATTGCTTCTGTCTTGCTCATGGTGGAAAGATCACTTACTTCGATTGTCATTGACGTTGGTTGCTGTCGGGGACCATAATTAGGGGTACCCCCAAGACTCCTAATCTCAGCTGGTAAGCCCCATCAGCACTAAGCTGCAAAGGCCTGATGGGTGCGATTAACAAGGCTCGGTCCACTCAAGGGACACGACCTCGCCTCGCCCGAGCCCAGCCTCGGGCAAGGGCAGCCGACCCCGGAAGATTCACGTCTCGCCCGAGGACCCCCTCAAGCGACGTACACGCCTTCGGCTCGCCCGAGGCCCAGTCTTCGCCAAGAAGCAACCTTGGCCAGATCGCCACACCAACCGACCGAATCGTAGGAGCATTTAATGCAAAGGATGGCCTGACACCTTATCATGTCACGCGCCCTTCAGTCGACAGAGCCGAAAGTGACTGCAGTCACTTCGCCGCTCCACTGACCGGCCTGACAATGAGACAGCGCCGCCTGCGTCGCTCCGACTGCTGTGCCACTCGACAGAGTGAGGCTGACAGCAGCCAAGTCCGGCCTCGGGCGCCATAGGAAACTCCGCCTCGCCCGACCCCAGGGCTCGGACTCGGGCTCGGCCCCGGAAGACGATGAACTCCGCTTCGCCCGACCCCAGGGCTCGGACTCGGGCTCGGCCCCGGAAGACGACGAACTCCGCCTTGCCCGCCCTAGGGCTCGGACTCGGGCTCGGCCCCGGAAGATGACGAACTCCGCCTCGCCCGACCCAGGGCTCGGACTCGGGCTCGACCCCAGAAGACGACGAACTCCGCCTCGCCCGACCCAGGGCTCGGACTCGGGCTCGGCCCCGGAAGACGACGAAGTCCGCCTCGCCCGACCCCAGGTCTCGGACACGACCTCGACCTCGGAAGACCGACTCGACCCCGACCTCGGAGGAGCCTCCGCCTCGCTCGACCCAGGGCTCAGACCGACCACGTCACAGGAGGGGCCATCATTACCCTATCCCTAGCTAGCTCAGGCTACGGGTAACAGGACCGGCGTCCCATCTGGCTCGCCCTGGTAAACAGATAATGATGGCGCCCCGCGTGCTCCATGACGACGGCGACTCTCAGCCCCTTACGGAAGCAAGGAGACGTCAGCAAGGACTCGACAGCCCCGACAGCTGTCCTTCCGCAAGGCTCCAACGCTCCTCCGACGGCCACGACATCACATGAACAGGGTGCCAAAACCTCTCTGGCTGCCACGACGGCATGTACTTAGGGCACTAGCTCCTCTCTGCTAGACACGATAGCGCACTGCTACACCTCCTATTGTACACCTGGACCCTCTCCTTACGCCTATAAAAGGAAGGTCCAGGGCTCTCTTACGAGAAGGTTGGCCGCGCGGGAGGACGGGACGATGCGTAGAGTCCCTCGCTCTCCCCCCCACGCGGACGCTTGTAACCCCCTACTTGCAAGCGCACCCGACCTGGGCGCAGGACAACACGGAGGCCGCGGGTTTTCCCCTTTTCTCCCTCTCTTCTACCCCATTCATGCTCCGTCTCGCGCCGACCCATCTGGGCTGGGACACGCGACGACAATTTACTCGTCGGTCCAGGGACCCCCCGGGGTCGAAACGCCGACAGTTGGCGCGCCAGGTAGAAGCCTGCTGCGTGTTGACGAACAGCTCCCCGTCAAGCTCCAGATGGGTAGTCTCCAGCAACCTTTCCAACCCGGGACGGTGCTCCGTTTCGGGAGTCTTGAGTTCATGTCCCTCGACGACAGCTACAACATGATACTCCTTCCTCCGCCGCGCGACGGCGACAATGGCGGCCGACAACCCGCCCGCCGGCGGTGGAATCGACGACGTCTTCCCCACGAGGCGGAAGAACAACATTCGAGTTTGTCCCGTCACCTCCCCCGCCGACGGAGGAGGAGGCGGGGCAACCGTGGCCAAGCAGGAGGCGGCACCTCATCGGCTGTCGAGCGAGTCGACGGCGCCGGCGCCCCGACGAGGGACACGTCGGGCGTCGACCTCGCGTCTGAGACGAAGACGAGCGCCGTTTCCCCGCAACACGCCAACTCCAAGCGGACAGACGACGCCAGCACGCTCGCGAAGGACTTGTTAGGCGTCACCCTCGTACCTGAGACGACGGTGCAGTCTGCCCCCGACGTGACAACGTCATCACCTGTCGACCAAGAGGTACCAACCGATTCCCGTCTCATGCCTTTTGGATTCGGCCTTGATCCACCAAGCGACCCCGCTTTGGTGGAAGCCTTCATAGAGGCATGCACCAACCCTCCGGGGTATCATATGCGGTCACCCTGGGACCGACTGACGGCCGTCTCGACCTACGGACCCTCGGGTTCCGAGGAAGATGACGAGCCCGACTTTGGTTGGGATTTCTCTGGGCTCGGTAACCCCAGTGCCATGCGGGACTTCATGACCGCATGCGACTACTGCCTTTCCGATTGTTCCGACGGTAGCCGCAGCTTCAGCGACGGAGACTGTGGCCCAAGTCGTGAATGTTTCCACGTCGATCTAGGGGGTCCCGACGAAGGCAACCATCTTGGTATACCGGAAAACGGTGATCCCCCTAGGCCTGCGCCTCGCGTTGACATCCATCGGGAGCTAGCTGTGGTCCCAGTCCCTACGGGGGGTCAGGACGCACAGCTCGAGCAAATCCGCGAGATGCAGGCCAGGCTCAACAAGGGGGCAGGAACATTTGAGCCGCTCCGCTGGAACATCGGGTAGGAATGGGTAGACCAAGCTCCGGCTGGAGAAGCGCGTCATCTGCCCCAGGGCATCCAGCTCCGCATCGCCGACGACGTCAGGGCAAGGCCACCACCAGCTTCTAGTGGAGTCGGCCAGAACCTGGCTGCGGCAGCGATACTTCTCCGCGCAATGCCGGAACCATCAACCACCAAAGGGCAGCGGATCCGGGGAGAGCTCAAGAATCTCCTGGAGGATGCCGCGGTCCGACGGGCCGAGAGCTCTGCCTCCCGAAGGCAGGGATACCCCTCGGAGCACCGCGCCGCGACTTCCCGATTCGTGCGGGAAGCCTCGGTCCACACCGGGCGCACGCGCAACACAGCGCCTGCAGCCCCGGGACGCATCAGCAACAAGCACCACCACCGCAACCATCGAGCCCGCCTCGACGAGAGGGTGCGCCGAGGCTACCACCCCAGGCATGGGGGACGCTACGACAGCGGGGAGGATCGGAGTCCCTCGACCAAACCACCTGCCCCGCAGGCTTTCAGCCGAGCCATACGACGGGCGCCGTTCCCGACCCGGTTCCGAACCTCGACTACCATCACAAAGTACTCGGGGGAGACAAGGCCGGAACTGTGGCTCGCGGACTACCGGCTGGCCTGCCAACTGGGTGGAACAGACGATGAAAACCTCGTCATCCGCAACCTCCCCATGTTCCTCTCCGACACCGCTCGGGCCTGGCTGGAGCATCTGCTTCCGGGGCAGATCTCCAACTGGGACGACCTGGTCCAAGCCTTCGCCGGTAATTTCCAGGGCACGTACGTGCGCCCTGGGAACTCCTGGGATCTCTGAAGCTGCCGCCAGCAGCCGGGAGAGTCTCTCCGGGACTACATCCGGCGATTCTCAAAGCAGCGCACCGAGCTGTCCAACGTCACTGATTCAGATGTCATCGGCGCGTTCCTCGCCGGCACCACCTGCCGCGACCTGGTGAGCAAGCTGGGTCGCAAGACTCCGACCAGGGCGAGCGAGCTGATGGACATCGCCACCAAGTTCACCTCTGGCCAGGAGGCGGTTGAGGCCATCTTCCGGAAGGACAAGCAGCCCAGGGCCGCCAGCCGGAAGATGTTCCTGAGGCATCCGCTCAGCGCGACACCAAGAAGAAAGGCAAGAAGAAGTCGCAAGCGAAACGCGACGCCGCCGACGCGGACCTTGTCGCCACCGCTGAGTACAAGAACCCTCGGAAACCTCCCGGAGGCGCCAATCTATTCGACAAGATGCTCAAGGAGCCGTGCCCCTATCATCAGGGACCCGTCAAGCACACAGTTGAGGAATGCGCCATGCTTCGGCGTCACTTTCACAGGGCCGGGCCACCTGCGGAGGGTGGCAGGGCCCACCACGACGACAAGAAGGAGGATCACAAGGCAGAGGAGTTCCCCGAGGTCCGTGACTGCTTCATGATCAACGGTGGGCCAGTGGCGAACGCCTCGGCTCGGCACCGCAAGCAAGAGCGTCGAGAGGTCTGCTCGGTAAAGGTAGCGGCGCCAGTCTACCTAGACTGGTCTGACAAGCCCATCACCTTCGACCAGGGCGATCACCCCGACCGCGTGCCAAGCCCGGGGAAATATCTGCTCGTTGTCGACCCCGTCATCGGCAACGTCAGGCTCACCAAGGTCCTCATGGATGGAGGCAGCAGCCTCAACCTCATCTACGCCGAGACCCTCGAGCTCCTGCAGATCGATCTGTCCTCGGTCCGGGCTGGCGCGGTGCCTTTTCACGGGATCATCTCCGGGAAAAGCGTCCAACCCCTCGGACGACTCGATTTGCTCGTCTGCTTCGGGACTCCCTCCAACTTCAGAAGGGAAACCCTCACTTTCGAGGTGGTCGGGTTCCGAGGAACCTACCACGCAGTACTGGGGAGGCCATGCTACGCCAAGTTCATGGTCGTCCCCAACTACACCTACCTCAAGCTCAAGATGTCGGGCCCCAACGCGGTCATCACCGTTGGCCCCACGTACCGACACACGTACAAATGCGACGTAGAGTGCGTGGAGTACGCCGAGGCCCTCATCACCGACCTGGAGAGCCTCTCCAAGGAGGCGCCAGACGTGAAGTGCCATGCCGGCAACTTTGATCCAGCGGAGACGGTTAAGTCCGTCCCTCTCGACCCCAGCAACGACGCCTCCAAGCAGATCTGGATCGGCTCCGAGCTTGACCCC
Source organism: Zea luxurians (assembly GCA_029449295.1). Classification (NCBI taxonomy): domain Eukaryota; kingdom Viridiplantae; phylum Streptophyta; class Magnoliopsida; order Poales; family Poaceae; genus Zea; species Zea luxurians. The sequence continues at coordinate 178,886,990 of JAOPSE010000003.1, read as the reverse complement.
AAATAGGAAGCAGTGCTCGTCGACTTTCTCCGCGCAAACACAGAAGTTTTCGCGTGGAGTCCCTCGGACATGCCTGGCATACCGAGGGATGTCACCGAGCACTCACTGGATATCCGAGCTGGAGCCCGACCCATGAAGGAACCTCTGCACCGATTCGATGAAGAAAAGCGCAGGGCCATAAGCGAGGAGATCCACAAGCTGATGGCCGCAGGGTTCATCAAAGAGGTATTCCATCCCGAATGGCTTGCCAACCCCGTGCTTGTGAGAAAGAAAGGAGGGAAATGGCGGATGTGTGTAGACTACACTGGTCTAAACAAAGCACGCCCAAAAGTTCCCTATCCTCTGCCTCGCATCGATCAAATCGTGGATTCCACTGCGGGATGCGAAACCCTGTCTTTCCTCGATGCCTACTCAGGGTATCACCAAATCAGGATGAAAGAGTCCGACCAGCTCGCGACTTCTTTCATCACACCTTTTGGCATGTACTGCCATGTTACTATGCCATTTGGTTTGAGGAATGCGGGTGCGACGTACCAAAGGTGCATGAACCACGTGTTCGACGAACACATTGGTCGAACAGTCGAGGCTTATGTCGATGACATCGTAGTCAAGACGAGGAAAGCCTCCGACCCCCTTTCCGACCTTGAAACGACATTCCGGTGTCTCAAGGTGAAAGGCGTAAAACTCAATCCCGTGAAGTGTGTCTTCGGAGTCCCCCAAGGCATGCTCTTGGGGTTCATCGTCTCCGAGCGGGGCATCGAGGCCAACTCGGAGAAAATCGCGACCATCACCAACATGGGGCCCATCAAGGACTTGAAAGGCGTACAGAGGGTCATGGGATGCCTTGTGGCTCTGAGCCGTTTCATCTCGCGCCTCAGCGAAAGAGGCCTACCTCTGTACCGCCTCTTAAGAAAGACTGAATGCTTCACTTGGACCTTCGAGGCCGAGGAAGCCCTCGGGAACCTGAAGGCGCTCCTTACGAACGCGCCCATCTTGGTGCCCCCCGCCGCCGGAGAAGCCCTCTTGATCTACGTCGCCGCTACCACTCAGGTGGTCAGCGCCACGATCGTGGTTGAGAGACAAGAAGAAGGGCATGCATTGCCTGTCCAGAGGCCGGTTTACTTCATCAGTGAGGTACTATCCGAGACCAAGATCCGCTACCCGCAAATTCATAAGCTGCTGTACGCGGTGATCCTGACGCGGCGAAAGTTGCGACACTACTTCGAGTCTCATCCGGTGACTGTGGTGTCATCCTTCCCCCTGGGGGAGATCGTCCAGTGCCGAGAGGCCTCGGGTAGGATTGTGTAACACCTAAATCTAGCAACTGCAAACAACCTTATTGGAATTATTAAATTTCAGTAGAAAGGAAAGTTATTTATGTTTTCAAATAAGGAAAACCTTTATATATATATATATATATATAATTAGAACAATTTCTTATATAGATAAAATTTTGTCAAGTGTTTGATGCATTCATGCCGAAGCATAAGCTTTGTTTGATATATCTAATTTTTGGATTTAAGTTAGTATGAAAAAACTTATGTTATAAGAATGAGTTGTTAAAATATTATTTTTGGAATGAGCATTTTGATAGGTTTTATAACACCTCAAAACATTCATTAAAAATAAACTAGTTTAACTCATTTTTAGTGGAAAAGAAAATATTTTTCAAATAATTAAAGTGGATATATAACTGAGTTTATCAATGTCTTGAATAACTAATATTTATCAATTGATTGATGCATTATTGGAGCACAATTTTTGTTTGATAAGGAGCTGCAAATATTTTAATTTATTTAATCTCTTGTTAAGCCCAATTTATAATAGATTCTTGCCTAAAAGTATGTATCTTTAAATTGGGTATTTTGTTTATAAAAATATTGTTTTTAGATTTATTATAATTTTAAAATTTATATATATATATAAAGTTAGAAAAAAAACACATGCACACGCCGATCAGCCAAACCAAGCGTTTTCTGTTTGCATCCCTATTCTCTCTGTCTCACTTACACGCGGACCCACACGTTAGCATTTTTTTCTCTTCCCATTTTTTTCCCTGACCGCACGTACGAAGGCATCTTCTTTTCTTGCCGCTGAGTCGTCGAGGCACTGTGCAGCCGCACATGACCCGGTTTCATTGAATGCCGCCGCTACCTGCTCCCCTTCTCTCCTCCCCTTGCTTCTCTCTGGCCGCCGTCACTTGCCTGAAGCAGCCCCAGCCGCGCCAGCACGCACCAGCGCCTGCAGCCGCCCGCGCGACCCGCCGGGACGCGTCCCTGCCCCGACGCCCGAGCAGCCCAGGAAGACCACACCGAAGCGCCGCGCCCAAGTGCCCAGTACCCACCCTTGCGACCCGACTGCCCTACTGCGCCGCGACAGAGCCGAGCAAGCCAAGACGCGCGCCCAAGCCAAGAACCGAGCGAATCACCGTGTCCCGAAGCGTCGTCCGTTCATTTCGCGTTTAATGGAGCTTCAATGCGTCTGTTTCTTCTCCCTCCCCACTAACTCTCCCATTACCAGCGCCATTAGTAGCCGATTAAACTCCCATTACCGGCGCCATTAGTGGTCGATTGAAGACACCAGCCGCCGTTTCTCTCCTCTCTCGCTCTATAAAAGCGCCCGGACTCCCTTCCTTTCTTCCTCCCTGAGCTCTCTCTCACACTCTCCTCTCTCTTCCTGACCGCGCTGTACTCAGCTCATCGCTGTGGCCCTGTCCGTCGTTCATCGCCTATGCCGAAGCATCAAACTGTCGATGTTCGTCTCGCCATGTCTGGACTCATGTAGCGAGTTCTCCCTCAACAATCCTATTGGAGCTCGCCTAGCTCGGCGACGATTGCTAGCTGTGGTGCGCTAAACCGTTGTCGTTTGTCGTCGTTCGTCATCGTTCGTCGAAGCCGCCCTCTGCCTTCTCTATTGTTGCGATCAAGGTAGAAGAAAGATCTATTTTTTTACACGCTGCCCCTATCGTCTATGGTTAATTTTGAGCTAGCCCCTACGACATTTTTCCTCATTTTTAAATGCACATATGAGACTAAATAAATTAAATATTAATTTGTTAACTTCGTAAATTTGTGATACTTTTGAAATTCGTGTTTCAAATATTTTACATGTTTTCGCAAATAAATTTGAATAATATTTTCTATAATTGATTTATATGTATTCAATATCCAAATAAATTAAATAGTATTTTGATAGCTATGTGTTAGTGCGCTGATCAGTTTGAATATATAGTTTCAATGATTTACATGTTTTTGTAAATTAATTTGTATTATGTTTGTTATGATTAATTATGTGTAGTTTTGTAAATTAGGAACATAAAAGAATTATAAAGACGACGTTTTCAATAGATATCATGTTTTGATAATTTAATGATGTTTAACATAGTTATTTAAGTACACCCTTCTTAAAAAGAAATTTAAAAGAAACGATAGACTATATGTTTCTTAATAAAAATAAAAGATAGATATATGTCTATTTATATTTCCCATAAAACTTGATTTAGCCTTATATTCAAGTTCTTATAAATGATGATATATTATGTCTTGCAGTGTTTAAAATTAATATAGAGTTTTTTCTAAAATAAGTATTAAAATGGATAAATTAGTGTTCTTTCTTTTGTAAACTAAAATTATAGTTTTTTTATATAGTGTCGAATACAAGTTTTCCTTTCTAATGAATTAGATTATTGGTTCCTACAATAGAATTAAAGATAATTAATAGAATAATTATCTTTATCATAATTTATTAATCAAACCTATAGTCAATTTGTTCTTATGGCATGATTAATGATTCCATAGAATTTAGTTCACATTATATATGAATCACTTAGCTTTTTTTTAAAGGATAAAATAGAGTAATAAGAGTTTAAGTTCTTTTATAACTTAAAATGTTACCTTATATATGAACTTCGAATATAATAATATAGGCTGTGTTTTCAAATGAAATTAAAAGATAGTTGTTTGTTCATTGTCTTTTACATAAAAGTTTATTTAAGGCATATACCATAACTTTCTATAAATATGTGTTTAATAATAATAATGACCTTTTCACATAAAACATATTTAGACTTATATCTTTATTTGTCATAAGTGAATGTTTAACAATGTTTTATAACATGTTTCATAATGCTTCATAAATCAATGTTTAATAATTTGTTTAATAACTCATTAACCTTAGATATATAACTTATATCTTTTCTAAAAGGTTAAAAAGGTTTAATATTGTTATAACGTGTTTTATCATCTTATAAACCTTTAATCTTAGACATATCACGTATGACGTTTTATAAAGGATTAATTTGGTGAATCTAATATTTGCATATTTTAATTAAGATATTTTTAAGATCATGTCTTGTCTTATAAAGTATAGATCATACATTTTTTAAAAGAATAATCTCTTATTATAACCATTACCTACGATGTTTTTGAAAAGCGAACGCTCTTCTCGTTAGGTTTTCTTTTAGCTTTGCGTATGGTGAATGTTGTATGTTATTGAGTGGTGTTTGTTCTTCTTGTTTGTTTGTGTGATATTCAGTGGTTGATCTAGTAGCTAAGAATCAAGATTTATTCAGATCCGTGGAAGAGTCTCAAGTTTTCAATAAGCAAGGCAAGTGGACTTCTCCCTCTGCATACTCTGTTTGATCCCAAACAATACATTTAATAAAGTTCATTCTTTTGGATATATATGCGTAATTTGACGGGTTACCTATTTAGATAACCTTTCCAACCTTATTCCTTGTTAACCTGGGTTTTGATCAAATCAAGTAGCTATGCTATTGCTACAACTTTAACTTTTTGATGTTACTCCAACTGATGATATTAAATGTTCCAAATGGTAAGTTACATTATTGTTGTTAATCCGACGATTAAGCAAGATCATATTGTGATAATTGGAACATGGAGTGACCACCCGGGAAAACAGTGCAACCACGAGTGCTATCATGGCTCTGGCTTTGGTAATTAGCTTTATATGCTTAGTGCCTAGCAACCTTACCTGAAATATGGGCAAGAGGGGGAGCGGTAGGCGTTGGCAGCCCACGTTAACATGGGGACGTATTCTTGGCTAAGGTACCTCACCCAGGGGGCCTCCACCATCGTCTTTAGAAACCTTAGCGGGTTGCTTCGTATTAAGTGTATTTTGTGAAAGCCTCATAGTGGATCCCTAGCCACTCACCTCGGAAGTGTTTACGGGTTTTGGCCGACCCAGGCTAGAGGGGATACACGGCTTGTGGGTAAAGTTGTACCACCTCTGCAGAGTGTAAAACTGATATATCAGTCGTGCTCACGGTTATGAGCAGCCTGGACTCCTCACATGATAATTGAACTTGAAGATGGAAATAAATCGAGATCCGATGATCTGCCAACGGTTTGCTTAAGTGGTTTCACTTAAGTGTTTTTGGTATACTCTTATATCTTTGTTTAATGGGAATACTTGGGATTCACACTTATTAGTAAGACAGGCGTTGTTAATAAAATGTTGACCAACTAAAATGCTTACTACTCAACCTTAGCCTCACCTTGTTATACCTGCATTAGTTTTTCCCCCACTTGCTGAGCCCCGACCATAAGTGAGCTCACCCTTGCTTAATTTTGATCAGAAGTTGCAGATGAAGATATGATGCTGAACTCCATGGATGCTAGTCTAGTGATACCCCCGGTCATCTTCCTGTAGATGGATGTCCTTGTTTCGCTGTACTTTGATGAATAAAGGTTAAGACATTATGTCTGTTCGAAGTGTAATATGTTAATATAATCTTTATTTACGCTTTTATGCATTGTTCTTTTGATATATTACACTTGTAACGTCAACATATGTGTGGAAATAGATCCTGGCGCACATATGGTATGCACTCGGTTCTACCCCCCTAGAACCGGGTGTGACTGATTGCAAAGTGGGCGGTGGAAATCATGGGCGAGACGATCTCGTTCGCCCCTCAGAAGGCCATCAAGTCCCAAGTCTTGGCGGACTTTGTGGCTGAATGGGTCGACACCTAGCTCCCGGCGGCTCCGATCTAGCCAGAACTCTAGACCATGTTTTTTGATGGGTCGCTGATGAAAACAGGGGCAGGCGCGGGCCTACTCTTCATCTCGCCCCTCAGGAAACACCTACGCTACGTGCTGTGCCTCCATTTCCCGGCGTCCAACAACGTGGCTGAGTATGAAGCTCTGTTCAACGGGTTGCGCGTCGCCATTGAGCTAGGGGTCTGACGCCTCGGCGCTCGCGGCGACTCGCAGCTCGTCATCGACCAAGTTATGAAGAACTCCCACTACCGTGACCCGAAGATGGAAGCCTACTGCGATGAGGTTCGGCGCCTGGAGGACAAGTTCTACGGGCTCGAGCTCAACGACATCGCCCGACGACACAACGAGACTACGGACGAGCTGGCTAAGATAGCCTCGGGGCGGACAACGATTCCCCCGGACGTCTTCTCCCGAGACCTACATCAACCCTCAGTCAAGACCAACGACACGCCTGAGCCCGAGAAGGCCTCGGCCCAGCCCGAGGCACCCTCGGCACAGCCCGAGGCACCCTCGGCCCCCTGAGGGTGAGGCACTACGCATCGAGGAAGAGCGGAGTGGGGTCCAGCCTAATCGAAACTGGCAGACCCCGTACCTGCAATATCTCTAACAAGGGGAGCTGCCCCTCGACCGAGCCGAGGCTCGGCGACTGGCGCGGTGCGCCAAGTCATTCGTCTTACTGGGTGACAGAAAGGAGCTCTACCACCGCAGCCCATCCGGCATCCTCCAGCGGTGCATATCCATCGCCGAAGGCCAGGAGCTCTTACAAGAAATACACTCGGGGGCTTGCGGTCATCACGCAGCACCCCGAGCCCTTGTTGGAAACGCCTTCTGACAAGGTTTCTACTGGCCGACCGCGGTGGCCGACGCCACTAGAATTGTCCGCGCCTGCCAAGGGTGTCAATTCTACGCGAGGCAGACCCACCTGCCCGCTCAGGCTCTGCAGACAATACCCATCACCTGGCCGTTTGCCGTATGGGGACTGGACCTCGTCGGTCCCTTGCAGAAGGCACCCGGGGGCTACACGCACCTGCTGGTCGCCATCGACAAATTCTCCAAGTGGATCGAGGTCCAACCCTTGAACAACATCAGGTCTGAACAGGCGGTGGCATTCTTCACCAACATCATCCATCGTTTTGGGGTCCCTAACTCCATCGTCACCGACAACAGCACCCAGTTCACCGGCAGAAAGTTCCTGGACTTCTGCGAGGATCACCATATCCGGGTGGACTAGGCTGCCGTGGCTCACCCCATGACGAATGGGCAGGTGGAACGTGCCAACGGCATGATTCTGCAAGGACTCAAGCCGAGGATCTACAGCGACTCCACAAGTTCGGCAGGCGATGGATGAAGGAACTCCCCTCGGTGGTCTGGAGTCTGAGGACAACGCCGAGCCAAGCCACGGGCTTCACACCGTTCTTTCTAGTCTATGGGGCCGAGGTCGTCTTGCCCACGGACTTAGAATACGGTTCCCCGAGGATGAGGGCGTACGACGACCGAAGAAACCAGACCGACCGAGAAGACTCACTGGACCAGCTCGAAGAGGCTCAGGACATGGCCTTACTACACTCGGCGCGGTACCAGCAGTCCCTGCGACGCTACCACGCCCGAGGGGTTCGGTCCCGAGACCTCCAAGTGGGCGACCTGGTGCTTCGGCTGCGACAAGACGCCCGAGGGCGGCACAAGCTCACGCCTCCCTGGGAAGGGCCATTCATCGTCGCCAAGGTTCTGAAGCCCGGGACATACAGGCTGGCCAACAGCCAAGGCGAGGTCTACAGCAACGCTTGGAACATCCGATAGCTATGTCGCTTCTACCCTTAAGATGCTTTCAGGTCATTCGTACACCTCATTCACGTTCAAAGTCTAACCATCAAGGAAGGGTCAGCCTTGCCTCGGCAAAGCCCGACCCTCCCTCGGGGGCTAGAAGGGGGGAACCCCCTCTGCGTCAAAATTTTCCTCGAAAAGAGACTTCCATCAAAAAGCTTTCGCGTCCCCCGGCTATGTCAATAACAGGACCCCAAGAAACGAATAAGGGTGCATGTAAGTGGCAAGGCCGACCGAGCCGAGGGACTCCTACGCCTCTGGGATACGGATACCTCACTCGTCGCCTACCACGAAAAATGACTCTTACTTGGGCAAGCTACCCTGCTACTGACGAACGGGTCCGGATACGCAAAACGGAAGGAAAAGAAACACAATCTTATATTACGATAATAAAGTGTTCGGGCCTCGGCGGCCGCAAAAGACACATATGCATTCAAAGAAAACTGCTCCGGCAGAATCAGGCGTTGCCCAGAGAAGGAGCCGCGCCCTCGGCTTCGTCTCCACCCTCGGCAAGATCCGCCCCGGCCTCGGATGATGGCACAAGCAGGAGGATCTCTGCCTCGAAGGTGGTTGCCAGCACCGCGCTTGGGCCCACGGCGGCCGCGTCAAGCCTCTGGACTTCGGCCAGGGCGGCTTCATCTTCGTCGAGGAGGCAATACCCCTCGCTAACCCGCTCCAGATCCACGTCATAGTGGGAAGCAAGCACGGCGAAGGCCCGCCTGATGCCGTGATGCAGCGCCTCGCGAAGTCTGCCACGCGCATGGTCACCCAAGGCTTGCAGGTGACTTTGAGGGGAGCTTCTCGAGGGGACGTCGTCGAAGCCAAAGACCCTGCAGAAGGCCGAGATGGCCTCAGACATGGCCGCGCGGTCGGCTTCCCTCTGCTCGGTCACCTGAGCAAGCGCCTTGGTGGACTTATCAAGGGCAGACTCGAGCTCTGCGAACAGCCAAAGCGGAAGACCTCAAACACAAGTTGAGGAACCGAGCTGAAACAAAATCTTAAAACAGCCGAGACATACCTTCGGCTCGGGCACGCTGCTCTGAGGATGCAGCTTGGGCCACGGCGAGGTCTGCTGCAAGGGCTCCAGCCCGAGCAGACGCCTCGGCTAACTGGACTCCAAGAGCCTCAGCCCGGCTTTCGGCCTCGTCGGCCCGGCCCCGAGATTGGTCCCGCTCGCCGGTGACCTAGTCAAGCTCCGACTGCCGCCGTTGCGCCTCTGCGCGTGCCGCCACCGCCTCCGCTCCCAGATCGGCACAGAGCAACCGAAGGTCCGCCACCTCGGCGCTCTGTTGGGAGAGGCGCGCGGTAGCATTGGCAAGCGTGGTCCTCAGGGACCGCAGCGAACCCCAGACATCAACCTCGCGGCGGATGAACGACGACTTGGCGGCGCTCAGATCCATCAGATCCTGAGGGAAGGAAGCGGGGCATCACAAAGAACGCCTTAATCACGAGAAAGGTATGCCTGAAGTCATTACCTGGAGGATCTTGGGAACGTCCCTGCAAAGGACCTCCAAGGTCGACCGAAGCGATCCCACTGTTGCCTCGGCACACTCACGAAGCCCGTCCCAAGACTACTCCTCCCGCTCATCGTCAAGAACGAAGAGGGGATCCGAGGCCCCATGGGTCCGAAACCGAAGCAACTGGCGCTGCCCCTCGGAACTGTGCCACGTGGGGACAAGGCTGCCGCTCGGCGGGGCGTGTCACGATTCTGCGCCCCCCTCCTTCGAGGCATCGAGTAGCGATGCCTCGGCCATCTCAGTGTCGGCGGCGACGGGTGGCTCCACGGCCAGAACGGCAGCGGCCTCGACAGAAGCCGGTGACAGCGCCGGCAGCCGCGCCAGTAGTCTCCCTCGGCACGACGGCCGCCTCGGCAGAAGAGTCAGCCTCGGGAGCTCGCCCCACGGCAACTTGTGCCGCCTGGGCCCCCCGCTTTGGGGCATCTTGTAAGAAGGCCAGCTGGCCGACGAGGCCCGGTGCGGCACTGGCTGCAGAAGCCGGCACCGTTTTGAGGGCCTTTCGGGGAGCCAGACCGGTCGAACCATGCCTCCGTTTGCTGGGAAGAAAAGCAAGAGCAGGATCAGAACACACGAAGGAGGAGCCAGGACAAAGATATCCTAAGATACTTACCCACTCCGCACCACGATCAATCGTGCCTGTGGGGAGGTCTCTCGAGCCTCGATCCCTGAAGGTACCACCAAGGTCAGCCCCGCAGCCGGCTTCGGCACCATCCTTGTCTTGGGCGCCCGAGGCACCAGAGGGACGGACTGCCCAGGCGCAGCCATGACGACACGAGGGTCACCCTCCTGCACAGTCGGCACGGGAACCGGTTCTTGGGGAACAGGCGGCTCGGCCTGACTCCCCGGGGTCACCTCAACTACCTCGGCCAAGGGGTCAAGTACCCCCTTGGCCTGCCCCCGTTCTTCGGACCGGGACCCCGACATCCCAGCCCCGGATACCGATGGCGCCAGCCCGCTCGGGGGCTGGCTCGACGACCCCTAGCCCAGCCTCAGATCCAGGCTGAGGCCGAGGCGGGCAGCCATGTCGTCGTCTTCATCATCGTCTTCATTGTTGTCGTCGTCATCATCAGGCGTCTCCGGCGATGGCTCCCTAGGGAGCCCATCCCTCTCCTACCGATGACGAAGCCTTTCCAAGGCATCCCGAGCCCGCATCCGCTCGCAGGCCCGAGCCTTCTTCGCGTCCTTCTTCTCCTTCCTCTTCTCCGCGGCGACCCTCCGCGCAGCTCGGTCCACCACGTCCTCCGGGACCGGTGGCAGGGAAGGCTTGTGAAACCCCACCTCCTGGAGACGGACGAAAGGTCTCGGCTGTGAGAACCAAGGGCAATCCGACACAAGAAGGAAGAAGGAGCGGACACTTACCAAGGACACACACCCGCGATCGGGACGCATCGAGAGCTGGGAAAAGACGCCGGCGTCCGGCTTCTCAACGTGCCTGCTACCCGCCTGTGGAGGTCTTCGATGGGAAGGGGATCCAACGACATCCGCAAACCCTCCAAGTCGACCCCCGGCGTCATCTCCCAAAGCGGTAGCCGCCGCTCCGTCAAAGGGAGCACCCTCCGGCGATGAATGGCGGCAACCACCCCCGCAGCGGTGAGCCCTCCTTTCCGCAGCTCCTTCAGGGCCTTCAGAAGGGGCTGGAGATTCTTTTGTCTGTCGTGCGGGGTCCCGTAGCACCAGTTATCGGCGGCGGCGGTCACCACTCGCTGAGAAAACGACGAGAGCCTCCCGTCGTCATTTCAGAGATAGAACCACCGGCGCTGCCACCCTTTGTTCGAAGACGCCAGGACGGCGGGGATGTACTGCAGCGCCCGCGCCTGCCTCAGCTGGAGGATGCAGCCACCGGCCCGCACCACCATGCGGACCCTTCTTTCCCCCGTCGGCGAGGCAAAAAGCTCCGCAGAGAAGAGATGGGTCCACAAGTCCCAGTGAGGGTCAATCCCCAAGTATCCTTCACAAACCGCCGCAAAGATGGAAGCTTGCGAGATGGAGTTGGGACTGAGGCTGTGCAGCTCCACCCCGTAGACATGCAGAATCGCTCGCATAAAATGGCTTGCCGGCACTCCGAACCCCCGCTCGTGAAAGGAGACAAAGCTCACGACATACCCCGGCGGCGGGGACGGGGCGGCTCCGCTCGAAGGGGCCATCCACTCCGGCTGCGAGTCACCGGAGAGAGGGCGAAGCAAACCCTCAGCAACAAGGGCCTCTAGGTCATCCGCCGTAATGGTGGAGAAAGGCCACGGATCGCGCGGCGGAACAATGGTCACCCGGTCGGCCATCACCAAGCGGAAGAGGTGGCGGCGGAGGAACTGGGTGCGCGGTTTCCTTTCTCTGGCTATTCCCCCGGGTTGCAAAAACCTAAGTGGGAGGCAAGCCACTGAGTAAAGAACTGTCACCAGCCCCTCTCCCGAATATATAAAGGCCCAGGCGAGACCCATTCAACACTTCGCCCGAACCCGCCGCAAGGTTCATAACTCAAAGCGAGACGTCCGCGTTCCGTTCCTCGAACGGCTCGCGCAAGCACAACGGCTACCCCATGAACCACTCGTCCCGTCGCATTAACTCTACGGCAGGACAGGCGGCACCTTTGGCAGGCGAAGCAGGCGACGCTTCACCTCCGCCATAATGACCGCGTCAAAAAAGGTGCACCACGTCATTTGATTTCGTATCCTTTTCACTTCCTCTTTCTCTCTCTTGCCTCAGGGGTCAGAAAAGGGGATACTCCGAAAGGGATCCTTCTCCGTGAAGGAAGCGGGCCCCGAGCCCCCCCTACTGATCACAGGTTCAAAGGCTGGCCCCATGGAAGGGTTCAACAGCCGCCTTAGAACACTCGGGCTCCACGCCCACTACTGGTCAGAGGTTCGAAGGCCGGCCCCTCGAAAGGGTTCAACGGCCGCCTCAGGCCACTCGGGCTCCGCGCCCACTACTGATCAGGGGTTTGAAGGCTGGCCCCCGAAGGGTTCGACAGCCGCCTCAGACGCAGAGCGAGGGATGACCCTGGGTACGTTTGATACATAAACGAGGCTCAGGCTGCGCTCCTGAGGTACCCTAGGACATTTTCGAGACCAACGGGAACGATTTTGTAACAGAATCCCACCAGAGGGAGGCATCGAGCCCTCGGACCCCGTAAAAAGGGTTCCGGGTCTAGCAAGTCACCCGCAGGTACTTTTGGAGCGCGCCTCCGGGCCACTAGCCGACCCCTAACAAATGGGGCACGGGCGTCCACTCGGATTACCCGTTAGCAACTCACTGGAGACACCATGTTCGGCGCCCTCTGAGGGCAACATGGCGCTTTCCCCCCCCCCCCCCCTCCTCCTTGCGGAAAGGCGACACAGGGGCGTATGTGAAAAGCCGAGTCTGTCCCTGACCGTCCTCTCGCTCTGTGCGGAGGCTCGGGGGGCTGCTCTCGCAAACCCGGCTCCGGCCAAACCGTTGACAGCGTCAACATACCAGCCCGAGAACTTGGGACTCGACTGTTCACCCGGGCTACGGCCAGTTCGCATGAGGGAGCAGCCAGACCGGCCGAAGCATTACGAAACGTACTAAGACCTCGAAGGAGTCAAACTACTCCTCTGAGGCCTCGGGGGCTACACCCGGCGGGTGTGCTCGCGCGCACCCACCGGAACAAAAGGCAACCGAGGAAGGCCGGTCCCCTTGCAAAAAAGTGCGACAAAAGCCTCCAAGCGAGTATCAACACTCCCTTCGAGGCTTGGGGGCTACTGTCGGGGACCATAATTAGGGGTACCCCCAAGACTCCTAATCTCAGCTGGTAACCCCCATCAGCACTAAGCTGCAAAGGTCTGATGGGTGCGATTAAGCCAAGGCTCGGTCCACTCAAGGGACATGACCTCGCCTCGCTCGAGCCCAGCCTCGGGCAAGGGCAGCCAACCCCGGAAGATTTACGTCTCGCCCGAGGACCCCCTCAAGCGACGTACACGCCTTCGGCTCGCCCGAGGCCCAGTCTTCGCCAAGAAGCAACCTTGGCCAGATCGCCACACCAACCGACCGAATCGCAGGAGCATTTAATGCAAGGATGGCCTGACACCTTATCCTGTCACGCGCCCTTCAGTCGACAGAGCCAAAAGTGACCGTAGTCACTTCGCCGCTCCACTGATCGGGCTGACAAGGAGACAGCGCCGCCTGCGTCGCTCCGACTGTTGTGCCACTCGACAGAGTGAGGCTGACAGCAGCGAAGTCCGGCCTCGGGCGCCATAGGAAACTCCGCCTCGCCCGACCCCAGGGCTCGGACTCGGACTCGGCCCCGGAAGACGACGAACTTCGCTTCGCTCGACCCCATGGCTCGGACTCGGTCTCGGCCCCGGAAGACGACGAACTCCGCCTCGCCCGCCCCAAGGCTCGGACTCGGGCTCGGCCCCGGAAGACGTCGAACTCCACCTCGCCCGACCCAGGGCTCGGACTCGGGCTCGACCCCGGAAGACGATGAACTCCGCCTCGCCCGACCCAGGGCTCGGACTCGGGCTCGGCCCCGGAAGACGACGAACTCCACCTCACCCGACACCAGGGCTCGGACACGACCTCGACCTCGGAAGACCGACTCAACCCCGACCTCGGAGGAGCCTCCGCCTCGCCCGACCTAGGGCTCGGACCGACCACGTCACAGGAGGGGCCATCATTACCCTATCCCTAGCTAGCTCAGGCTACGGGTAACAGGACCGGCGTCCCATCTGGCTCGCCCCGGTAAACAGATAATGATGGCGCCCTGCGTGCTCCATGACGACGGCGACTCTCAGCCCCTTATGGAAGCAAGGAGACATCAGCAAGGACTCGACAGCCCCGACAGCTGTCCTTCCGCAAGGCTCCAACGCTCCTCCGACGGCCACGACATCACATGAACAGGGTGCCAAAACCTCTCTGGCTGCCACGACGGCATGTACTTAGGGCACTAGCTCCTCTCTGCTAGACATGATAGCGCACTACTACACCTCCTATTGTACACCTGGACCCTCTCCTTACGCCTATAAAAGGAAGGTCCAGGGCTCTCTTACGAGAAGGTTGGCCACGAGGGAGGACGGGACGACGCGTAGAGTCCCTCGCTCTCCCCCACGCGGACGCTTGTAACCCCCTACTGCAAGCGCACCCGACCTGGGCGCAGGACAACACGGAGGCCACGGGTTTTCCCCTTTTCTCCCTCTCTTCTACCGCCCTTCGTGCTCCGTCTCGTGCCGACCCATCTAGGCTGGGACACGCGGCGACAATTTACTCGTCGGTCTAGGGACCCCCCAGGGTCGAAACACCGACAGTTGCACAGGAAACACCCCTTTAGGAGCGATAAAAAACTTTGTAAAGAACACTGTGGTCACCAAAGGACCGCCTAAATGTCTGACCGCAGCAGAAATATATGCTCAGCTAAACAACCTTGTCCTAAATGAAAAGGGAGACAAGTACCAACGATTCGAAGTGGACCATAACTGGACACATATATGTGATCTGTGGGAGCTCCCTTATGTGTCGTCATTGATTCTTGTGCACAACATTGATGTCATGCACCAAGAAAGTAATGTTGCTGAAGCCCTCATACACACTTGCATGCATTTTGAAAAAACAAAGGACAATCTGAAAGCTCGAAGAGATCTAGCAATGCTTTGTGACCAACCAACCCAAGTGCTCAATGACAACGGCAAGCCGCCACGTGCCTTGTTCTGTCTTACCTCTAAAGACAAGAACGAGGTAATGAGATGGATGAAAAAACTAAATTTCTTGATGGTTATGTTGCAGGCTTGAAAAGAGCTATGAATTTGAAAACGAAAAAACTAATTGGGTTAAATAGCCATGACTTCTATATATTAATGGAGAGGATTATCCCTGTCATGTTTCGTTGTTACATGCCTGACGCCATGTGGCAAGCAATAGCTGAGCTAAGCTATTTCTATAGGCAGATCTGTGCTAAAGAAATAAGTAAAAATATCATGGAGAAGTTATAGAAAGAAATGCCAGTGTTGCTATGCAAGCTAGATTGATGTCATTTAGCTTTTTACGCGAGGTAGTCATTTTAACTGTATATTATTTGTAGTGCACAAAGACTCCTAACATACATGAGGACTTGAGACAACTATCTTATGGGACGGTGAATTGCAGAACATTTGGTCGATACGATGTGAATGGCTTCCGTTTTTGTTAAGACCTATTTGAAAAGTCTCGTCCTCGTGCAGCCACGCGTAACACTAAAGTTGTCACTAGGGCACTCGATGCACTCGGAAGAGAAACTAATTATTATGGCATCATTCAAAACATCCTAGAGTTTAATTTTGCAGGGAACAAAACTTTGAAAGTAGTATTCTTTCTATGTGATTGGTTTGACAACAATAATGAGATTAGACAAAGTCAATATGGCATAACTGAAGTAAAGCACAAGGAACGACTTCGAAGCCATGATAACTTTATCCTTGCACACCAGTGTGAGCAAGTCTATTATATGCCATACCCAAATTCGAAGTTTAAAGCATGGTGGGTAGTTCACAAGGTGAACCCTAGGGAACGTTTACATACTCCTTGCACTGTTGGTTATCAATTCGAAGACGAACAGGCTAATGAGGTTTATCAAGAAGAAGAATTGCCAACCACTTTTACTGTCGATGAGGGTGTTGCACTCAACTCACTAGTCGGAGACCGTAATAATATCACTGCTGATGAGTGTGTTGCACCGAAACGAAAATGAAATCCAAGGAACAAAAAACCACATTGCGAGCTTTAGATCGAAGAAGACCCCTTAATCGTGATTCCGATGAATTTTGATGTGTAATGCATAATTTAATTTTATGTGATGTATTATTTGTTTTTTATTAATTATATTTAATTTTATGGAGCTAATACCTTTAATATTTTTCTATTGAACAGGATGAGTGATAGGAAAACAAAGCACACTGCTAGGGGGTTTCTTAATGCGACTAGTAGGATAGTCCCTGGTGCACGTTCCCTTTTCCAAGGGAGTTCTTTTAGCCACAGCAGATAGGAGGCGTACATGAAGCGCCGAGGGCATTCTATCAACAACTTTCGACAATATTTGGATGTCTACTTGACTGTGGACCAGTACATGGATGTAAAAATCTAATTTAGCAACTCATTCAGATCTTAATGTAATTTTGTGCTAACGCTTAGATGTAGGTAACACTTCCTTGGATGGAGCACCGACCGTAGACTTACAAGGCTTTGTGTGAGATATGGGCTTCGCCAGAGTGAATTGAGAAGTCAAATAGGAATCGACATAGGTAGCACCATCAGTAGGACAGGGACGATGATGAGATCGTAGTCAACCATACCTATGGGGCTCATGGACACATTCGGTTGGCGAAGCGAATGATGAGTATGTAGTATTCTGTTTTACTCAGAAATGGAATCGGTTTAAACTCAATATTTGCAGGAGGCTTAAACCTGAGTTGTCCCGAGCCCAATAGATGTTTATAGGCGAGGGCATAGAGTGAAAAACAGTGGAATCTTCGATGAGCTATTTAGTCAAGCTACTATTGAGTGTATGGTTAGTTGTTGTTAGGATTAATATTTTCTTGCCATATAGCTATAAATTACATGTGTGCTAAACCTTCATATTGTATTGCACGAGACTTATGGGTAGGAGATGGTTAGAAAGTATGGAGAAGACTATGATTGGCGAGGAGCGCCTACCATCGACACTGAAGTTGTGCATTCTATTGGAGGAAAGGCCCATGGATGGTATTAACTTGTGAATTTTTTCAATAATATTGAAACTATGGCCGAATAGCTAATTTTCTTGTTTTTCAAGATACTCTATGTTTACCGGTGTGATCGATTCGACGGAGTTACGGTCTCGTGGCGGCTCTTCGTCGCAGGCGGGTTGTGGTAGCAACCGTAGTCGATGCTCTAGCATAGAGGACGCTATGAGGGAGCAGCAAATTACATTCCTCCAACAGCAATCAAACAGCAATCAGAGTACATGGCTGCTTACAACGCACAGACACAACAAGCAATGAGCGTGGGTGTCTTATTTATTCAAAACACGGACGATATTTGTCCGATAACTAATATATTGTATTTGCAACAGTCTTGGTTTACAGAGTAGGCACAGCAGCAAACATTCGTTTTCCCTCAATTTCAGCCGCCGATGCCTTAGTGTGGATTACATGCTCCCCCACCTCCACCTCAGGTGCTTCAATTTATTTTAGACTTATCGTTTGTATTAACCTTTCAAATCTTTACTAAACTTGATTTTGTAGGGATCCCGGATTATGGGCCACAACACGCCACCACCGGTGATACCAGCACCAGGAGGAGCTTATGCAGGAGAAGGAGCTACAACAGGAGAGGTTAGTTTGACAAACAATTCGTTTGAATAGTGGTCATATAAACATTGTAGTTATTAATGTCTTCTTTTTCTTTAGAGTCCAAACCTGTTAAAAGACTTCGTTAACGAGTTGTGCACTTCTGGAGGTAGTGGTCACAACTCAAACGACCCCGATATGTGATGATTTGACTCTTGTAGTGAATTGTGAGTTTGTGTTATGTTGTAATGGACAATGTGATGTATTTGTGAAGAATTGTGAACTCTGGTGGTATTTTGGTGAACTATGATGTATTTGTGAAGAATTATGATATTTTGTGTTAAATGTGTGTAATTCTGTTATTACTATTTCTGTCATATTGTTGTGATTATATTGTTGTTGAAATTGTTGTCTTTTTGTATTTGTTTCATATTTTTTTCTCTGAAATTGCTTATTTTCGGCGGCTGCATGGGGCCGCCGAAAATAATCCTGTGAGAATTTTGGCGGTCGTTAATTTTCGGCGGCTCGATCTCGGCCGCCTAAAATACGCTATTTTCGACGGTCTGTGGGCTAGCCGTCGAAAATAAGCTATTTTCGGCTGCTGCAATCTGGCCGCCGAAAATTAACATTTATTTTCGACTAATTTTTTTTGACAGCCAGAAGCCACCGAAAATAGGCCCAAAGCCGCTAAAAATAAGCTATTTTCGATGGTAAAGGGACTATTTTCAACGGCTTCTAGCCGCCGAAAATCACTATAGCTACTGTAGTATAGGGATCTAGCTAGGTTATTACTTACACTCTTGATTATTATTTAAAACAAACAACCGAGAGTAGCCTCCATTTTCCATTGCTAGGGATACTTTTTCGCCGAGCGCTAGTTCACGTAGAACTCGACTAAGAAACTGGCAAAGTTTGCCATCCATTAAGGGCTTGTTTGGTTCGCTATCTAATTTGCCACATTTTGCCACACTTTTGTGCCTAAGGTTAGTTCTTCAATTAGAACGACTAACCTTAGTCAAAGTGTGGCATAGTTAGCCAATAACCAAACATGCCCTAAGCCTGTCACCTTTGCGCCCCGCCAGGCGGACACGACTGCATAGGGCGTCCTGTGTCCCTTGGTTTATAGGGTGTTTGGTTTGAAGAATAAGTTAGTCTATCATTTTCTTATTTTTGTATTTTTTTTGTTTGGTTTATAGAATGAAATGAGTTAATCCATCATCACATCATTTCTTATAGTTAGTTAGTTTTTACTAACATGAGGAAGAAGATCATCCCATCAAATTTAAGGAATGGACACATGATGCAGTATCTCATTTTGGATCGAGTGATTCCTCAAACCAAACAACTTATTAAAGTATAGATGGGGTGCATCCTATGGACGACGTACGTGGCACGCCTGGCCTGCGCAGGCCGGGCCGAGCGCCCCTGGCACACGGCGACGACAGTACGCTACCTCGTTGGCAGAACCGACTGTCAGATCACGCACTCACGCACTACTTCACTCTGTTCACTACGTGTCACGTGTACCTTAAAACTAATGCATCTGTAGGAAGTCCCAAAGAAGATCATCCGGCCATATACGTGTAGTAGTGTAGAGCTAGTCGTACGTATAACGTGGCCTGACGACCGGTTTGTTTATCGATCGTTAGAGAAGTTAAAAGAGCAGCGTCCTCGAACGAGGCAAAGATTCGACACGTTTACCCCCTACGTACGTACGTAGTGTACAGCTAGCTCGATCGCCTAGCTTGCGATGATGTCTCTAGAAAAGCTCACACATCATCCGATCGGTCAGCTAGCTAGCCTAGCTAGCCATAGTTTTAGTTAGTCGTTACGTACGTGTGCTTTACTTCGGGATAGAGCTAATAATTAATGACTAAAATTAACCGAGACATCAAACAGACTAGTAGTTTAGCTATTAACTACTTTTAGTAAATTAGTTAATAGTTAGGTAGCTATTTGTTAGCTAGCTAATTTTACTAATAGTTTTAGCTAACTAAATATTAGTTTTAGTACATTTAAATACTCTCTTAATCGTTGATCAAGCTTATCGTCCTTGATGAAAGAGCTAGCTTAACTAGACATATATGTGGCAGTAGCCTATATACACTACAGTAAACGACAAAATTTCCGACGGCTAAAACCGTCGGACATAAGAGCTAAACCGTCGGACCGGTACCGTGTGTTAAAAAAGCTTATGTCCGACGGCTAATTACGAGGCCGTCGGACATAATCTTATGTCCGACGGCTAGTGTAGTGACCGTCGGAGATAAGCTTATGTCCGACGGCCTCGTAACTAGCCGTCGGACATAAGACTTTATGTCCGAGAGCCCCTGTTGGCCGTCGGACATAAGATAATATCCGACGGCCTCGTAGGAAGCCGTCGGAGATAGAGTGACCGTCGGAACTTTCTTCGTTTACTGTAGTGATATAGCTAGCTCTCTGACGCAAACCACCAAGATAAAACAGTGTTTGTGTTTTTTTTTAACTTGTTGGCATTCATGACGCAGGAGTAGGATATGATGCCCGTACGTAGCCATGCATGGTCACATGCATGCATACGTATTGGCATATATATTGGCCGCTGCCTGGCCGGCGGCCTGGGTAGTTTATTGTGTGCCCTGTCTGCGTCGTACGTGGACTCCACCGTACCCCTTGCCCATCTCCTGCCGGTCGTAGTGTTGCGCTGCATGCGTGGGTTGACATTTTTTCCTCTTGGAATATGCATGAGTACGTACGTGTGCTTCAACCGACCAAGGCCCGGGTCAACGTCGTACGACACACGATCAGCTCGCCTCACTGGATGGGCAGTGCAGTGTTCCGGCCGCCGGTCAATGCATGCATACGCGGCTAGCTCATTCATTCGTCGTGCTGGGTCTTCTTGCCACTTTCTTCTTTTGTTTTTCTTTCTTGGCCACACCTCTCTCCTCCATATACATTATGCTGCATTTTATTTGCTTCCTTTTTTTCTTCTCACCAGCAAAAACGCGCTCTCGTCCGGAACGGAAAGGCACGCACACATGGATATAATAACTAAACTAAAACTAACCACGCACTAGCTGTGCGCGCTCCAAGAGTTGTTACTAGATTGCTAGATAACATAGATTAATAGACAAGTGATCGTGTGACAAGCACGGCACCACACCAATACAACCGCGCGCTAGCTCTTTATTTATTTATTGATCTATGGAAGCTACCATAGATTAATGGGTCTTCTTGTCTCTCACACCGCCTGGCCTGGCCTGGCCTGATGGAGGGGGAGGGCCGCGCAGCATGGAATGGATCGGAGACCTATCTGAGTCCACCTCCTCCACGGAGTTGCCCACCACGACCACCCACTGAGCCCCCCAACCGAGGAGTCCCTGGGGATGAGGTCGTTCAAGTCATCCATCCGTGGACCTCCTGTCTGAATGCCCCCCATATTAGCACGTGGGAGCATAGGGACAAGTGCGATCGATGCGACACGTGGGAAAGGGGAGCAGAGCGTCCATAGTAGTGAGGCTAACAGGTGGCCATAACATTGGGGCGGGCAGCGACGAACCTAGGATTTTTATAGGGTGTGCCGCAACAAAAAAAAATTATACAATTCTAAAATAACCCTTTTCACCATGTAGCTTTCCAGCAGGTGGCTCCAACGGGTGGAACTCTCACCATTACCTTATCGATTGTAAAACAAGGGGAAAGGAAGAGTAGAATGACATATGTATATTCTCATTATTGGGAGAAATACCTCAAGCTACTATCAATTCAACTCCAATAAGATAGCTTAAACTGCATATATTTGTCGGGGACCGTAATTAGGGGTACCCCCAATACACCTTAATCCGGCTGGAAAACATCTTCAGAACAAACCATAAACGACCAATAAAGCGTGGGCTTCGTCTATCAAGGGACGCGACCTCGTCCGAGCCTAGCCTCGGGCAAGGGCAGTAGTCCCGGACGAATTCAAGCCTCGCCCGAGGGTCCCCTCAGTCAGCAGACGCACCCTCGGTTCGCCCGAAGCACAGCTCGGGCAGACTTTGTCGTGCAGCGACCTCGTCCGAATCGCCTTACCAACCGACCGTATCGCATGCGCATTTAATGCGGGGATCACCTGACACCTTATCCTGACACGCGTGCCTCAGTCGGCAAGGTCAAAGTGACCGCAGTCACTTTGCCCCTTTTACTGACCATTCTGATAGGAAAACAGCGCTGTTCACCCCGCTCCGGCAACTGTGCCAGCCACCAGGGGAAGGCTGACAACGACAAGTCACGACCTCCCTCGAATTCGGCCTCGGGCGCAACAGGGAGCTCCGCCTCGCCCGACCCCGGCCTCGGCCTCAACCTCGGCCTCGGGAGAAGGTCTCCGCCTCGCCCGACCCTAGGCCTCGGCCTCAGCCTTAGCCTCGGAGAAGTCGCCGCCTCGCCCGACCTCGGCCTCGTATCAGCTACGCTACTGGGGATCCATCATTGCCCTACCCCTAGCTAGCCACCTCAGGCTACGAGGGAACAAGACCGGTGTCCTGTCTAAGTTACTCCGGTAATAGGTAATGATAGTTCCCCGCGTGCGCCCATGACGTCGGGTGCTCTCAAACCCCCTACGGAAGCAAGGAGGCGTCAGCAGGATCCATGCCGCACCGCCAGATATGCATCTACAGGGCTCAAGGCACTTCTCCGACGGCCACGATATTACCTCTACAGGGCTTAAGGCACTCCTCCGACGGCCACATCGGTACATCTATAGGGCTCAAGGCACTCCCCCAATGGCCACGTTATTATCTGTACAGGGCTCAGGGCACTTCCCTGCCAGCCACGTTAGCTCCAAGCTACACCCTCATTGTATAGCTGGGCATCTTCTTGTGTCTATAAAAGGGATTTCCAGGGCCCCACGAGGAAAGGGGGGAGGTAGAGGATGGGAGACGAGCGTGCAACGTACGAACACACGAACACGCGACGCAGAAGAGCGGAGGCAGCCAGAGTAGGAGAGACACGGTACAGGCAGCCTCAGACGACCCGCCTCAAGGCCGTACCCTCTCCTTCTCTCTCTCTCTCTCTCTCTCGCTCTCGCTCTCGCTCTCCCACAGCGCTTGTAACCCCTACTGCAAGCGCCCCCTGGTGCAGGATAATATAAGCCTCATCCCATCGCTTATGTTCCATCCTTGCATCAACCCATCTAGACAGGGGCACGCGGCACTAAAATTCACTAGTCGGTCCGGTTGAGGGCCCCCGGGGTCTGAAACACCGACAGTTGGCGCGCCAGGTAGGGGCTTGCTGCGTGATTAACGAATACTTTCCCGTTGAGTTCCAGATGGGTAGCTTTCAGCAGCCTCTTCAGCCCGGGACAGTGCTCCGCTTCGGAAGTCTCGAGTTCATGTCCCTCGATGGCAGCTACGACACGGTACTGCTCCCTCCGCAGTATGACAATAACGACGGTCGACGGCTCGCCCGGCGGAGGCGAACTCGACGATGGCATCTCCCCGTGGCAGAAGGGGAACACCCGGGTTTACCCCGCCACCCTCCTCGCCGGAGGAGACGAAGACAGGGCAACCGTGGCCAGGCAGGAGGCGGCGCCTCATCGGCTGTCAAACCAGAGCGAGTCAACGACACTGGCACCCCTGCGGGGGATATGTCGGGTGTTGCCCTCGCACCTGAGACAACGACGGATGTCGCCTCCCCGCAACGGGCCAACCCCAAGCGGGCTGATGACGCCAGCACCCTCGCGAAGGACTTGCTGGGCGTTAGCCTCGTACCTGCGATAACGGTGCAGTTCGTCCCCGACGCGACTTCACCACCATCCATCGACCAAAAGGTACCGTCCGTTTTCCACCCTGTTCCCTTTAGATTCAGTTTCGATCCACCAAGCGACCCCGCTTCGGTGAGCGCTTTCGCTAGGGCATATCCTGACCTTCCGGGGTACCATATGTGGTCCTCCTGGAACCGACTAACGGCTGTCTCAACCTCCGGACCCGTGGATTCTGAGGAAGAGAATGACCCTGACATCAGTTGGGATTTCTCCAGACTCCGTGATCCCGGTGCCATGCGTGACTTCATGTCCGCATGTGACCACTGCCTCTCCGGCTACTCTAATGATGGTCACAGCCTTGGCGACGAGGGTTGCGACCCAACTCGCGATTGCTACCACATCGATCAGGAGGATCACGATGGAGAAAATCACCTCGGTATGCCAGGAAGTGACGGCGCCCTTGCACCTGCGTCTCGCGTTGAGATCCCGCGGGATCTAGCCGTGGTCCAAGTCCATGCGGGGGGTCAGGACACACAGCTTGAGAAACTCCGCGAGATGCAGGCCAAGCTCGACGAAGAAGCGGGGCGACTTGTGCAGCTCCGGCAAAACATCGAGCAGGAGTGGGCAGGGCAGGCACTCGCTAGAGGAGCGCGTCTTTGGGCCCTGAACGTCCAGCGCCGCATTGCTGATGACGCCAGGGCGATGCCACCCCCGGCCTTCAACGGGGCGGGCCAGAGCCTAGCTGCAGCAGCAATGTTGCTTCGGATGATGCCAGAGCCATCCACCATCGAGGGGCGACGTATCCAGGGCGAGCTCAAGGGCCTCCTGGAAGACGCCGCTGTCCGACAAGCCGAGAGCTCTACCTCTCGGAGGCGAGGAGACCCCTCGGAGCATCATGCAGCGCCCTCCCAACGCGTACGGGAGGCCTCGGTCCACACTGAGCGCACATGGGACGGGGCGCATGTAACCCCGGATCGCCTCGGCGCCGAGCAACACCGCCACCACCATCGAGCCTGCCTCGAGGAGAAGGTGCGCCGAGGCTACCATCCCAGGCGCGGGGGACGCTACGACAAGTGAGGAAGATCGAAGCCCCTCACCCGAGCCACCGGGTCCACGAGTCTTCAGCCGGGCCATACGACGAGCGCCGTTCCTGGCCCGTTTCCGAGCCCCGACTACCATCACCAAGTACTCGGGGAGACAAGGCCAGAGTTGTGGCTTGCAGACTACCGGTTGGCATGCCAGTTGGGAGGGGCGGACGATGACAACCTCATCATCCGCAACCTCCCCCTTTTTCTCTCCGACACTGCTAGGGCCTGGCTGGAGCATCTGCCTCATACGCAGATCTCCGACTAGAACGACCTGGTCAAGGCTTTCGCTGGAAATTTCCAGGGTACGTACGTGCGCCCTGGGAACTCATGGGATCTCGGAAGCTGCCGCCAGCATCCAGGGGAATCCTTGCGTGAGTACATCCGGAGGTTTTTGAAGCAGCGCACCGAGCTGCCCAACATCACCGACTCGAACGTCATCGGGGCATTCCTCGCTGGCACCACATGCTGAGACCTGGTGAGCAAACTGGGGCGCAAGACTCCTACCAAGGCGAGCGAATTGATGGACATCGCCACCAAGTTCGCCTCTGGTCAGGAGGCAGTCGAAGCCATCTTCTGAAAAAACAAGCAGCCTCAAGGAGGGCAGAAGGAAGACACCGCCGAGGCATCCGCCCAGCGTGGCGCAAAGAAGGCCAAGAAGAAGGCGCAAGCGAAGCGCAACGCCATCGACACGGATCTCGTCGCTGCTGTCGAGCATAGGAACCCTCGGAAGCCTCCTGGAGGGGCCGGCGCGTTCGACAAGATGCTCAAGGAGTCGTGCCCCTATCACCGGGGTCCCGTCAAGCACACCCTTGAGGAGTGCGACATGCTCCGGCGCTACTTCAACAAGGCTGGACCCTCGGCAGACGGTGGCAAAGACCAAAGCAACAACAAGGAGGGCGACAAGGAAGAGGAGTTCCCGGAGGTCCACAACTGCTTCATGATCTACGGCGAACAGGTGGCGAACGTCTCGGCTCGGCACCGCAAGCAAGAGCGTCGGGAGGTCTGCTCGGTGAGGGTGTCAGCGCCAGTCTACCTAGACTGGTCCGACAAGCCTATCACCTTCGACCAAGGCGACCACCCCGACTTCGTGCCGAGCCCAGGAAGGTACCCGCTCGTCGTCGACCCAATCATCGGCAACGTTAGGCGCTCCAAGGTCCTCATGGACGGAGGCAGCAGCCTCAACATCATCTACGCCGAGACCCTGGAGCTCTTGGGGGTTGATCGGTCCGAGATCCGGGCTGGTGCAGCGCCTTTCCACGGGATCGCACCCAGAAAGCGTAAACTGCCCTCCGGATAGATCGACTTGCCTGTCTGCTTCGGAACTCCCTCCAACTTCCGAAAGGAAACCCTCACCTTTGAGGTAGTTGGGTTCCGAGGGACCTATCACGCGGTGCTGGGAAGACCATGCTACGCCAAGTTCATGGCCATCCCCAACTACACCTACCTCAAGCTCAAGATGCCTGGCCCCAAGGGAGTCATCACCGTCGGGCCCACGTACCGCCACGCTTACGAGTGCGACGCGGAATGCGTGGAGTACGCTGAGGCCCTCGCCGAGTCCGAAGCCCTCATCGCCGACATGGATTGCCTCTCCAAGGAGGCACCCGACGCGAAGCGGCACGCCGGCAACTTCGAGCCAGCCGAGGCGGTCAAGACCGTCTCTTTCGACCCCAGCAACGACACCGGCAAGAAAGTCAGGATCGGCTCCGAGCTCGATCCCAAAAAGGAAGTAGTGCTCGTCGACTTTCTCCGCGCAAACGCCGAAGTTTTTGCGTGGAGTCCCTCGGACATGCCGGGCATACCGAGGGATGTCGCCGAGCACTCACTGGACATCCGAGCTGGAGCCCGACCCGTGAAGCAGTCCCTACACCGTTTTGATGAAGAAAAGCGCAGAGCCATAGGCGAGGAGGTCCACAAGCTGATGGCTGCAGGGTTCATCAAAGAGGTATTCCATCCCGAATGGTTAGCTAACCCTGTGCTTGTGAAGAAAAAGGGTGGGAAATGGAGGATGTGCGTAGACTACACTGGTCTGAACAAAGCATGTCCGAAGGTTCCCTACCCTCTGCCTCGCATCGATCAAATTGTGGAATCCACTGCTGGGTGCGAAACCCTGTCATTCCTCGATGCCTACTCAGGCTATCACCAAATCAAGATGAAAGAGTCTGACCAACTCAAGACTTCTTTCATCACACCTTTTGGCATGTATTGTTATACTACAACGCCATTTGGCTTGAGGAATGCAGGTGCCACCTACCAGAGGTGCATGAACCATGTGTTCGGAGAACACATCAGCAGAACGGTCGAGGCTTACGTCGATGACATCGTCGTCAAAACAAGGAAAGCCTCCGACCTCCTCTCCGACCTTGAGGTAACATTCAGTTGCCTAAAAGCGAAGAGTATAAAACTCAATCCTGAGAAGTGTGTCTTCGGAGTCCCCCGAGGCATGCTCTTAGGGTTCATTGTCTCCGAACGAGGCATCGAAGCCAACCCGGAGAAAATCGCAGCCATCACCAACATGGGGCCAATCAAGGATTTGAAAGGAGTACAAAGGGTCATGGGATGCCTTGCGGCTTTGAGCCGCTTCATCTCGCGCCTCGGTGAGAAAGGGCTGCCCTTGTACCATCTCTTAAGGAAGGCCGAGCGCTTCACTTGGACCCCCGAGGCCGAGGAAGCCCTCGGAAACTTAAAGGCGCTCCTTACAAATGCGCCCATCTTGGTGCCCCCCGCTGCGGAAGAAGCCCTCTTGATTTACGTCGCGGCAACCACTCAGGTGGTCAGCGCTGCGGACGTAGTCGAGAGACGAGAAGAAGGGCACGCACTGCTCGTCCAGAGGCCAGTCTACTTCATCAGCGAAGTGCTATCCGAGACCAAAGTCTGCTACCCACAAATCCAGAAGCTGCTCTACGCAGTGATTTTGACACGGCGGAAGCTGCGACACTACTTCGAGTCTCATCCGGTTATTGTGGTGTCATCTTTCCCCTGGGAGAAATCATCCAGAGCCGAGAGGCCTTGGGTAGGATAGCAAAATGGGCAGTGGAACTTATGGGTGAAACACTTTCGTTTGCCCCTCGGAAGGCCATAAAATCTCAAGTCTTGGCTGACTTCCTGGCTGAATGGACTGGCACCCAGCTGCCAACGGCCCTAATACAGCCCAAACTTTTGAGAGCACCTAGAGGGGGGGGGTGAATAGGTTATCCTATAAAACTTGAGACTTAATGCCACAAAAACTTGATTAGGCGTTAGCACAATAATGCCAAGTGGCTTAGAGAAGAGTCTTAGCAAAACACAACAACCACAAGAGAACCAACATAGATAGACACAGTGGTTTATCCTGTGGTTCGGCCAAGTACAAAACTTGCCTACTCCACGTTATGGCGTCCCAACGGACGAGGGTTGCAATCAACCCCTCTCAAGCGGTCCAAAGACCCACTTGAATACCATGGTGTTTTGCTTAGCTTTACTATATCCCGCTTGCGAGGAATCTCCACAAATTGGAGTCTCTCTGTAACACCCTTAAAAATAAATGATAATCATAGTACCTTAAATTAGATCAAAATATTAAAAAAATATATCATCCAAAAATACATAGTTGACACTATTAAGTTGACCAAATTTAGATTCAAAATTCTGAAACTAAAGACTTCATTAAAACCTATAAAAGAAATAAACACGAAGATCCTTAATTAATTATTGGAGGAAACCTTAAAAGTAAACATATTTTTTTTATAAATATTAACCTTTTGAACGAACTTTTTATATATAAAAAAAGTGTAGTGCATAATTGAACAATTGCCTACGCAAATGAATAAAGAAATCAATATAGTATATACCTATATCCGAATATATTTGCATTCATGCGGAGTTTCGATCTGTGCATTTTAACTTGAGGATGAAATTCAAAACAGATTTGGATTTGAATTTGAAGTGAAATTGAAATAGAAATAAAACATTAAAAAAAGAAGAAAAGAGAGCTCGCTCAGCCATCACTAATCACATCCCAAAAATGCTCTACCACGTTTTCTTTTTCTCTAGCCACAATCGCATCAACGTGGCCTCATGCTTACCTGACCAAACAAAACCAGCAACGTCTTTGTGTCTGTACACGTGGGGCCCTATCATCAGTTATCGCTTCCACGCCGTAACAAACTATTCAACAAACGTAGCGGACACCGTATTCGCCGTATAGTTAGGAACCGAACGCTATCTCTGTGTATATAAAGCTGCTAGTGCTAGTATTCCATCAGCGAATCTACCCCATAATTGCCGTATTGCAAAGACCGAGGAGGACACCAACACCAAGCGAGCTATGGGAGCAGAGAGATCAACATCGAGGCGATGCCGCTATTGGTCAACTCGAGCATCAATGGGTTGCTGCCACCATGGAGTTGCTAGGAAGGTCCACCAAACCACGCAAAGTCCGTGGGTCACGAAGGCCGATCTGGGATTAGCGAATCCGTCGTCGTAGCCCAGGCGTCGCTGTCAGGCTGCTGCTCTACGTGGGCACGGTTCCAATCGCCGTAATCCGCGGTAAGAGTTTCAACATGTACTTCACGATCTTCGTAGGAGCAACTTGCACCTTTCGGGCGAGGATATGGGGTGCCGGAGAAACGTGTCGACGCAAAGGTCTCTGCTTGGCTGTTGGACGTGGGTGAAGATAGAAGATGGCCACACCTAGATCCCATATTTTACATTTATTTGACCCTAATTCTTGATGTGACCTCGATATAACCATTCAGATCACGTCATGTCACCTATTTCTATATATGACCCTACTAATTTATTAAAAATATGATATATTTTAGGTTAAATAATTTGTTTTAATCTGTTCAAGTTGCATTAAGTTCATATTAATTTTGCGTACATAGTAATAACATTATTTTAATTATGCCACATATTTTAATTAATTAATTAATTGATTATTTGTAAGTTAATTAGCTAGGTACGTAATCTAGTTAATCTAGTTTATAGTTCTAACCTACGCATTTTATAAATAATAGTTAAAGTGATTAATACCAACTCAAATATTTTAATTTAATACCTGCTTAGTTTCAATGTAATATCTGTTAGATCCCGTCTATTAGATTTATTGTGCCTGAAATGTCGTTTAATCCATAAATTCTTCGTTTTAACTTCGATCTCGAACCCACGATCTCGTAGTGACATGTAGATTATTATTATACAGTTTGTTCTTATGTTTGGTGTGATGTTAATTTTGCCTATACCATGTTTGTCTGTATTGCTACGTTTAGCAGTGAGGACACGTGTCATCTGAAAAGCAAGTTGGTACCTGGAATCTCAAGTCCCAGGCAAGTTGTGCCCTTGATCACTTCTTTTTACCCACTCATGTTCTAATTAATCATAATGATCTGCATAGGTTAATTTTGATGGGACCCAATAGGTTACCCTAGTTTGTCTATCTTTATACCTTGTTTACCACTGAACTTTTTGGGTAGTACTTGCTAGTGCTTTATGTGGTTTGGGTATGAAGGTACATTATTCATGATCACACTTTTATTATATGTTTATTATTACTGTTCATGATAAGATCATTATGTTAATTGGAACATGGAGCGACCACCCGGGAAAACAGTGCTACCACAAGGGAGGAATGGGACCCCTTGGCTGATTAATTAGGAAAGCTAGTGGAAGACTACCTTACCCGAAAGGGGCAAGGGCAGTAGGGGAGTGGTCAGTGTAGGGAGGCCCTCGGGAGGATTTTGCTGCGATGGCGGTCCTGCAAGGGATTCCTGCATTGGAGCTTCCTATAAACTGTAGCGGGTTTTCTGAAGCTAGTGGAACTTTGTAAAGGCCTCGTAGTGTTACCCTGCCTCGCCTCCTCGGTAGAGGTGTATGGGAAGTCGCGATCCCTTGGCAGATGGGTAACATGACTTGTGGGTAAAGATGCGCAACCTCTGCAGAGTGTAAAACTGGTATACTAGCCGTGCTCACGGTCATGAGCAGCTCGGACCCTCACATGATTAAATTATGAAACTAAATTCAATTTGTCATATGCATTGCATCGCAGGTGAGGTTGTTACTTTTGTTCTACTAATTAATTGGGTTGGTATTTACTTATACTTAGTAACTGCTAATAAAATTTTGACCAACTTTAAAAGCAATGCTCAGCTCTAACCATCCTCTTTGGTAAGCCTTACACTTCACGTGAGCTCCCACCTTTGGCGAGTTCATGCACATTATTCCCCACAACTTGTTGAGCGATGAACGTATGTGAGCTCACTCTTGCTGTCTCACACCCCCACAGGTCAAGAACAGGTACCACCGGATGAGGCGCATGGAGGATGCCGTGATGTGTTCGTGAGAGGTCTAGGCCGTCGTCTCCCAGTCAACTTTAGGTTGCTGGACCGTTGTCTCCTTATAATGTAATTATTTATTTATTTTGTATAGAACTCCTATTATATATAAAGATGTGACATTCGATCCTGTGCCACTATACATCATATGTGTGAGACTTGGTCCCAGCATACCTGGTGTTTATGTTCGCGCCCGGGTCTTGGTGCCCCTAAAACCCGGGTGTGACACTCTCGCCCTTACAAAGATGTTCACAAAGAAGCACGGATTAAGGGAGGGATGAGCAACTCACACAAGACACAAAAATCACGGCAAATACGCACACACAAGACCCAGACTTGAGCTCAAAAGACTATCACGAGGTTCTCACTAGAACGGAGCTCAAATCACTAAGAATGTCGAACAAGTGCGCAAGAATGAAGTGTGAGTGATCAACAATGCTCTATGGATGCTTGGTGTTATCATCCATGCGCCTAGGGGTCCTTTTTATAGCCCCAAGGCAGCTAGGAGCCGTTGAGAGCATTCCAGGAAGGCAATTCTTGCCTTCTGTCGCCTGGCGCACCGGACAGTCCGGTGCACCACCGGACACTGTCCGGTGCGGATTTCTTTCCTTATTTGGCGAAGCCGACCGTTGCAGATTGAGAGCCGTTGGTGCACCGGACAGTCCGGTGCCCCCTTCTAGCCGTTGGCTCGGCCACGTGTCCCACGCAGATCGCGCGGCCGACCGTTGGCCCGGCCGACCGTTGGATCACCGGACAGTCCGGTGCACCACCGGACAGTCCGGTGAATTATAGTCGTACGCCATTAATCATCTCCCGAGAGCGACGAGTTCGCCTGTGAACGGCTCACCGGACAGTCCGGTGCACCACCGGACAGTCCGGTGATTTATAGTCGTACACCACCGTCAAAGTCCCGAGAACAGCAAGTTCACCAGAGCTAGCCTGGCGCACCGGACACTGTCCGGTGCACCACCGGACAGTCCGGTGCACCCAGACCGAGCAGACTTTGGCTGTACAAAGCCATCTCTTTTCCAATTTGATTTTTCCTGTTTCCAGCACTTAGACACAGAGCATTAGTCTTCAAAACAATGTACTAAGTCTTAGAAACATACCTTTACTCTTGATTTGCACTTTGTCCAACATTTGGCATATATTTTCACTTAAGCACTTGTGTTGGCACTCAATCACCAAAATACTTAGAAATGGCCCAAGGGCACATTTCCCTTTCAATCTCCCCCTTTTTGGTGATTTATGCCAACACAACAAAAATCAACTAATAGAAGTGCAACATCAATACAAATGAGAACTCAAAATTGTTTTGATTCAAATTTGGCATATATGGATCACTCTTTGCCACCACTTGGTTTTGTTTTTGCAAATCAACCTCAATCTCCTATCTCTAAGTCAAACACACTTGTTGAGACATAAAGAGAGTCGTTCCAAGAGAAATTGATCAAAGATTTCAAAAACTCCCCCTTTTCCCATAATCGACTATTCTCCCCACAAGAGGTCAACTTTTGACAAAAGAGACAACAAGAGAGTTTTGACAAACCAAAAATCTCTATTCTACTATTTTCAAAATTTCTCAAGTGGTAGCTGATCCATTTATTGCTTTGGCCTTATTTTCTCCCCCTTTGGCATCAAGCACCAAAACGGGATCAACTTTGGCCCTGTAACCCCATTGCCTCACCAAAATCTTCAAATAAGAGTACAAAGGCAATAAGAGTACATGAGATGAACTTGGAATAAGTTACCCTCTCATCGGAGTGCAGTGAAAGTCTTTCATGGTCCAAGTCCACCTTTTCCCTTTGAAACTTCCTTTGAGACTAAATCAAGCAAACTCAAGCACACGGTTAGTCTCAAAGGGTCAAGTTGTAGCACATCTCCCCCTAAATATGTGCATCACTTGCAAAAGGACTTGTGAGGTCCGGGGAGTGTTTGTACAACTTGAGCACCACAAGTAAACAACAAAATGCATAAGGAACATGATCAAGGCATAAACACATGTATGCTATAAATCAATCCTAGTTCCGTGAATCTAAGACATTTAGCTCACTACGCAGCCTGCAAAAGGTCTTCTCATCTAGAGGCTTGGTAAAGATATCGGCTAGCTGGTTCTCGATGCTAATATAGAACACTTCGATATCTCCCTTTTGCTGGTGGTCTCTCAAAAAGTGATGCCAGATGTCAATGTGCTTTGTGCGGCTGTGATCAACAGGATTTTCCGCTATTCAAATAGCACTCTCATTATCACATAGGAGTGGGACTTTGCTCAGATTGTAGCCAAAGTCCCGGAGGGTTTGCCTCATCCAAAGTAGTTGCGCGCAACACTGTCCTGCGGCAACATACTCGGCCTCAGCGGTGGATAGGGCAACGGAAATTTGTTTCTTAGAATTCCATGACACCAGGGACCTTCCTAAGAATTGGCACGTCCCCGATGTACTCTTCCTATCGACCTTACATCCAGCATAGTCGGAGTCTGAATATCTAATCAAGTCAAAGTTAGACCCCTTTGGATACCAGATCCCGAAGCAAGGCGTAGCGACTAAATATCTAAGAATTCGCTTCACGGCCACTAAGTGACACTCCCTTGGATCGGATTGAAATCTAGCACACATACATACGCTAAGCATAATATCCGGTCTACTAGCACATAAATAAAGTAAAGACCCTATCATTGACCGGTATGCCTTTTGATCAACGGACTTACCTCCTTTGTTGAGGTCGGTGTGTCCGTCAGTTCCCATTGGAGTCTTTGCGGGCTTGGCGTCCTTCATCCCAAACCGCTTTAGCAAGTCTTGCGTGTACTTCGTTTGGGAGATGAAGGTGCCGTCCTTGAGTTGCTTCACTTGGAACCCAAGGAAGTAGTTCAACTCACCCATCATCGACATCTTGAACTTCTGCGTCATCACCCTGCTAAACTCTTCACAAGACTTTTGATTAGTAGAACCAAATATTATGTCATCGACATAAATTTGGCACACAAAAAGATCATCATCGCAAGTCTTAGTGAAAAGAGTTGGATCGGCTTTCCCAACCTTGAAAGCATTAGCAATTAAAAAGTCTCTAAGGCATTCATACCATGCTCTTGGGGCTTGCTTAAGTCCATAGAGCGCCTTAGAGAGCTTACATACGTGGTCGGGGTACCGTTCATCCTCGAAGCCAGGGGGTTGCTCCACGTACACCTCCTCCTTGATTGGCCCGTTGAGGAAAGCGCTCTTCACATCCATTTGGAACAACCTGAAAGAATGGTGAGCGGCATATGCTAGCAAAATACGAATGGACTCTAGCGTAGCCACAGGAGCAAAAGTCTCCTCAAAGTCCAAACCTGCGACTTGGGCATAACCTTTTGCCACAAGTCGAGCCTTGTTCCTTGTCACCACCCCGTGCTCGTCTTGTTTGTTGTGGAACACCCACTTGGTTCCCACAACATTTTGCTTAGGACAAGGCACCAGTGTCCAAACTTCATTACGCTTGAAGTTGTTGAGCTCCTCCTGCATGGCCAACACCCAGTCTGGATCTAGCAAGGCCTCTTCTACCCTGAAAGGCTCAATAGAAGAGACAAAGGAGTAATGCTCACAAAAATTAACTAATCTCGAACGA
This sequence comes from Zea luxurians, assembly GCA_029449295.1. NCBI lineage: Eukaryota > Viridiplantae > Streptophyta > Magnoliopsida > Poales > Poaceae > Zea > Zea luxurians. The sequence continues at coordinate 178,852,668 of JAOPSE010000003.1, read as the reverse complement.
GTAGTTACTCCCTTGCTAATGTCACCCAAAATTTGGTCGACGGGATGATTCCTTTGAATCGTCGCTCGAACTTGGGTTGGAGGTGTCGGTTGTGCTTCTTCCTCCACTACATGGTCATCTTGTGCTCCCCCTTGATCACACGCCTCTTCTTGATGAACCTGTTCATCGTCTTGATTTGGGGGATGCACCATTGTTGAGGAAGAAGGTTGATCTTGCTCCATTTGTTCCTGTGGCCGCACATCTCCAATCGCCATGGTGCGTATTGCGGCCGTTGGAACGTCTTCTTCATCTACATCATCAAGATCAACAACTTGCTCTCTTGGAGAGCCATTAGTCTCATCAAATACAACATCGCTAGAGACTTCAACCAAACTCGATGATTTGTTGAAGACCCTATACGCCTTTGTATTTGAGTCATAACCTAACAAAAACCCTTCTACAGCTTTGGGAGCAAACTTAGAATTTCTACCTTTCTTCACTAGAATGTAACATTTGCTCCCAAATACACGAAAGTAAGATACATTGGGTTTGTTACCGGTTAGAAGCTCATACGAAGTCTTCTTGAGGAGGCGGTGAAGGTAGACCCGGTTGATGGCGTGACAAGCCGTGTTCACGGCTTCCGACCAAAACCGCTCGGGGGTCTTGAACTCTCCAAGCATCGTCCTCGCCATGTCTATGAGTGTCCTGTTCTTCCTCTCTACCTCACTATTTTGCTGTGGTGTGTAGGGAGCGGAGAACTCATGCTTGATCCCCTCCTCCTCAAGGAACTCCTCCACTTGAAGGTTCTTGAACTCGGACCCGTTGTCGCTCCTTATCTTCTTCACCTTGAGCTCAAACTCATTTTGAGCTCTCCAGAGGAAGCGCTTGAGGGTCCCTTGGGTTTCAGATTTATCCTGCAAAAAGAATACCCAAGTGAAGCGGGAAAAATCATCAACAATTACTAAACCATACTTACTTCCCCCGATGCTTAGGTAGGCGACAGGTCCGAAGAGGTCCATATGCAGCAGCTCCAAAGGTCTTGATGTGGTCATCACATTTTTGGGATGATGAGAGCTTCCCACCTGTTTACCTGCTTGACAAGCTGCACAAGGTCTATCTTTTTCGAAATGCACGTTAGTTAGACCTATCACATGTTCTCCCTTTAGAAGCTTGTGAAGGTTCTTCATCCCCACATGTGCTAAACGGCGATGCCACAGCCAGCCCATGCAAGTCTTAGCAATTAAGCATGCATCTAGACCGGCCTCCTCTTTTGCAAAATCAACTAAATAAAGTTTGCCGTCTAGTACACCTTTAAAAGCTAGTGAACCATCACACCTTCTAAAGACAGACACATCTACATTTGTGAATAAACAATTATATCCCATATTGCATAATTGACTAACAGATAACAAATTATATCCAAGAGACTCAATTAAAAACACATTAGAAATAGAGTGCTTGGATGAAATAGCAATCTTCCCTAACCCTTTCACCTTGCCTTGGTTCCCATCACCGAATATGATTGAATCTTGGGGATCCTTGTTCTTGACGTAGGAAGAGAACATCCTCTTCTCCCCCGTCATGTGGTTTGTGCATCCGCTGTCGATAATCCAGCTTGAGCCCCCGGATGCATAAACCTGCAAGGCAAATTTAGGCTTGGGTCTTAGGTACCCAACTCTTGTTGGGTCCTACAAGGTTAGTCACAATAGTCTTAGGGACCCAAATGCAAGTTTTGTCTCCCTTACATTTGGCCCCTAACTTCCTAGCAATTACCTTCTTATCCTTTCTACAAATAGCAAAGGAAGCATTGCAAGCATGAAAAATTGTAGAAGGTTCATTAATTACTTTTCTAGGAACATGAACAATATTCTTTCTAGGCACATGATGAATATTTTTCCTAGGCAAATCTCTATCATGCACAACATGGGAACTAGAAGCAGTCATAGCATATGAATCATAAGCATGTGAAACAACATTATTGCAATTTCTATCGTGATGAACATTCCTAGAATATTTCCTATCATGGTATAAGAAAGCATGGTTCTTTTGAATACTATTTGCCATAGGGGCCTTCCCTTTCTCCTTGATAGAGATGGGAGCCATATGACATGTCAAGTTCTTGGCTTCCCTCTTGAAGCCAAGTCCATCCTTAATTGAGGGGTGTCTACCAATCGTGTAGGCATCCCTTGCAAATTTTAGCTTATCGAATTCACTTTTGCTAGTCTTAAGTTGGGCATTAAGACTAGCCACTTCATCATTCAATCTAGAAATTGAAGCTAGGTGTTTGCTACAAGCATCAATATTGAAATCTTTACACCTATTGCAAGTTACAACATTTTCTACACAAGATGTTGATTTACTAGCTATTTCTAACTTAGCATTCAAATCATCATTTAAGGTCCTTAAGCTAGAAATTGTCTCATGGCAAGTAGATAGTTCACAAGAAAGCATTTCATTCCTTTTAACTTCTAAAGCATGAGATTTTTGTGCCTCTACAAATTTATCATGTTCTTCATACAACAAATCCTCTTGCTTTTCTAATAACATATTCTTATCATTCAAGGCATCAATTAATTCATTAATTTTATCAACCTTGGTTCTATCTAGGCCCTTGAATAAACATGAATAATCTATTTCATCATCATCACTAGACTCGTCCTCACTTGAAGAAGCATAAGTAGTATTTCGAGTACATACCTTCTTCTCCTTTGCCATGAGGCATGTGTGACGCTCATTGGGGAAGAGGGCCGATTTGTTGAAGGCGGTGGCGGTGAGTCCTTCATCGTCGAATGAGGAGCAATCCGAGTCCCACTCCTTGCCAAGATGTGCCTCGCCCTTAGCCTTCTTGTACTTCTTCTTTTCCCCTTTCTTCTCTTGTTCCTGGTCACTATCATTATCGGGACAATTAGCGATAAAATGACCAATCTTACCACATTTGAAGCATGAGCGCTTCCCCTTCGTCTTGTTCTTGTTAGCCTGCCCCTTGCGTCCCTTTAGCGCCGTCTTGAAGCGCTTGATGATGAGGGCCATCTCTTCATCATTGAGCCCGGCCGCCTCAACTTGTGCCACCTTGTTAGGTACCGTCTCCTTGCTTCTCGTTGCTTTGAGGATGATGGTTTGAGGCTCATGGATTGGGCCATTTAGCGCATCATCCACGTACCTCGCCTCCTTGATCATCATTCGCCCACTTACGAACTTCCCAAGAACTTCTTCGGGCGACATCTTGGTGTACCTAGGATTTTCACGAATATTGTTCACCAGATGTGGATCAAGTACAGTAAAAGACCTTAGCATTAGGCGAACGACGTCATGGTCGGTCCATCACGTGCTTCCGTAGCTCCTTATCTTATTGATGAGGGTCTTGAGCCGGTTGTATGTTTGGGTTGGCTCCTCTCCCCTTATCATTGTGAATCTTCCAAGCTCACCCTCCACCAACTCCATTTTGGTGAGCATGGTGACGTCGTTCCCCTCATGTGAGATCCTGAGGGTGTCCCAGATCTGCTTGGCATTGTCCAAGCCGCTCACCTTATTGTACTCTTCCCTGCACAAAGATGCTAAAAGGACAGTAGTAGCTTGTGCATTTTTATGGATTTGTTCATTTATAAACATGGTACTATCCGAGCTATCAAATTTCATTCCACTCTCTACAATCTCCCATATGCTTGGATGGAGAGAGAACAAGTGATTACACATTTTGTGACTCCAAAGTCCATAGTCCTCCCCATCAAAGTGTGGAGGTTTGCCAAGAGGAATGGAAAGCGAATGTGTATTTGAGCTATGCGGAATACGAGAATAATCGAAAGGGAAGTTTGAATTAACCGTCTTTCTTTTGTTGTAGTTGTTGTCATTGTTGTCCTTTTGGGAAGAAGTGGACTCGTCGCTGTCGTCGTAGTAGACGATCTCCTTGATGCGTCTTGTCTTCTTCTTCTTCCCGTCTTTTCGTTTGTGGCCCGAGCCCGAGTCGGTAGGCTTGTCATCCTTCGGCTCGTTGATGAAGGACTCCTTCTCCTTATCATTGATCACAATCCCCTTGCCCTTAGGATCCATCTCTTCGGGCGATTAGTCCCTTTGTGAAGAGAACGGCTCCGATACCAATTGAGAGCACCTAGAGGGGGGGTGGATAGGTGATCCTGTAAAACTTGAGACTTAATGCCACAAAAACTTGATTAGGCGTTAGCACAATAATGCCAAGTGGCTTAGAGAAGAGTCTTAGCAAAACACAACAACCACAAGAGGATCAACATAGATAGACACAGTGGTTTATCCCGTGGTTCGGCCAAGTACAAAACTTGCCTACTCCATGTTGTGGCGTCCCAACAGACGAGGGTTGCAATCAACCCCTCTCAAGAGGTCCAAAGACCCACTTGAATACCATGGTGTTTTGCTTAGCTTTACTATATCCCGCTTGCGAGGAATCTCCACAAATTGGAGTCTCTCGCCCTTACAAAGATGTTCACAAAGAAGCACGGAGTAAGGGAGGGATGAGCAACTCACACAAGACACAAAAATCACAGCAAATACGCACACACAAGACCCAGACTTGAGCTCAAAAGACTATCACGAGGTTCTCACTAGAACGGAGCTCAAATCACTAAGAATGTCGAACAAGTGCGCAAGAATGAAGTGTGAGTGATCAACAATGCTCTAAGGATGCTTGGTGTTCTCCTCCATGCGCCTAGGGGTCCTTTTTATAGCCCCAAGGCAGCTAGGAGTCGTTGAGAGCATTCCAGGAAGGCAATTCTTGCCTTCTGTCGCCTGGCGCACCAGACAGTCCGGTGCACCACCGGACACTGTCCGGTGCAGATTTCTTTCCTTATTTGGCGAAGCCGACCGTTGCAGATTGAGAGCCGTTGGCGCACCGGACACTGTCCGGTGCACACCGGACAGTCCGGTGCCCCCTTCTAGCCGTTGGCTCGGCCATGTGTCCCGCGCAGATCGCGTGGCCGACCGTTGGCCCGGCCGACCGTTGGATCACCGGACAGTCCGGTGCACCACCGGACAGTCCGGTGAATTATAGCCGTACACCGTTAATAATCTCCCGAGAGCGTCGAGTTAGCTTGTGAACGGCTCACCGGACAGTCCGGTGCACCACCGGACAGTCCGGTGATTTATAGCCGTACACCGCCGTCGAAGTCCCGAGAACAGCAAGTTCACCAGAGCTAGCCTGGCGCACCGGACACTGTCCGGTGCACCACCGGATAGTCCGGTGCACCTAGACCGAGCAGACTTTGGCTGTACAAAGCCATCTCTTTTCCAATTCGATTTTTCCTGTTTCCAGCACTTAGACACAGAGCATTAGTCTTCAAAACAATGTACTAAGTCTTAGAAACATACCTTTACTCTTGATTTGCACTTTGTCCAACATTTGGCATATATTTTCACATAAGCACTTGTGTTGGCACTCAATCACCAAAATACTTAGAAATGGGCGAAGGGCACATTTCCCTTTCAACTTTGGACCATGTACTTCGACGGGTCGTTGATGAAAACAGGAGCAGGTGTTGGCTTGCTCTTCATCTCACCCCTCGAGAAACATGTGCGCTACGTACTGCGCCTCCACTTTCCAGCGTCAAACAACGTGGCCGAGTACGAGGCCCTGGTTAATGGCCTGCGCATCGCCGTCGAGCTAGGGGTTTGGCGCCTCAATGCTCGTGGTGACTCGCAGCTCATCATTGACCAGGTCATGAAGAACTCCCACTGCCGCGACCAAAAAATGGAGGCCTACTGCGACGAAGTTTGGCGCTTGGAAGACAAGTTCTACGGGCTGGAACTCAACCATGTTGCTCGACGGTACAATGAAACTGCGGATGAGCTAGCAAAAATAGCCTCGGGGCGAACCATAGTTCCCCCGGACGTCTTCTCCAAGGATAAATATCAACCATCTGTCAAACTCGATGACGCGCCCGAGCCCGAGGAAGCCTCGGCCTAGCCTTAGGTACCCTCGGCCATCGAGGGTGAGGCCCTGCGCGTTGAGGGGGAGCGGAATGGGGTCACACTGGTCCCGAACTGGCAGACCCCGTACCTGGAATATCTCCTCCGAGGAGAGCTGCCCCTCGACAAGGCCGAAGCTCGGCGACTGGCTCGACGAGCCAAGTTGTTCGTTTTGCTGGGTGATGAAAAGGAGTTGTACCACCACAGCCCCTCAGGCATTCTCCAACGATGCATATCCATTGCCCAAGGACAAGAGCTGTTACAAGAAATACACTCGGGGGCTTGCGGTCACCATGCAGCACCTCGAGCCCTCATGGGAAACGCTTTCCGACAAGGTTTCTACTGGCCAACCGCAGTGGCTGACACCACCAGGATTGTACGCTCTTGCCAAGGGTGCCAATTCTACGCAAGATAGACGCACCTGCCCGCTCAAGCCCTGTAGACAATACCTATCACTTGGCCTTTCGCTGTGTGGGGTCTGGACCTCGTCGGTCCCTTGCAGAAGGCACCCGGGGGCTTCAAGCACCTGCTGGTCGCCATCGACAAATTCTCCAAGTGGATCGAGGTCCGGCCCTTAACCAGCATCATGTCCGAGCAGGCGGTGGCGTTCTTCACAAATATCATCCATCGCTTTGGAGTCCCAAACTCAATCATCACCGACAATGGCACGCAGTTCACTGGGAAAAAGTTCCTAGACTTCTGCGAGGACCACCACATCCGTGTGGACTGGGCCGCCGTAGCGCACCCAATGACGAATGGGCAGGTGGAACGCGCCAATGGTATGATTTTGCAGGGACTAAAGCCGAGGATCTACAACGACCTCAATAAGTTCGGCAAGCGGTGGATAAAAGAGCTACCCTCGGTGCTTTGGAGTCTAAGGATGACGCCGAGCCGAGCCACGGGCTTCACGCTGTTTTTTCTAGTCTATGGGGCTGAGGCCATCTTACCCATGGACTTGGAATACGGTTCCCCGAGGACAAAGGCTTACGGCGACCAAAGCAACCAGACCAGCCGAGAGGATTCGCTGGACTAGCTGGAAGAGGGTCGGGACGTGGCCTTGCTACACTCGACGCAGTATCAGCAGTCCCTGCGACGCTACCACGCCCGAAGGGTTCGGCCCCGAGACTTCCAAGTGGGGGACTTAGTACTTCGGCTGCGACAGGACGCCTGAGGGCGCCACAAGCTTACCCCTCCCTGGGAAGGGCCCTTCATCATCGCCAAGATTTTGAAGCCTGGGACATACAAGCTGGCCAACAATAAGGCGTGGTCTACAGCAACGCTTGGAACATCGAACACTTACGTCGCTTTTACCCTTAAAATGTTTCAAGTCGTTCATATATCTCGCTTTCTTTACATGCGTACATAAAGTCTAACCATCAAGGAAGGATCAGCCTTGCCTCGGCAAAGCCCGATCCTCCCTCGGGGGCTAGAAGGGGGGAACCCCCTCTGCGTCAAAATTTTTCTCAGAAAAGTCTTTTGCCAGAACGTCTTTCGTGCATTTCGACTACATCGATAACAGAATCCTAAAGACGAGCAAGAGAGACCGTAAGCGGCAAGGCTGACCGAGCCGAGGGACTCCTACGCCTCCGGGATATGGATACCTCACTCATCACCTTCCGTGAAAAGGTAGCTCACGCTCGGATAAGCGATTCTGCTACCAAACAAGTCCTAACGCTCAAAAACTTCTCTGCTAGAATGACTTTCGTGCCCTTTCGACTACGTCGCTAACAGAATCCTAAAAACGACGGGAGAACACGTAAGCGGCAAGGCTGACCGAGCCGAGGGACTCCTACGCCTCCGGGATACGGATACCTCACTCATCACCTTCCGTGAAAAGTAACTCACGCTCGGATAAGCGATTCTGCTACTAAACAAGTCCTAAGGCTCGAAACAAGAGGAAAAGAAAACGCAGCTTTATAATACGACAATAATGTTTAGGCCCCAGCAGCCGCAAAAGACATACGCATACTTTGGGCAAACTGTTCCTGCAGGCTCAGACATCGGCAGGGGAAGGAGCAGCACGCTCGGTGTCATTCCCACCCTCGGCAGGATCTGGCACGGCCTCAGACGGCGACACGGGCAGAAGGATCTCCACCTCAAAGGAGGAAGCCAGCGCCGCACTTGGGCCCTCGATGGCCGCATCAAGCCTCTGGACCTCGGCTAAGGCAGCCTCCTCTTCGTCGGGTAGGCAGTACCCCTCGCAGACCCGCTCCAGATCCATGTCGTAGTGGGAAGCGAGCACGGCGAAGGCCCGCCTAACGCCGCGGTGCAGCGCCCCGCGGAGTCTATTGCGCACATGGCCACCCAAGGCCCACAGATGACTCTGGGGGGAGCTACCCGAGGGGACACCGTCGAGACCAAAGGCCTGGCAGAAATTCGAGATGGCCTCGGACATGGCCACGCGCTCGGCCTCCTTCTGCTCAGCCGCCTCGGCAAGCGCCTTGCAGTTCTTGACGGACTCGTTAAGAGCTGTCTCGAACTCTGCAGACAGCCGGGCAACATTCTTCAGACACAAGGAGAAGAATGTAAACGAAAACAAAGTCACGAAGCGGGCAAAACATACCTTCGGCCCGAGCGGATGCCTCGACTAGCCGCTCTATAGCCTCAGCCAGCTGACCCCCAAGGGCCTCAGCCCGGCTCACGGCCTCGGCAGCTTGGCTCCGAGACTGGTCCCGCTCGCCGATAGCCTGGCCGAGCTCCAGCTGTCGCTACCGCATCTCCTCGGCCTGGGAAGCCACCTGCTCCCGGGCCGACAAAACCTCCGCTCGTGCCGACGCCGCCTCTATCCGCGCCTCTGCTGCCTCCGACTTCAGCCCGTCGCAGAGCAACCGAAGGTCCGCCACCTTGGCGCTCCATTGGGCGAGGCGCTCATTGGCTTCAGCAAGCGTGGCCCGCTGGGATCGCAACGACCTCCAAACACCGCTTTCACGGCGGACGAACAACGACTTGGTGGTGCTCACGTCTGCGAGCTCCTGAGGAAGGAAAACAAGATGTCGTAAAGAATGCCCTAGTCATGCAAGGTGTACGTCAAAGTCCTTACATGGAAAACCTTGGGAACGTCCCTGGAAAGGGTCTCCATGGTTGACCGAAGCGACCTCATCGTCGCCTCTGTATACTCACGGAAACTATCTCAAGCCTTCTCCTCCAACCCATCATTGAGGAGGAGGAGGGGCTCCGAGATGCCGTGGCCCCAGAACCGGAGCGGCTGCCCGCACCATTTGTTGAGATTGAGCTGTGCAGGGATGAGGCCGCTGCTCCGCAGGACAGGCCACGGTTTTGCACGCCCGTCCACCAAGGCGTCGAGTCCCCCTGCAGCCGATGCGTCAGGTACCACCGCCGTCAACGTACTGGGCCTCTCCTCGGCTAAGGTGGCGGACCTCCGATCACCAGCCTCAGCAACGACTGCCGCACTTTCCTCGTGGCCAAGAACGGGGAGGTCGGGAATGACCACGGGCGGTGGCACCTCAACCATCCCGATGTCGGCAGCAACGAGCGGTTCCGCGCGTGAATCAGCGACGGCCCCAGCAGGAATCGATACCGGTGCCGATAGCAAGTCAGGAGGGCTCGGGGAGCGGCCGCGTCAGTCGCCTCCCCCGGCATGATGGCCGCTCCAACGGGGGGGGGTCATCCTGAGAGGCTTGCCCCATGGCAACTCGCGCCGCCTAGGCTCCCCGTTGGAGGGCGCCTTGCGCGGAGGCCAACCAACTGGCATGGCGCGCCGCAGCACCGGCCGCCGAAGCCGGCTTCGTCTTAAGAGCCTTCGTGGGGGCTAGACCAGCCAAGCCCTGCCTCGCTTGCTGAAAGAAAGAGAGAGCAAGTTCAAGGCACACAGCGAAAGACCAAAACAGAGGTATCCTCAGATACTTACCCGCTCCGAAGCAAGACCAATCGTGCCTGTGGGGAGGCCCCTCAGGCCCCTATCCCCGCAGGCGCTGCCGGGGGCTGCCCCGCCGCCGGCTTCGGCGCTGTTTCCGCCTCGGACGCCCAAAGCGCCGAGGGAGCAGCCTGCCCAGGCGTCGTCATGACGGCCGAGGGACTGGCCTCCTGTGCAGCCAGCGCGGGCACCTGCTCTTGGGGGACAGGCAGATCGGCCTGACCCCCCAGAGTCACAACAACTGTCTCGGCCAAGGGGTCAAGTACCCCCTCGGCCTGCCCCCGCTCCTCGGATTGGGACCTTGGTGTCCCGGCCCCAGGTGCTGATGGTGCCAGCCCACCTTGAGGCTAGCTCGGCGACCCCAGGCCCAGCCTCGGGTCCGAGCTGAGGCCAAGTCGGGCCGCCATGTCGTCATCTTCGTCGTCATCATCATCGTCGTCGTCAGGCGTCTCCGGCGACGGCTCCCTCGGGAGCCCTTCCCTCGCCTGCCTATGACGACGCTTCTCCAAAGCTTCCTGAGCTAGCATCCTCTCGCGAGCTCGGGCCTTTTTCGCGTCCTTCTTCTCTTTCTCCTCCTCTGCGACAAGCCTCCGCGCGGCTCGGTCCACCGCGTCCTCCAGGACCGGTGGCCGGACGAGTTTATAAATCCTCAACCCCTGGGGACGAACAAAAATCCAAACAGTGAGAATCGAAGGCGCAGAAAACTCAGTGCAAAACAGGAGAAGGACCGGGCGCTTACTAGGGACACATACCCCCGGTCGGGACGCATTGCGGGCTGGCTAAGGGCGCCAGCATCCGGCCTCCCCACCGTACCTGCTACCCGCTTGAGGAGGTCATCATCGGAGAGGGGGGTCGAGGACATCCGTGTGCCCTCCAAATCGACCCCCGGCTTCATCTCCGCAAGCCGCAACCGCCGCTTTGCCAAAGGAAGCACCCTCCGACGGTGGATGGCGGCGACGACCCCCGCAGCGGTAAGGCCCCCATCTCGTAACTTCTGCAAGGCCTCCAGAATAGGTCGGAGCTTCTCCTGTTTCTCGCGCGTGGCCCCCCAATGCCAGTTAGTGCCGATGGCGGTCACCACTCGTTGAGAAAACGGCAGAAGCATCCCACCGTCGTTCCGGAGATAAAACCACCGGTTCTGCCACCCCTTGTTCGAAGACACAAGGGAGGCAGGGATGTACTGCTGCGCGCGCCTCGGCCTCAGCTAGAGGGTGCAGCCACCGGTCCACACCGCCATACGGAACTTCTTCGCCTCCGTCGTCACGGCGAAGAACTCCGTAGAGAAGAGATGGGTCCACAGATCTCAGTGAGGGTCAATCCCCAAAAAACCCTCGCAAACCGCCGCGAAGATGGCCGCTTGTGCAATAGAGTTGGGGTTGAGGTTATGCAGCTCCACCCCGTAGTGGTGCAGGAGCGCTCGCATGAAGCGGCTCGCTGGCACTCCAAACCCCCGCTCATGGAAGGAGATGAAGCTGACCACATATCCTGGCGGCGGAGTCGGGTCAGCCTTGCTCGCGGGGGCCATCCACTCCGGCTGCGGCCCATCAAAGAGGGGACGGAGCAGACCATCGGCAACGAGGGCCTCCAGATCCTCCACGGTGATAGTGGAGAAAGGCCATGGGTCGCGCGGCGGAATGACGGTCACCTTGTCAGCCATCGCCGAACGGAGGTGGTGGAGGCGGAAGGGATGAGGTGTGTGGTTTCCTTTTCTCTGGCTTCTCTCTTAGGTTGCGGAAACCAAAGCAGAAGGCAAGCGCAAATGGCAGGGTAAAGAACCACCACCGGCCCCTCTTCCGGGTATATAAAGGCCCGGGCGAGATCCGCCGAAGGCTTCGCCCGAACCCGCCGCGGGATTCAAACTCAAAGGTGAAACAGCCTTTTCTGTTCCTCGAACGACTCATGCACGCGCAACAGACGCCCCGCGAATCGCCCGTCCTGTCGCATTAACTCCTTCGCAGGGCAAGCGACACCTTCGGCAGGCGAAGCGGGCGCCGTTTCGTCTCTGTCATGATGACCGCATCAAAAAAGGTGCGCCACCTTATTTAAATTTATATCCTTTTCCTTTTCCTCTCTCTCTCTCTCTCTTGCCACCGAGACCGGGAAAGGGGATATTACGAAAAGGATCCTTCTCGGCGAAGGAAACGGGCCCCGAGCCCTCCTACTGATCAGGGGTTCGAAGGTTGTGCCCTCCGGGGTTCGACAACCGCCCCAGAGCACTTGGACTCCGAGCCCATTACTGATCAGGGGTTCGAAGGCTGGCCCCTCGGAAGGGTTCAACAGTCGCCCCAGAGCACGCAGAGTTAGGGATGACCCTGGGTACATCCGTTACATGGCCGAGGCTCGAGCTATGCTCCCGAGGTACCCTAGGACATTTCCGAGACCAGAGGGAACGATTTGTAATGGAATCCCATCGGAGGGAGGCATCGAGCCCTCGGATCCTATCGAATGGGTCCGGGTCTAGCAAATCACCTGCAGGTACTTTTGGAGCGCGCCTCTGGGCCACTAGCTGACCCTTAGCAAACGGGGCTCGGGCGTCCACTCGGATCACCCGTTAGCAGCTCACCGGAAACAGCATGTTCGGTGCCCCCCGGGGGTAACATGGCGCTTTCCCCCCCTTCCTCCTTGCGAAAAGGTGACGAAGGGGCGTATAATAAAAGTCGAGACGGTCCTTGATCGTCCTCTCGCTCCGTGCAGAGGCTCGAGGGCTGCTCTCGCACAAGGCTATGGCCAAACTATTGACCACGTCAACAAACCAGCGTGAAAACTCGAAGCCTGACCGTGCACCCGGGCTGCGGCCAGGCCGCATGAGGGAACAACAAAGCTAACCGAGGCATCACAAAAAGGATTAAGACCTCGGAGGAGTCAAACCACTCCTCCGAGGGCTCGGGGGCTACACCCGGCTGGTGCGCTCGCGCGCACCCACCGGAACAAAGCATAACCGAGAAGGGCTGGTCCCCTTACGAAAAATCCGGCAGAACCTCCAAGCGAGTACCTACACTCCCTTCGAGGCTCGGGGGCTACTGTCGGGGACCGTAATTAGGGGTACCCCCAATGCACCTTAATCCGGCTGGAAAACATCTTCAGAACAAACCATAAATGACCGATAAAGCGCGGGCTTCGTCTATCAAGGGACGTGACCTCGTCCGAGCCCAGCCTTGGACAAGGGCAGTAGTCCTGGACGAATTCAAGCCTCGCCCGAGGGTCCCCTCAGTCAGCAGACGCACCCTCGGTTTGCCCAAAGCACAGCTCGGGCAGACTTTGTCATGCAGCAACCTCGTCCGAATCGCCTTACCAACCGACCGTATTGCATGCGCAATTAATGCGGGGATCTCCTGACACCTTATCCTGACACGCGTGCCTCAATCGGCAAGGTCGAAGTGACTGCAGTCACTTTGCCCCTTTTACTGACTGTTCTGACAGGAAAACAGCGCTATTCACCCCGCTCCGGCAACTGTGCCAGCCACCAGGGGAAGGCTGACAACGACAAGTCATGACCTCCCTCGAGTTCGGCCTCGGGCGCAACAGGGAGCTCCGCCTCGCCTGACCCCGGCCTCGGCCTCAACCTCGGCCTCGGGAGAAGGTCTCCACCTAGCCCGACCCTGGGCCTCGGCCTCGGAGAAGTCGCCGCCTCGCCCGACCTCGGCCTCGTATCAGCTACGCTACTGGGGATCCATCATTGCCCTACCCCTAGCTAGTCGCCTCAGGCTACGAGGGAACAAGACCGGTGTCCTATCTAAGTTACTCCAGTAACAGGTAATGATGGTTCCCCGCGTGCGCCCATGACGTCGGGTGCTCTCAAACCCCCTACGGAAGCAAGGAGACGTCAGCAGGATCCATGCCACACCGCTAGATATGCATCTACAGGGCTCAAGGCACTTCTCCGACGGCCACAATATTACCTCTACAGGGATCAAGGCACTCCTCCGACGGCCACGTCGGTACATCTACAGGGCTCAAGGCGCTCCCCCGACAGCCACGTTATTATCTGTACAGGGCTCAGGGCACTTCCCTGCCAGCCACGTTAGCTCCAAGGTACACCCCCATTGTACAGCTGGGCATCTCCTTGTGTCTATAAAAGGGGGTGTCCAGGGCCCCACGAGGAAAGGGGGGAGGTAGAGGACGGGAGACGAGCGTGCAATGTACGAACACACGAACACGCGACGCAGAAGAGCGGAGGCAGCCAGAGTAGGAGAGACGCGGTACAGGCAGCCTCAGACGGCCCGCCTCAAGGCTGTACCCTCTCCTTCTCTCTCTCTCTTGCTCTTGCTCTCGCTCTCCCGCAGCGCTTGTAACCCTACTGCAAGCGCCCCCTGGTGCAGGATAATATAAGCCTCATCCCATCGCTTGTGTTCCATCCTTGCATCAACCCATCTGGACAGGGGCACGTGGCACTAAAATTCACTAGTCGGTCCGGCTGAGGGCCCCCGGGGTCCGAAACACCGACAATATTCTTAGTCCTAATTCCTAAATGACCATGTCACGCTCGGTGAGGTGATCGGAGCTATATATATAAACATGAGGGAGTAATGGAGGAAGAAGAGGAGCGGGAAAGGGAGGAGAAGAACAGATAGGAGTAATGTCTATTTCTTTCTTATCCCTTCTCCAGCCACACCTAGAGTATAAGTAACCTCTATTACAAGGGTCACACATGAACTCGGCAAGCGGCGCACACGTGCACATTACGCCCATTCAGGCCCAGCGACTCTCACATTCGCACGACGGATACAGCCTCCTCTCCTAGCAAGTTCTTCAGGCTCCTGTGGCGTGTCTGGCAATGTCGAGCTCATGACATTTCCTCCCCCTAGAAAACCTACTCGGCCCCAAGCAGTCGCAAATGGAAAGCGCTGACGCAAGGCCTCTTGATCTTCCCACGTAGCCAACTCATCTGGGAGGCCGGACCATGTCACCAACACTTGCTGGAGCAGGCGGTGTCCTTTGGAAATCCCATGAGATTGAAGCACCTGCATAGGAACAATGAACTCGGGGATGTCAGTCGATAAAGGAAGAGTGTCAGGTCCCTTGTATCCCTTGGCTAACTTGAGTTGAGAAACATGAATAACCAGATGGATACGGCTGGACACTGGTAGGTTGAGGTGATATGCCACATTACCGACACAGGCTGTTGCTTGGTAAGGTCCAAAGTATTTGAAACTGAGCATTTGATGTGCATGGGGCATGACAGAGGCTTGAACATACGGCTGTAGCTTCAAGTAAACCCAATCATTGATCTCAAACATACACTGTGATCAGTGTATGTCCACCTAGTTTTTCATCCGGGTTTGAGCATGGACCAGATGTTGACAAGCGAGCTCTTGCATGACTGAACGCTCTTGGAGCCAGGCAGAGACATTGATAGGCATGGCGTCACTAACAGACAACCCAAGCGATCTAGGCTTGCGGCCATACAAGACTTCAAAGGGGGAGCACCCGAGCTAAGAGTGTATACTAGTGTTGTACCAGAATTCAGCAGCTGGTAGTCGTTCCTTCCATTTCTTTGGGCATACGCTGATGAAGCAACATAGGAACATTTCCATACATTGGTTGACGCGCTTGGTTTGTCCGTCATTCTGAGGGTGGTAAGACGAGCTAAGCTGCAATGTAGTGCCTGTGAGCTGGAAGAGGTGCTGCCAAAACTGGCTTGTGAATATCGGGTCCCTGTTTGAGACGATCATAGATGGGAGATCGTGTAGCTTGTAGACATTGGACATGAAAAGCTGCGCCACCACTTTAACACCCGTGGTATTACAATAACTAAAACTTTGGCATGACATCATATGCATTAGCATTTGATTGTGTATGTTACATCTAGAGTGCATCCACTAGGTAAAAATTTCAAATAAGCTTGTAATGTGATGGCTTGACTTGATCTTCAACCCTAGGATAGGGTACTACCCAAGGGTTGGAAGCATGTGGGTGTGTGGGGTGATATTTTGAGTATGATCTCAAAGGTTAGTGGAGATGCTCAAAAGAGACTAAACTTAGAAAGTTTGAGTGCCACTTAAACCCTAGAACACTTAAAACCCTAATGGAGACCCTAGAAACCCTAATTAGTGCTCTATAAGGTGACTCTAATTTCTATGCACTTTTGTACCAAAGTGCATATATCAAAGTGGTAGAGTAACAAAAACTAAGCAACTTTTACATTTGGAGATTTTCAAGTTTTGTGAAGCAAATTGGAGTAAATTGCAAAAGATCCCAAGGATACCCCTATACTTAACCCTGAAATGCAGTGTTAACTGGCTGAATTCAAGTCCTATTATCTCCTGATCTGGGGAGATTTTGCCATGGGTCACTACAACAAATTTATAGAGCTACTATTGTAGTACAAGTTTGATTAAGTGATTGAGCCCTAGAGCTATATAGAAATTGGAGCAAAATGGCCTGGAAGTTGGGCTGTCAGTCATGTGATGGTCTGAAAGTCAGACTGACAGTTGTATCGGATCGAATTTAGAACCAAATTGTGCTCGATCGAGTGAAGGTATGATCAAGAACCTTATAACAAAGTTGAAGCCAGTATAATGGACAACAGCTTTGATACAATCGGACTGGTAGTCCATCACATGAAAATTGGAGAATGAAGCTCCTCAAGTTGCGCTGTCAGGGTGATGAACGAAGCGATTCAGTATCTACAGTAACTGAAGAAGATCGCAGATTCACAGGACCACCGCCGGTGAGCTTCACGCCGTGATCCGCGCCGGTGCTATGATTTGTGCTCTATGGCACGTGCATAACTGCGAGAGGTAAAAAGATTGGAAGGGAGGTGGATTTGGTCTTGGACCTGAGCTTATCGGTCGCACTCGATTGCCTTGCGATGTGGCCGAGCGATCGATGTCGTCATGGGACGCATGCCATAGGCTGTCTTACCACGTCGTCGCGAGTCGTGGAGAGTAACTAGGGACTGCCATAGGACTTTGCCCCAGTGCGTGCCACGCTGAACTCGCTTTACTAACAATATCCCATCACCGCCGTGATCTGAATCTCATTCAAATTCGGAGCAACTTTGGTTGGCTTCTATAAATTGAGTGTTTCCCTTGCTCTGCCCCCTTGTCACGAACCAAACGCAACCCCAACCACGTCCTGCCATCCACCGTAGCCTGAGAAATTGGGATTTCCCCCAAATCGGTCATCCGCGCCGCCACGAGGCATCTCGCCGTGGCCAGAGCCCTCTAAGGTAACTACGGTCAGGCTTAAGAATGTTTTGAGTTCTTGAAAGTCGCCTAGAGGGGGGTGAATAGGCGGAATCTGAAAATTATAAACTTAAGCCCAACTACAAGCCGGGGTTAGCGTTAGAAATATAATCGAGTCCAGAAGAGAGGGAGAAAACAAATCACAAGCAAATGAAGAGTGAGACGCGGTGACTTGTTTTACCGAGGTTCGGTTCTTGCAAACCTACTCCCCGTTGAGGTGGTCACAAAGATCGGGTCTCTTTCAACCCTTTCCCTCTCTCAAATGGTCACTTAGACCGAGTGAGCTTCTCTTCTCAATCACTTGGGACACTAAGTCCCCACAAGGACCACCACACAATTAGTGTCTCTTGCCTTGCTTACAATTGAGTTTGGAACAAGAAAGAAAGAAGAAGAAAAGCGATCCAAGCGCAAGAACTCAAATGAACACAAATATCGCTCTCTCTAGTCACTATTTGATTGGAATAAACTTTGGACTTGGAGAGGATTTGATCTCTTGTTTGTGTCTTGGAATGAAGTCTAGAGCTCTTGTATTGAATGCAAATGGCTGAAACTTGGATGCCTTAAATGTGCGGTGGTTGGGGGTATTTATAGCCCCAACCACCAAAGTGGCCGTTAGGGATGGTTGCTGTCGTATGGTGCACCGGACAGTCCGGTGCGCCAGCCACGTCACCCAACTGTTAGGCTTTGACCGTTGGAGCTCTGCTGAATTGGGCCACCGGACAGTCCGGTGGTGCACCGGACATGTCCTATTCACTATCCGGTGCGCCCTGCTCTGACTTCTGCGTGCGCAGGCACGCACTGTAGCACATTTAATGTTCTCTGCAGACGACCGTTGGCGTGAAGTAGCCGTTGCTCCGCTGGCACATCGGACAGTCCGGTGCTTCACCGGACAGTCCAGTGAATTATAGCGGAGCGACCTCCCAAATTCCCGAGGCTGGCAAGTTTGATTTGATTCTCCCTGGTGCACCGGACACTATCCGGGGGTGCACCAGACAGTCCGGTGTGCCAGACCAGGGCTGCCTTCGGTACACTTTGCTCCTTTGTTTTGAACCCTTTCTTTTATCTTTGTATTGGTTTGTTGTGAACCTTTGGCACCTGTAGAGCATATTTTCTAGAGCAAACTAGTTAGTCCAATAATTTGTGTTGGGCAATTCAACCACCAAAATTCAATTGGAAAAGGTTTGACCCTATTTCCCTTTCAATCTCCCCCTTTTTGGTGATTGATGCCAACACAAACCAAAGCAAATATAAAAGTGCAGAATTGAACTAGTTTGCATAAGGAAGTGCAAAAGTTGCTTGGAATTGAAACCAATAATTATTTCTACTAGATATGCATGGATGGTTTTCTTCTTAGTTAAAAATTTTGGACCACGCTTGCACCACGAGTTTTGTTTTTGCAAATCCTTTGTAAAATTCTTTTCAAAACATTTTGCAAATAGTCAGAGGTATATGAATAAAATAGAAAGAAGCATTTTCAAGATTTGAAATTTTCTCCCCCTGTTTCAAATGCTTTTCCTTTGACTTAAACAAAACTCCCCCTAAATAAATTCTCCTCTTAGTGTTCAAGAGGCTTTTTGCAATTTTTGAAGATACTACTTTCTCCCCCTTTTGAACACAATAATATATCAATTTGAAAACTTCATTTTAAAATTCGGTGGTGGTGCGGTCCTTTTGCTTTGGGCTCATACTTTCTCCTCCTTTGGCATGAATCGCCAAAAATGGATACTTGTGAGTGAGATATGAGCCCTTTTACTTTCTCCCCAAAGGAAAACAAATAGACATGAGTGAAGATTATACCAAAGTGGAGAGTGATGCGGAGTACCGGCAAATACCAATGGAGTTGAGTGGAAGCGCCTTCTTTGCCGAATACTCCATTTCCCTTTCAATTCTATGACTAAGCATGAGATTATTCTTGAAAAACACATTAGTCATAGACATAAAAGAGATATGATCAAAGGTATAAATGAGCTATGTGTGCAAAGAATCAATCAAAATTCCTAGAATCAAGAATATTTAGCTCATTCCTAAGTTTGGTAAAGGTTTGCTCATCTAAAGGCTTGGTAAAGATATCGGCCAATTGATCTTTGGTGTTAATATAGGCTATCTCGATATCCCCCTTTCGTTGGTGATCTCTCAAAAAGTGATATCGAATGGCTATGTGCTTAGTGCGGCTATGTTCAATGGGATTATCCGCCATGCGATTGCACTCTCATTGTCACATAGGAGAGGAACTCTGCTAAATTTGTAGTCATAGTCCCTAAGGGTTTGCCTCATCCAAAGCAATTGCGCGCAACAATGGCCTGTGGCAATGTACTTGGCTTCGGCGGTAGAAAGAGCTACTGAGTTTTGTTTCTTTGAAGCCCAAGACACCAGGGATCTCCCCAGAAACTGACAAATCCCGGATGTGCTCTTCCTATCAATCTTACACCCTGCCCAATCAGCATCGAAATAGCCTAATAAATCAAAAGAGGATCCCTTGGGGTACCAAAGGCCAAACTTAGGTGTTTGAACTAAATATCTCAAGATTCGCTTCACGGCCCTAAGGTGAACTTCCTTAGGGTCGGCTTGGAACCTTGCACACATGCATACAGAAAGCATAATGTCCGGTCGAGATGCACATAGGTAGAGTAAAGATCCTATCATCGATCGGTATACCTTTTGATCTACGGATTTACCTCCCGTGTCGAGGTCGAGATGCCCATTGGTTCCCATGGGTGTCTTGATGGGCTTGGCATCCTTCATTCCAAACTTGGTGAGAATATCTTGAATATACTTCGTTTGGCTGATGAAGGTGCCCTCTTGGAGTTGCTTCACTTGAAATCCTAGGAAATACTTCAACTCCCCCATCATAGACATCTCGAATTTCTGTATCATGATCCTACTAAACTCTTCACAAATAGATTTGTTAGTAGACCCAAATATGATATCATCAACATAAATTTGGCATACAAACAAATCATTCCCAATAGTCTTAGTAAAGAGAGTAGGATCAGCCTTGCTGACTTTGAAGCCATTAGTGATAAGAAAATCTCTTAGGCATTCATACCATGCTCTTGGGGCTTGCTTGAGCCCATAAAGCGCCTTAGAGAGTTTATAGACATGGTTAGGGTACTCACTATCTCCAAAGCTGGCAGGTTGCTCAACATAGACCTCTTCCTTGATTGGTCCATTGAGGAAGGCACTCTTCACGTCCATTTGGTAAAGCTTAAAGCCATGGTAAGTAGCATAGGCAAGTAATATACGAATTGGCTCAAGCCTAGCTACGGGTGCATAGGTTTCACCAAAATCCAAACCTTCGACTTGTGAATACCCTTTGGCCACAAGTTGTGCTTTGTACCTTGTCACCACACCATGCTCATCTTGCTTGTTGCGGAAGACCCACTTGGTTCCTACCACATTTTGGTTAGGACGTGGAACTAAATGCCATACCTCATTCCTAGTGAAGTTGTTGAGCTCCTCTTGCATCGCCAACACCCAATCCGAATCTTGAAGTGCTTCCTCTACCCTGTGTAGCTCAATAGAGGAAACAAAAGAATAATGTTCACAAAAATGAGCAACACGAGATCGAGTGGTTACCCCCTTATGAATGTCTCCTAGGATGGTGTTCACGGGGTGATCTCATTGGATTGCTTGGTGGACTCTTAGGTGTGGAGGCCTTGGGTCTTGCTCATCCTCCTTGTCTTGATCATTGGCATCTCCCCCTTGATCATTGCCGTCCTCTTGAGGTGACTCATCTTCTTGATCTTCTCCTTCATCGTCTTGAGCCTCATCCTCATCTTGAGTTGGTGGAGATGCTTGCATGGAGGAAGATGGTTGATCTTGTGCTTGTGGAGGCTCTTCGGGTTCCTTAGGACACACATCCCCAATGGACATGTTCCTTAGCGTGATGCACGGAGCCTCTTCATCATCTAATTCATCAAGATCAACTTGCTCTACTTGAGAGCCGTTAGTCTCATCAAACACAATGTCACAAGAAACTTCAACAAGTCCAGTGGACTTATTAAAGACTCTATATGCCCTTGTGTTTGAATCATAACCAAGTAAAAAAAACCTTCTACAGCCTTAGAAGCAAATTTAGATTTTCTACCTCTTTTAACAAGAATAAAGCATTTGCTACCAAAGACTCTAAAATATGAAACATTGGGCTTTTTACCGGTGAGGAGTTCATAAGACGTCTTCTTGAGGATTCGGTGTAGATACAACCGGTTGATGGCGTAGCAAGCGGTGTTGACCGCCTCGGCCCAAAACCGATCCGAAGTCTTGTACTCATCAAGCATGGTCCTTGCCATGTCCAATAGAGTTCTATTCTTCCTCTCCACTACACCATTTTGTTGTGGCGTGTAGGGAGAAGAGAACTCATGCTTGATGCCCTCCTCCTCAAGGAAGCCTTCAATTTGAGAGTTCTTGAACTCCATCCCGTTGTCGCTTCTTATTTTCTTGATCATCAAGCCGAACTCATTTTGAGCCCGTCTCAAGAATCCTTTCAAAGTCTCTTGGGTTTGAGATTTTTCCTGTAAAAAGAATACCCAAGTGAAGCGAGAATAATCATCCACAATGACTAGACAGTACTTACTCCCGTCGATGCTTATGTAAGCTATCGAGCTGAATAGGTCCATGTGGAGGAGCTCAAGTGGCCTGTCAGTCGTCATGATGTTCTTGTGTGGATGATGAACACCAACTTGCTTCCCTACTTGACATGCGCTAAAAATCCTGTCTTTCTCAAAGTAAACATTTGTTAGTCCCAAAATGTGCTCTCCCTTTAGAAGCTTGTGAAGATTCTTCATCCCAACGTGGGCTAGTCGGCGATGCCAGAGCCAACCCATGTTAGTCTTAGCAATTAAGCAAGTATTGAGTTCAGCTCTATTGAAATCAACTAAGTATAGTTGATCCTCTAATACTCCCTTAAATGCTACTGAATCATCACTTCTTCTAAAGACAGTAACACCTGTATCCGTAAAAAGACAGTTGTAACCCATTTTGCATAATTGAGAAACAGAAAGCAAGTTGTAATCTAATGAATCTACAAGAAAAATATTAGAAATAGAATGGTCAGGTGATATAGCAATTTTACCCAATCCTTTGACCAAACCTTGATTTCCATCCCCGAATGTGATAGCTTTTTGGAGATCGTCATTTTTCTCATAGGAGGAGAATATCCTTTTCTCCCTAGTCATATGGTTTGTGCACCAGCTGTCGATGATCCAACTTGAGCCCCCGGATGCATAAACCTACAAAACAAATTTAGGCCTTGTTCTTAGGTACCCAAACGGTCTTGGGTCCTTTTACATTAGAAACAAGCATCTTGGGTACCCAAACACAAGTCTTGGAGCCCTTGTATTTGCCCCCAACATATTTGGCAACTACCTTGCCTAATTTGTTAGTTAGCACATAAGAGGCATCAAATGTTTTGAATGAAACATTATGATCATTTGTTGCAGTAGGAGATTTTTTCTTAGGCATTTTAACATGTGTAGAACGCCTAGAGCTAGAAGCCTCATTCTTATAAATAAAAGCATGGTGAGAATGAGTCTTCTTGGCATGAATTCTCCTAATCTTATCCTCGAGATAACCAGCAGGGTATAAAATGTAGCCCTCATTATCCTGAGGCATGGGAGCTTTGCCCTTAACAAAATTAGACAATCTTTTAGGAGGGGCATTAAGCTTGACATTGTCTCCCTGTTGGAAGCCAATGCCATCCTTAATGCCAGGGCGTCTCCCATTATAAAGCATACTACAAGCAAATTTAAATTTCTCATTTTCTAGTTCATGCTCGGCAATTTTAGCATCTAATTTTGCTATATGATCATTTTGTTGTTTAATCATAGAAAGGTGATCATGGATAGCATCTACATTAACATCTCTACATCTAGTGCAAATAGAAACATGCTCAACGGTAGATGTAGATGGTTTGCAATCATTTAATTCAACAATCTTAGCATGTAAAATGGCATTCTCATCTCTAAGATTGGAAATAGAAGCATTGCAAACATCTAAGTCTTTAACCTTAGCAATTAATTTTTCTTTCTCATTCCTAAGGCTAGCAAGAGAGGCATTCAATTTATCAATCCTAGCAATTAAACTAGCATTATCATTTCTAAGATTGGCAATTGAATCATTACAAATATTTGACTTCTCAACCTTAGCAATTAAATTAGCATTCTCAATTCTAAGGTTGGAAATAGTATCATGGCAAATACTTAGCTCAATAGTTAATTTTTCATTTTTCTCTACCTCCTGAGCATAAGCATTTTTAGTCTTAACATGCTTTTTGTTTTCTTTGATTAGGAAGTCCTCTTGGCTATCCAAAAGTTCATCCTTCTCATGAATGGCACTAATCAATTCATTTAATTTCTCCTTTTGTTGCATGTTAAGATTGGCAAAAAGAGTAAGCAAGTTATCCTTCTCATCACTAGAATTATCCTCATCACTAGAGGTTGCATATTTAGTGGAGGATCTTGATTTTACCTTCTTCTTCTTGCCGTCCTTTGCCATGAGGCATTTGTGGCCGACGTTGGGGAAGAGAAGTCCTTTGTTGACGGCGATGTTGGCGGCGTCCTCATCATCGGAGGAGTTGGTGGAGCTCTCATCAGAGTCCCACTCCCGGCAAACATGGGCATCGCCGCCCTTCTTCTTGTAATACCTCTTCTTCTCCTTCTTCTTTCCCCTCTTGTCGTTATCCCTGTCACTATCACTAGACAAAGGGCATTTAGCGATAAAATGACCGGGCTTACCACATTTGTAGCAAACCATCTTTGAACGGGGCTTGTAATCTTTCCCTTTTCTTTACTTGAGGATTTGGCGGAAGCTCTTGATGATGAGCACCATCTCCTCATTGTCGAGCTTGGAGGCGTCGATGGGGACCCTACTCGGTGTAGAGTCTTCTTTCTTCTCCTCCGTTGCCTTGAATGCAACGGGTTGCGCTTCGGGTATGGAGGAGGAGGCGCCTTGCTCGATGATCTTCTTGGAGCCTTTAATCATCAATTCAAAGTTTACAAATATTCCTATTACTTCCTCTGGAGACATTAGTTTATATCTTGGATCACCACGAATTAATTGAACTTGAGTAGGGTTAAGAAATACGAGTGATCTAAGAATAACCTTGACCATCTCATGGTCATCCCACTTGGTGCTCCCGAGGTTGCGCACTTGGTTCACCAAGGTTTTTAGCCGGTTGTACATGGCTTGCAGGTCTTCTCCTTGGTTGAGCATGAAACGACCGAGCTCCCCCTTGATCGTTTCCCTCTTGGTGATCTTGGTCACCTCATCACCTTCGTGCGCGGTCTTGAGCACGTCCCAAATCTCTTTGGCGCTCTTCAACCCTTGCACCTTGTTATACTCCTCTCGGCTTAGAGAGGCAAGGAGTATAGTGGTGGCTTGGGAGTTGAAGTGCCAGATTTGGGCAACTTCGTCCGAGTCATAGTCTTCATCCCCCGGCGAAGGTACCTGTACTCCAATCTCAACAACATCCCAAATGCTAGTGTGGAGTGAGGTTAGATGGTGCCTCATTTTATCACTCCACATATTATAGTCTTCACCATCAAGCATAGGTGGTTTGACTAATGGGACGGAAAGTAAAGGAGTACGTTTTGAAATACAAGGGTAGCGTAGGGGAATCTTACTAAACTTCTTGCGCTCATGGCGCTTAGAAGTTACGGACGGCGCGTCGGAGCCAGAGGTGGATGGCGACGAAGAGTCAGTCTCGTAGTAGACCACCTTCTTCATCTTCTTTTTCTTCTCGCCACTCTGATGCGACTTGTGAGGAGGTGATTCCTCCTTCTTCTTGTTGTGGGACTCTCCCGATGGAGCCTTCCCATGGCTTGTGGCAGGCTTCTCGCCGGTCACCATCTCCTTCTTGGCGTGTTCTCCCGACATCACTTCGAGCGGTTAGTCTCTAATGAAGCACCGGGCTTTGATACCAATTGAAAGTCGCCTAGAGGGGGGTGAATAGGCAGAATCTAAAAATTATAAAATTAAGCCCAACTACAAGTCGGGGTTAGCATTAGAAATATAATCGAGTCCGAAAGAGAGGGAGAAAACGAATCACAAGCAAATGAAGAGTGAGACATAGTGATTTGTTTTACCGAGGTTCGGTTCTTGCAAACCTACTCCCCGTTGAGGTGGTCATAAAGACCAGGTCTCTTTCAACCCTTTCCCTCTCTCAAACGGTCACCTAGACCGAGTGAGCTTCTCTTCTCAATCACTTGGTACACTAAGTCCCCACAAGGACCACCACACATTTGGTGTCTCTTGCCTTGCTTACAATTGAGTTTGGAACAAGAAAGAAACAAGAAGAAAAGCGATCCAAGCGCAAGAACTCAAATGAACACAAATATCGCTCTCTCCAGTCACTATTTGATTGGAATGAACTTTGGACTTGGGAGAGGATTTGATCTCTTGTTTGTGTCTTGGAATAAAGTCTAGAGCTCTTGTATTGAATGCAAATGGCTGAAACTTGGATGCCTTGAATGTGTGGTGGTTGGGGGTATTTATAGCCCCAACCACCAAAGTGGCCGTTGGGGATGGCTGCTGTCGTATGGTGCACCGGACAGTCCGTTGCACCACCGGACACTGTCCGTTGCGCCAGCCACGTCACCCAACCATTAGGGTTTGACCGTTGGAGCTCTGCTGAATTGGGCCACCGGACAGTCCGGTGGTGCACCGGACAGGTCCTGTTCACTGTCCGGTGCGCCTTCTGGTGCCTGCTCTAACTTCTGCGCGCGCAGGCACACACTGTAGCGCATTTAATGTTCTCTGCAGACGACCGTTGGCGCGAAGTAGCCGTTGCTCCGCTGGCACACCGGACAGTCCGGTGCTTCACCAGACAGTCCATTGAATTATAGCGGAGCGGCCTCCCAAATTCTCCCTGGTGCACCGGACACTGCCCGGTGGTGCACCGGACAATGTCCGGTGGCACACCGGACAGTTCGGTGCGCCAAACTAGGGCTGCCTTCGGTACACTTTGCTCCTTTGTTTTGAACCCTTTCTTTTATCTTTGTATTGGTTTGTTGTGAACCTTTGGCACCTGTAGAGCATATTTTCTAGAGCAAACTAGTTAGTCCAATAATTTGCGTTGGGCAATTCGACCACCAAAATTCAATTGGAAAAGGTTTGACCCTATTTTCCTTTCAGTTCTCTTGCATGTCATGATGCTCATCGACCCGCCCAATTGAACTCTACCGTAGCCGGAACCCTGGAACATTGTGGAACGCCACCGCGGACACTCCCTCCTTGACTCACCGTTCTATCCCTTCACCCATCTTCCTAGCTGTCGTTCTTGAGTCCTGGTAAGTAACTAAAGCCTATCGTGCTCCCAATTCAAATGTTATCGTGTTGTGTCACTAGGCACGGGTCCGTGAAGGTTTTCGATCCGCGGGTGCTCATAGACTGAGCTCTAGGATGGAGTTCGTGCCCGATTTTTGATCCCCAATGGAGCGCCAAGAGTTGAATTAGGTGTAAGAACAAATTTGAGCATGGATTATAGAATATAGCGGCCTATGCAGGTTCGCCGAAGTAATTGTGCTGCCATCCGTGGTCGAGGACCTAGTCGTGTGAAGGAGGAAGAAGGGGAAGGTTTAAGTGAAAATGTCAGTGACTCAGAAAATAGTGCCATGGGTTGGTCTAGAGTTATTCGAATACCCAGGGGGCTCTGTGCGAAAGTCTCATGTGGGCACGAGCGCGGGCGAGTTGTCTCTGTTCGCGGGCCGACCCAGGCTGAATTGAGCCTGACACTATTCATCGTTTCTCCTTTTCTTTTTACTCTCAGCTTAGGAAATTTGTAGAAAATAGTAGAAAACTGGAAATATCATGAGACCAATTTTGCCAGACTCCTAAAATCACATAGTATTTAATAAAAATAGTTCCAAGATTTTTATTCCAAACCTGAAATTATATAGCATTTAAAGATGCTCAAACCAAGCCCTTTAAAATTTTAGAAATAATTTAGTAACTCCAAAAATTGTGAAACTTTTTGGCTTAGCATGATGATTGAAGACCCTGGGTGAAGTTTGAAATGATTTGGACACTGTTTGGTCAAAACCCCAATAACTAGCCTCCTAGGGATAAGTTACTCAATACTAATAGAATACAAAATTAGGAAACCCTAGTGATTAGTTTGTACCATGAAGGAAAGTTGTATTCAAAATACAACTTAGTATGTTTCTATTGTGTAACTGCATATTCATGACATCTCATAAGCATTCATGTACACATATTGTCATGTATAGAACACGAGGAAGAAACTGTGGTAGAAGAACAGGTTGTCTCCCAAGCTGAAAATCCTCCAGCGGAGAACAACTTTCACTTCGACATCTGTGATGTGGACCCTAAACCTCCTGCAACACAAGGCAAGCCTCGGTGCATTATCCCTTTCCTTGTTTTAAAAACTTTATCACCTTGTATGATGCATTAGGTGATAGGAGTTATATGCTAAACAATTGATGCATTCCCTTCCTTAGAAAATTGGTTACCATTCCTTGTTACCTGATTTATTCAAACAAGTTTTATGATGCTTAGCCTGGCTTTAGAAAACAAAATGTTTTGTTTTAAAACAAAAGGTGATGCTTCATATTGGATGGGAATTTTTACAAAGAAAAGAATTATGATGGTAAATCCGTCATGGTCGTGATGGGTTCAACATATGACAAGAAGTACCTCTGCCAGGTACCAAACTTTGGGGTTTTAAGTAATAAAGATGAGACTGGGCAGGTGACTTACACGAGAAGGAAGTCTCGGTGTAGTGTCTCCATCTGAGTCGGTTAAGGACCGAGCCGATGTAGGCTTGCTGACCGAGGACCTTTTAACTGGCCATATGCCTCGTCATGGGTAAGCTTTGCCTCAATCGGACCAATACTAGAAAGGCCACTGCGCAATGGGAGTGGAGAGATGGTGAGAGTAGCGTGTACCCTCTGTGGAAAGAGGCTGGACGATGGAGTATCTGTGCTATCGACTGGCGTGAACCCATTCTAGTCTTGAGAAACCCGGTGGCGAGTTGACATATGCAAGGGTTAAGTGCTACATATATCGTGTGGTTGGAGATCCCCAACTAGGTATTAATCGATTCGGATCACTGTTACTTCTCGGACATGAAGACTTGGTCACTGACTTACAAGTAGCAATCAAGTGAACTGAAGGGTTAATAAAAGACGGCTAGTATAGGCCAAGTGCTTGATCTAGAATAGAAGAACTCTAGATGTAGGTAATTACTTAACTGATAATAAAAAATGGATTTTTAAGGATCCACTCATAGTAAGCTTTTCTGCAAAAAGAGTCTTTGAATCTTGTTAAGCTTTACCTTGATTCCCAAAAGCCAACATATCCTTGAGAGTTTTTTCCTTTGACAGGTAAGACTTGCGAAAGTACACTTCGTACTCAGGTTTTTCAAACCCATGTTGTTGTAGGTGATGAAACGGCTGAGTTCTGCTGTTTCATTTCCAAGGTGGTTCCCAAGCAGGAGGATGAACACTAAAACCTATTTGGGGAGGGTGTTTTGCCTCCCGGTGATGTAATAATAAGTTACACACTCAAGTACCTGGATATGTAATAACTACTCTTTCTATATTTTTGTATGAATGTAAATTATGTTATTGTAATCCTTTCCACTTACTCTCTTCTCCGATGATATATAATGTCTGCTTGATGGGTTAAGCGCTCTTGGGCGATATGATGGAGATACAGATAACCGAACATGCCGAGTCATTAGGCACACTTGCATGACTGTCTGAGGTCCTTAGGACAAGAACATCTGTAGGTGGGCCTAATACCTTGGGAGGTTCCTTGACAACCACAATAAGTGTTGTATAAGGATGTGACATGGGAAGAAAATGTGTGTACTCAGTGAACTTATCCACCACAACGATGATGCAGTTAACACTTCCAAAATTGAGGAGGCCCTCAACAAAATCCATGGAGACAATATCCCATGCTAGCTGAGGAATATGAAGAGGCTGGAGTTTTCCTGGATATGCTGAATGATCTGGTTTGGCTTGGATACATATCTAACAAGATTGGACGAAGTTATGAGTGAACGGCTTCATGTGTTTCTAGGCAAAGGGTGATTTAAATCCGTTGTATGTGGTTGTGGCACCTGAGTGACCACCCAGCGGTGATCTATGCAAGGCTGTAACAATGCGATGATGAAGGTTTGGATCCTGCTCAATCCATATACGGTTCTTATATTTGAGTATTCCATTTTGGAGAGTGAAATGAGGTACAACTAAGGAATCGATGGCCAACTTGGACAAGAGAGATTATGAGTCTGAATCTTATATGTAGCTCTGTTGGACGTCAGACAGCCATTGGGGCACAACAACTGACGTAGCACTGAGCTCAGCTAGCATGTGCCTTGACGGTGCATCTACAAC
Source organism: Zea luxurians (assembly GCA_029449295.1). Taxonomy (NCBI): domain Eukaryota; kingdom Viridiplantae; phylum Streptophyta; class Magnoliopsida; order Poales; family Poaceae; genus Zea; species Zea luxurians. The sequence continues at coordinate 178,823,338 of JAOPSE010000003.1, read as the reverse complement.
ACGATTTGCAGCACCATGCCGGTACACGATCTTATACTGAAGGCCCAAGAGTTTTGTGAATACTTTGTGCTGACACGTGGTACGCAATCATTGCTCATTGAGTTGGGATAAGCTCTGGTGATTAGTGAGGATGATGAACTCTCCAGTTTGCAGGTAAGGGCGCCATTGTTGTACCGCCACTAGCACAGCCATGTATTCCTTTTTGTAGGCTAAGAGGCCCCTAGATTTTGGTCCCAAGGCCTTGCTAAGAAAAGCAAGGGGATGACCCTTCTGCATAAGTACTGCCCCAACTCCCAAAGAGCTAGGATATGTTTCAATTGTAAACTGGGATGAGAAATCTGGCAGAGACAATACAGGTGTGGTTACCAGTGCCAGTTTCAAAGCTAGAATCACATATGTATATTCTCATTATTGGGAGAAATACCTCAAGCTACTATCAATTCAACTCCACTAAAATAGCTTAGACTACATATATCATCATTCTTAGTCCTATATCCTAAATGACCATGACACGCACAGTGATCAGAGCTATAAACAGGAGGGAGTAATGGAGGAAGAAGAGGAGTGGGGGAAGGGGGAGAAGAACAAATAGGAGTAATGTCTATTTCTTTCTTATCCCTTCTCTAGCCACACCTAGAGTATAAGTAACCTCTATTACAAAGGTCACATAGGAACCCGGCCTGGCCAGCCCACACGTGCACATTACGCCCATTAAGGCCCAGCGACTCTCACATTCGCACGACGGATATGACCTCCTCTCCCAGCAGGTTCTTCAGGCTCCTGTGGCATGTGTGGCAATGTCGAGCTCATGACAGTCCATCTTAGGATCCAAACAAATGCCCAACAATAGCATAGTGGAAGCAACATCCCAATCAATCACCTCGGTTTTGGTTTCCTTGTCTATGATGCCAGCCTTCAACTTGAGAAAGCCCACTTGTTTTCTGAACATGCCAACACACCGCTACCCCTGCATTGCAAATCCAGATGTAATCGAGTGCAAATTGAGCGATGTCATCTAATCACTCAATCACAGAGCACAACAACATTTCGACGAGCCAACAGCAAAAAACACACATCGCCTGGATGAGGACCCGTGTGAGGATCCGTCTCCCGTAGGTGAGTCTGGTTGTAAAATTATAAAAACCTACCACTGCAATGGATGGGCATTGGTCGCTGGGCTCAGGTGGCTAGGCATGGGGGCTCATGCAGGTGATGGCATGAGTGTGATTGAGTGAATTATGAAGGGGTACCAAGGTGGGGTCTTGGTGGGCTAGCTTAGGGTGTGCCACGCCCCACGTGGACCCCTATGGGACCGCCCTTGGCATGGGGTGGCTGAGAAGTTGGTGTGAAGTTTGGAGAGTGAAGGGAGGTGTCGGAGAAAAGATCTTCGAGCCCCTTAGGACCATCAGTCAGAGATAGAGTGTGGGATAAGGACCTCTGGACTACTGGGGACCACTCGTCGGTTGGAAAATAAGGGAATTGTCTACCCTGGAAGTGCACACCCTGAATAAACACCGAGGCACTGAGCCTGGGGTCAGGCGTGGCAGAGCGAGAGAGGGGGGCCAGGCGAACCGAAGGGAAGCTAATCGAGTGGATTCCTCGCCTGGCTCAAGACTGACCCACCATAAATGTCTGGTCATAGTAACTACGCCTGGAACCAATCCACAGTAGAGAACCGGTTCGTTGAGACCAAAGCTACAAAGGCCAGAGTCGGCGTGACGCAGAGGAAGTAATAATGGTGCTAGGGCCTTGCTCCGCCCACGTCATTCGTCATAATGAGCACAAGAAGAGACGACCAGGTGACCAGGATGATACGGACAAGGCAGCTTCACTAGGCTAAAACACTCGGTTTTACCATAGTATATGTAGGATACTTGATTTCAATCCCCCTAAAGATATCAAAAATGAAGACAACACAAGTTAGATATAAAAACCTCCGTCCTCCTGTTAGAACAAAAGGACGAAGGTGTTCGATGAGAAACATAGTGAAATAGTATTAGAGTGACTAAGTGAGACTTCATGTCTTACTTTTCTCATATGCCTTAGCATTTTATTCCATCTCCCTTCATAAATAAGTGTACAAGCATACCTTTGACTCCTGCACATACAGGATGACACGAAGGCTCTTCGTTGGCTAAGCAGTACGAAGTGAAGGCTCACCAAAAAAAGGTAATTTATGCAGGGCACCGTTTATCTATTTATAGGGAAGATGAACCACCTTATTAAAAAATTACAATCATGCCCCTTATGGCTTTACAAGCACCGTTTACAAATGTCGTAGGGACATTGCTGCCTTTTCCCTTTATTTACACCCATTACGCCCTCTTCGCTGTTTTCATCCGAGGCCTCTTTCATGCCTAGGCTGGCTACTTCGACTCACATCTTTGTTGTTTATGCGTGTATATGAAGCTTTTTTCACGTTGCTTCAGCTGAAGGCTAGTTTCATTCAGCCTATATTATACACCTAAAACAGCAGAAGGCCAGCTTCGTCTGGCTTCCTTTATATACCTAGAACACATTTGATTATGAAGTACAATGTTTTGAGGACCTTCAGTAATGTAGGCCCCCAACAGCAGACCCTTGCGGGATGAGTTTGTTTCTTCAGAAAATTGTAACTGGGAGCCCTTGCGCCGAAGGTCTAAAAAAACTCTCTCAAAGCTCGTTATGAATTATTAGCTTTGAATAGTGGGACTCGGCAGTCAGTGAGTGCAACAGTTAAAATTAAAAATCATGTATATAAAAGGGGGCGACATCCAGTGTTATTGGCACAGCTTTTGTTGTTTGCATTTGCTGCTGCCAGAATTTGCTCCACTTTTAAAGCTTGCTTCGAACATCTTTGCCACTTTGAAACCAGCCTTATCCATTTGAAAATCACTCACTTTTTATTAGAGATGGCTAGAGAGCAATGTGTTGCTAAGATGTCCTTGATGCCTTCATCAGATGTGCCAGAGATGAGGGTTGAAGAGTTTGTTGCAACAATAGAGGATACCGCTTCTCCGGCTAAAGCCGGTTCTGTGAATTCATCCGAGGATAGTGATAATATTGACATTGAAGAAGATAGCACTACCATACATCCTACAAAACCAAGCCATGTGGACTTTGGTAAATCAAAAATCAAAGGAGGACATATTGAGGTACTTAACCTTTTTGGCTATATTGATAATGTTGATTGGGTGCGATTAGGAGGTGATGATTTAATGCCGAATCCGAGAGAGGACGAAGTCGTTGTATTTTGAAAGTTTTCTAAAGGTTGGACTTAGATTTCATTTCCATAAGACGATAGTTGCAGTGTTGAAAAGGTTTAACATATACCTTCATTAGTTCACCCCAAACACTATAGTGCATCTAGAAATTTTCATTTGGATGTTCGGAGTCAAGGGGTTGAACTTGATGCCGAAGCTTTCTGTGAAGCCTTCAATGAAGTTCATGCATTACACTTCCAGACAAAGGCGACTAGAGATCTTCACAACAACTTTGGTTGCTACAACTTCGCTTATCGAAGGGGCGCGATGTTTCTGGCTCTTGCATACCAAAGCAAGTGGCCAAATGAATGGGTGAAGGAGTGGTTTTACATGAAGAATGACTTGAATGAACGAACTTGTATAAAAGGAATTATTCAGACTCCTATTGTTACATGCTTCGGTTGTAAAAAACCAACATGTTACATCAACTTCGAAACTCAGGCTGTTATGGTTGCTTTTAATGCTGTTTGCACATACAGTGGAACAAGAAATCTTGTTTAGGAGTTTTTAGCTTTTAAGACATGGCCACTACGACTAAGTGGGAAATGTTGAAGATGTCTAAAAAAGAAGCTTCAGACGTCGAGCCTGGGTTGGCCAGACTTGTTTACAATTATAAATTTGAAGATGAATTTGGAGAACCTAGTGATGGGTGGTTAGATTATATTGAGACGAAATGTAATGAAATATTTGGTAATTATAGAAAACCTGAAGCCGAAGCTTTACACCGGGCTTTTGCGGCTCAAAAAAGACATCGATTGAACCATGTTTTTGATGCTATTGGCTTCTTCTATCTCGACTATCCCAACATGGTCCAGGATTCTAAGAAAAGGAAGACAAAAGTGACTACTAGGCAGCGCAAAATCCCAAAGATGCAAGTTGAGTCGACTCTTCAAGCTTCAGGGGAAGTTCTGGTAAACATGCTTTTTTGATTTTTGGTATATTGGTCATAAATTTGCTATATTAATTTCTTGATTTAAATATTGTTTAGGCTGCACCCGAAGCTAAGGTGGTAGCTAAAATTGAGGAACCCCCTTCTATGAGAGCCGAAGAGGCAAAGATTGGAGAAACTATTGCCTTGATAGCGCAAAGAGTTACACATTTGGAGTCGCTCGGAGGGAGCAAAGACGAGGAAGAGGAGGAGCTAATAGCTCCAGTAATTAGCTCATTCTTCAATATTGACAAAGATGAAATTGAGGAAAAGGATACTGCCAGTACAATACTAGCACCAAAGGGTATAGCACCGCCTGCTGTAGATGTGACTGGACCAAGTAGTCTGGGGTTTAAACAGCTACAGTGGTGACATCTTCAGCGATCATGGCAACCGAAGAGAAAGGTTCCTCCAAGCCTGTTCTAGCGGAGGACAAGGGGTAAGGGGCCTACTAAGATTGAAGAGGCAAAGAAGTTAATTGAAGATGATACACCGCTTGGAGAAGGACCTTTTGACCAAGACTTGGGTGGTCAAAGGTATAGGGTTCATCATGTTGTGGGGAAAGTTATGGGTGCGAAGCACCTGGTCGAAGCTATCGGTTTTGCTGAACAACTTGGATACCCTTCGTGGTCAACTATCTTTGGTGGCAGGCCAGGTGATTACTTGTATAGCTGCCCAGACAATATGGAAACTGAAGTAAGTTGCTACATGGCAGATAATATTGGTTTCCCGAAGCTGGAGGCCATGCTCTCAACCATGTCCTCTGAAGACTTTTCTGATTGATTGGCTTACACGCATCTTAAGGTAACTTCTATTGATTTTTGCTTTTGAGCTTCAGGTTGGCTTGATGGAATAATTTATTTATCTTTCCATTTTTATGTCTTGTAGGGTTTGCTCCTGAGCAAGGCCCTGAGGAACAAGAGAAATGTTGAGGGCGTAGCTGTCCAAAAAGAGCTAATGAAGCTCAGATCCAAAGTATCTGGGCTTCAGTTTGATTGCGATCAGAAGGAAAAATCTTTCAAGATTCTGGAAAACGATTTTATTGAAAGTCACACTGAAGCCCAAGTTATGTGCGAAGAGAAAAGTAAGCTCGAAGAAACAATGGGGAGAAAAATATCATAGCTCAAAGCTTCTAACGCTGAAAAGGACAATTGAACTGTGTCGCTTGAGGCTGAGCTAAAGCGAGCAAAAGAAGAATATGAACCTGAAACAACGAAGATAATGCAAGCATCTGCCAAAGTAGCCGTTAATCTTAGCAATGCTCAAGTGAGAATAGATGACCTAAAAGACAAAGTGAAACATGTGAGACAACTCAATAAAAACTACCGAATTCTGCTAGCAAACTGTCACACCATCGGCAATAGATGCCATAATGAGTTATTGAAGACCTTCCCCTCTACCGGGGCTTTGTCTAAATAGAATAATTTCTCGGATGGTGACTTGGAGGGTCTAATGAGGTCGCTACTCAGTGAGACATGTGCTTTTTAAAAGTGTTCTCTCAGCGAGAGGACTATTGTGCTTGGATAGGTGCCCGAAGCACCGCTTCAGTTTCGTTGAAAGCCGGGTGCAGTCCTGTGAAGGTTTGCACTGATCTTGATTTTAGAGTTTCTACTGACCACGTCCGAAGATCAACTGTCGAAGCTTCGGAGTGGTCTAAAAAATCTTATTAGAAATATGGAAGAGAGGGGGGAAAGAGATAAGCATCGAAGAATCAATAAAGAATAAGGAGAAGGTTTGTACTTTGTTAGTTTCGTCCTTACCTTCGTTGGGCATACACATACTAACTTTCCAAAATCTCTATAGGCGCGACAGGTAGCTGAAAGAGCTGTAGATATTAGAAAGAAACTTCAAAGCAAGAAAGTCGAAGGTATTTGACTTTTCACTTCTGTTAAATTTTAGTGTACTCATGTTTTAGCAATTGTTTTACTAACCCTTACCGAAAATTCTCCACTTCACAGGTAATAATTGAAGTGAAATATACTGAAGCCGAAGTAAAAGATGATAATGTTGAAGCCAAAGCAATCTCTATCAGAGCTACAAACACAGATGACCCTATCCTCAAAATTTGTTAGCAAATCTATGACGAAGTGATGCAAGGCAACAAAGGGGATAGATTCAAATAATGTGAGAGACAATGATTGTTTGATGTTATATTTTTGGTGGTACAAAGTATCTAAATGCTTCAAGACTTTAAGTGATTTGTAATATATTCACACTTCTTACTTTTATTTTTGCTTCTTTGTTTTCTTTTGTGACGTGTGAAATTTTATTCAACATGCGTTTTTGAGCTGATGGCGAAACACATATTCCCTTATTTTCACACATTACCAAGGAAATCATAGCTCTACATTCCCTTAGGAATGACTGCGGAGCTTTTTCACCTTACCTAGGTGAAATGTGTAACACCCAAAATATTAACTTATGTTTTAAGGAAATCCTTTAGAGAAAAATAATAATAATAATAATAAATATAAACATCAAAATAAGTGCCCTTGATAAATGATTGAACTTTAGAATTTACCCTTTATAAAGTAAATGCTCATAATAGAATAATATTAGCTAAATCATATCCTAATGAAGATTAGACATTGGAAAATGTTTTCTATCAAAACAAAGGGATATGAACTTTGGAATATACCTTTAATTTGATTACACACCGAAAATAATATTCTATGTAATAAATGTGGTGTGTATTTCATTACCTAAATAAAATAATAAAAATAAATAAATAATATTATTGTAGGCAGTGGGAGTATTATTCATGTTAGACTTTTGTTGGATATTTGAAATCTAGAGTTCAAAACAAGAATCTAAATTTAGATTGAATAGTTGAAATTTGAAATAGAAAAGAATAGAACAAATAAAAAGGACCGGCTAGGCCGAATCCCCACCCCGCGGCCTAGTTCCAACACTTCACCCGTCAGCCAAGTCCACTCACGCACCAGCCCAACTCCCACCATGCGGCCCACTCCGTTCCCTACCCCTCGCGCGCGCACTGACAGTTGGGGCCTCTTGGTCAGCTTCTCACCCTGTGCCCCAGTTCTGGTCGCATCCTTGTGGGGCCCGGTTATCAAACGACTATCATAGCCGCAGGTTAAGCCACTCGCGCCCTGGTTTCACTGCCAGTGGGGCCATCTTGTCAGTACTGTCTTCATCGAAACGTAACAACCTGCACTTCTCGCTGTGCATGCCACCAACGCCGGATTCCTCTCAGGTTATTGAGATACTAATGGAACCACCCCAGACTTGTGCTTAGGCTATCCGCACTCATGGAACCCTAAATTTCTACTCTAAAAGGAATATTTTATCCTCGTCAGCGAGATTATCTACTCTATCCCACAATCTTTCGCAATCATATTCACCTTAAATCTCTACCCTATACCAACTACCACATATTCTATTATTTATTTTCATCTCTCTCCTAACTGGCCTCTCACAACGTCTCTCTTGGGCCCCACCTCCGGTCCCACCTCTGTCATCCAGTCGCACGGCAGCGAACGCTACAGATAGAGTTCCTCTCAGCCGACTGTATTTTACAGCTATCTTTCCAGTCACTCGCTGCAGCACCATTCGAACTCTATAGCCTACGGTATTCTTTACAATTCCTTTTCAAGTACGTGACTGCGGGCAGCCTTATAACCCCAAGTCGCCGCCTCTCCTCGCATCCCTCTGCTTTGTGCTTCGATTGGGTGATAGCCACGAACCCCTTCGAGCATTGCCGCAAGCCGCTGCCACTAATCCACACTCTACCACCGCTCGGGTCTCGTCCTGGGGGCCTAGGAAGCTCACGCGGGTATGTACGTTCCGCTCCTCGGTTAACCTAGTTTGGCGTTAGCAATAGGGAGTGCAATTGCTCGTCGTGGTTGAAGAAGACCTCAGGTGCCGCTAGTTGCGTGGGAGCGAGGCATCACCACCCCGATTTGAGGTAAAATCACTCCCCTATTCTTCGCTCCACTCTCCTCTACATATGGAACCTTTTGGGAGGAATTTTAGGGCATCGAATCATGGAAATCGTGCTCGGTCGGAGTCGCGCCGTCGTGGTTATCAACCCCGCCGTCGGGTTTGTGCACTGGGGGTAGAAGGTGACTCCTAGGCCATAGGATCATAATCCGGTGATCGATGGACGATATAGGTTACGGGTGCGTTGGAGTTGTCGATCGGATGGTGTACGGCTGAGATTAGGTTTACGAACCGGTTGGGGCTGTTTGGATCGGCACCGTTGGATGGTGATCGGAGGCGTTAGATTCTATCTCGGTTATTTTAAATCCTAAGCGTTGTTGGGTGATCTGAGGGCTGGCAATGCATATTAGTTTATAACCTTCACAGGTGTAATACGAGCCCTCAGCTGGTGATCGGACGGTCGTGAATCTTACGTACCCCTTCAGCCAGTTAGTTTTACATATGAGCCCTTGAGTTTTTAAAAAATAAACCCGTCGTCCACATCAGTTCTAAAGTAATTGCAACTAAGTCCTGATATTTATGAATGGAACCCTGAGCTTTCTAGAATTTATGCACGTAATCTAGAGATTAAATAAATTAAGTAAATTAGTATAGAAAATGGTTTTTAGTATAAAAATAATTCCAGAAACTTGTTTAATTCATAAGTAATTCATTTTAATTTCTTTTTGATCCATTCCAGTTGCATTAGACCCATATTAATGTTGTTTATCCTCTAGTAACTTATTTTGTTATGAAACCTAGGATAAAATTATACACTTAATTTGTTCTATATCTAACACCTAAATCTTCAAAAAATCAAAACTCTTTAACTGTAACTCCAAATTTAGTTATTCTCAAACCTACGATCTCGTTACGATACGTAGAACATTATTATGTAGTTTGTTCTTATGTTTGGTGTGATATTAATTTTTCCTATACCATGTTTGTATCGCTACGAGTAGCAGCGAGGTTACGAGTCACTTGAAGACCAAGTTGGTACCTGGGAATCTCAAGTCTGAGGCAAGTTGTGCCCTTGATCACTTTTCTTTACCTAATAATGTTCTGGTTCATTTGACATGCTTAGGTTAATTTGATGGGACCTAATATGTTTCCCTAGATTTATTTATCCCACACCTTGTTTACCACTGAACTTTTGGATAGTATGCGCTATGGCTCTACTTGGTTTTGGGATTAATGTTACATTTGAATTATGATCATGTTCCAATAATGTTGTTGTTTTAATTATTGTTCATGACAAAATCATTGTGCTAATTAGAACATGGAGCTTAATTTGAGATATTCGTGCTACCACAAGGGTGGAATGGGACACCCTTGGCTGACTAATTGGGAAAGCTAGTGGAGGACTACCTTACCCGAAAGGGGAAAGGGCGATAGAGGAGCTACGTATAGGGAGGTTCTCAAGTCAATCATGCTGTGATGGCTTTTCGGACGAGGGATTCCTATATTGCCCTTCTCAGAAATCGTAGCAGTTTTCTGAAGCTAGTGAAACTTTGTAAAGGCCTCGTAGCGCTACCCTGCCTCGCTTCCTCGGTAGAGGTGTATGGGGTCCATACAACCCCGTGGCAAATGGGTAACACGACTTGTGGGTAAAGGGTGCAACCTCTGCAGAGTGTAAAACTGGTATATCAGCTGTGCTCACAGTCAAGAGCGACTCAGGACTCTCACATGATTAACTTATGAAATTAAACTTAATATGTCATATGCATTGCATCGTGGGTGTTATTATTAATTTCAATCTCTTATTTATTTGGGTTGGTATCTACTTATACTTAGTAACTGCTAATAAAATTTTGACCAACTCTAAAAGCAATGCTCAGCTTTAATCATCACCTTTGGTAAGCCTTACACTTCATATGAGCCCCATTGTAAGTGAGCTCATGCACATTATTCCCCACAACTTGTTGAGCGATGAACATATGTGAGCTCACCCTTGTTGTACTCACATTCTAATGAGGATATCACTTCAATACATACAATGAATGGACCGATAACACGATCGCATGCACGACAGCTAAATCTCCAGGTACGTTCTACCCTAGTCAATTGTGTTTTAGAGCTTACGCTTGGGGCCATGGATGTTTTGATGATTAGAAACCTTGGAGAGGACCAGCAAGGACTTGGGAAAGGCCAAGGTGTTGAGGAGGAGTAGCAAGGGCGTCCACAATAGGAAGGAGATCAAGTCTGACTCGGCTGCGACTCCATCTTGGGTTTCAGGACCAGTCTGCACTAAAATGGACGCCCAGGACGCATCCAGTCTCTGATTGTGACGGACTTGATATGGTTGGAAAGATAAGGAGATTATCTAACCAACCCAACTGGTTCCACCTTAAAATTCATTCGGAGTCAATGGGAATCGTCGAAACAATCTAGCGTTCAGATTCTGTTTTGGTGCTACGTCACCGTCTATTGGGCTGTTGGGCCGTGTATCGCGTCGGAGCCCATTAGGGGCGAGACCAGGGGTCACGCATGCCCTAGTACTCTATTTATTCAGCAGCCGCCGCCACATTAGGTTTTGGGTTTTGCTTAGATCAATTTGTCATCGAACAGTGTCGCTGTCATCGGTTTGTGAGACCCCATCCCGTAATCAATACAATTTTGGTTGTGTTTCTTTCCTGTTCTTGCTTGTGTTCTTGATTACGCTTGCAGGGATAAGCCTTCATGGCGAGGTCACTGAAGGATTACGGGGAGGCTACGCTAGCGCAAAACAAAATTTTCAACCCCATAAAACCAAGAACTACTGCAGTTATAGGTCATGGAATTACCACTAGACGCGCAGAGCAGCGAAAGACATCTTGATGTAGACGAACGCGTCGAGCAGTGCCGTACAGTCATCGGCGTCCTTCACTTCCTCGCACGGTTCGTCCTAGTGCTCCAGATGTAGCACCTCCGAGGTATCCACACATACAGGGAGGAAGCACCGCGTACCGAACTGCTAGGTTCGCGACAGCGGCTTGGCGAGGGCGAGAGGCGAGCGGCTACTCGTTTGCTGGTGGCCAATTAGGGTTAGCCTAACCGCGCCCCGCCCCTCATTATATAGGCGTTATGGTGGGCTTCTGACACCGAGGCCCATCAATAACCCTAAAGCCCAGTCTAATTTCGGATCTAATCCGAGTTAGGCTTCCTTCCCCTTAAGTGTGTGACCCTATAGGTTCACGTACAAATAGACATAGCCCGAGTACTCTTACTTGGCCCAATAATTGACAGCGGCCTCTAGCAAGACATGTCAACTCCTATGCGCACGTAAAGGTCATATCAGACGAACCATTGCAACATTACGTACATGTTGTTCCCTTTGTCTCACGATATTTGGTCTGGCTCTAAGCTGACCTCTCTTTCTCGATACTGTGAATTGGAATCCTTTCAATGGTTAACTCTTAACCCTAGCACGGCCATGCATTTCTTGATCCAATCACTCGAGGGGCCCAGAGATATCTCTCTCACAAAGAGAGGGACAAATTCCATCTTGACTGACCATGCCTCACAGCATGCTTCCTGACAAACCCAAAACTACCTTTATAACTACCCAGTTACGGAATAGCGTTTGATAGTCCCTAAGTAAGTCAATTCACATCTTGAGAACATGCGACAATCTCAGGTCTAAGGATACAGTATTCATGTTGCAAAAAGAGAACTATATTACAATATCTCACGTTGGGTCGGTCCAGCCTCATGTCATACATGCGCCCACATTATTAGTTTAACATCTCCATGTTCATGACTTGTGAAATGTAGTCATCAACTAATACATGTGCTAGTCATCGACTCTGATTAGGGACATCATTTAGAATAACCATATAAGTAAATAATCTCACAAACAATTCACATAATTGCTAATCAATACAAGGTGCCATCCATGGATATTCAATTAAGCAATATATATATCATGGATACAAAGAAATATGCTCATCTCTATGATTATCTCTAGGGCATATTTCTAACAGTCACTCATGTGTCACGAGTGGTAACCAATGGAGCCATGGTGTAGTGATTGCAAGGAACCGTTCGCTCGGAGCCTTGGATCATCAACATCGAGATCTCCACTCAATCAAGTTATCGTATCTCACAGAAGATTGGGCCTCATCTTCTACCAAGTGGTATTAGATTTCCAGGTTGCCTATGAGGTATAATCCTACCTTTAGATTAGTTTTGTTTCGTCCCATAGTCCACAAAAAGCCAAAAAATTAATTATGATCAGTTTTTCCCTACCTAAAACTATCGCCTTAGCCTTTACACAATTCAGTTTTAGAGTCCATAGTTCTAAGTTCGTGTTCTAGGTTGAGTTTGGTTGCTGGTTTAGATTTGTTTTGGTTTAGTTTGATTCTTTCCATCCGCTTCCATCCTACAAAATCGACCCTATCCACAAAACAGATCCTATCACTAAAACCGACCCTATCCACAAAACAGATCCTATCTCTAAAACCGACCATATCCACAAAACAAATTCTATCTCTAAAACCGACTCTATCCACAAAACAGATCCTATCTCTAAAACCGACCCTATCCACAAAACGGATCTTATCTCTAAAACCAACCCTATCCACAAAACAGATCTTATCTCTAAAACCGACCCTATCCACAAAACCGAACCCCCACCCTTCCAACACCTCGCCAGAAACCCTGATTCGGAGTCCAAACTTAAAACGGCCATAACTTTTGCCTCGGAACTCGAATCGGGCCCATTTTTTTCAAATCGCACAGAATTAAATTTTGCATCCGATTCTTTCCGGCTTCGCCGGATTCGCCGTTTTTAAAATTCCCAAATTCGTCTTGGAAATAGGACTTCTCATTTTCCAAACATTTATTCCGGTTTTAGGGAAAACTTGCAGAAATTCCAGAGGACTCGTCTTTGCATAAAACAATCTGAAACTTGGTGTATTTCCTTCTTATGTGCTGCTGCAAAAGGGAAAAATATGAAAAAATATTTGAAAAAAATCGAAAGAAAAAGAGAAAAAAAGAGTAGCACATAAGAGAAACGCCACTGTTCTGTGCACCTCTGTGATTATTTTGCTCCAAGCCTGTTTTCTTGCTGCACCTAGATACTTGTTCCTCCTTTCTTGTGCCTTGGTCCAATTGTTCTATTACATTTTCTAGGCCAGCAACTAGGACGAGTACTTGGAACACTTATTCAGCATTGCTATCTGTTACTGACTTGTGTGCCACATATATATATTTAGTCAGCCTTCCCAGAGCTCCAGCTTTCTTTCGAGCAGAACAGGTACTCCTTTGCATTCACACCCACGCTCATTGGACAGTCACACCGGTCACCGTTTGCCACCTGCAGTGCTTGTAAGAACCTTGTAAGAGCGGGGTAAGACGCTTCATAACTTGTGTTCCATCACCACCACCCTGAGAGATAGTTGTAGGGTTCACATTGTTTGTTGCCTTTTTGTCTCTGTTTTGTGCTAACAATGACAAGACCAAAGAACCAAATGGACAAGGAGAAGGGGCCTAAGCTTAACGACGATGAGTATGTCTCTCAGCTGGAATTGAAGGAGATGATGCGTGCGATGACTGAAGCTTTTAAAAAATACCAGGACTCTGTGGCGACATCCTATGAGCAGCTTGATCGATGAGTTGCTGAACTTGTTACACGCATGGACGTACTGGAGGCTCGTCCCCCACCACCAACTCCAACTCTAGCCCTAGCTCACTCTCCTATGGACGACGACGACGACGGTGATGTTTATGCACCGCTACGACGACGCCTCGCACGTAATCGACAAGGTATGGGAGGTAATGGTAGACGTCGTCATCATAATCCTGAACTAGACCATGATCCATTTGCTAAGATTAAGTTCTCTATTCCACTGTTCATGGGTTTTTATGATGCTGAAGCTTACTTAGACTGGGAGATGATGGTAGAACAAAATTTTAATTCCCATCTTGTTCCTGAGCAGCATAGGGTTAGACAAGCCACTAGTGAATTTAAAGATTTTGCTATCATTTGGTGGAATGAACTTGTTAACACACGTGTTGCACCACAAACATGGAATGCGTTAAAAGAGGAGATGCGAGCTCGCTTTGTTCCCCCTTCTTATAGACGTGATCTTCGAAAAAAATTGCAACGCTTAGATCAGGGATACATGTCAGTACAGGAACACTACCAAGAGCTTCAGAAAGGTATGCTACGATGTGGGGTAGTTGAGGATCCGGAGGATCAAATGGTTAGGTTTTATAGTGGATTGAGGCGGGAGATTCAGGATATTGTTGATTATAAAGAATATCATTCTATACAATGCTTGTTCCACCTTTCTATGTTGGCAGAAAAAGAATTGCAGGGTTGTCAACAGTGGAGGAGCAGCACCTTCGCGCCACGACAGCCACCGGCGCCAGCCAATGCGTCATCCTCTTCGGGCGTACGGACGTCCACACCTTCCTCCACTAGCGGCACACGCAGCACCGCACCTTTGGCATCACAGGGACACGACAACAGCAAGTCTTTGGTGCCTTCGGGTGTTGTAGCAAAACCTGCTACGACCACCTCTTCCACAGTCCACTCCTCCGACATCAAGTGCCACCACTGCCAGGGACTTGGCCATATGCAGCGAAATTGCCCCAGCAAATGGGCATACATTGCTACTGGTGATGGTGGGTATGTTAGTGCTTCTGATGTTGAAGATGAAGATACTATTGGAGCTAACATTGCAGAGACTTATGATGGTGATGAAGAGGTTCTTGGTACAACAGCGACCGAGACCTATAAGGCCTTGATTGTGCAACGAGCTTTGAGTGCCACTGCTGGTGACGACGACAACAGACAGCGCCACAACTCTTCAACATGTTCCTCATCGTCAAGGACTGTCATGTACATACCATCATTGATGGTGGTAGCTGCAACAACTTGGTGAACGTTGAGGTGGTCAAGAAGCTTGGCTTGACCACACGAGAGCATCCCCACCCTTATCACATTCAATGGTTTAATAACAGCGGTAAGTTCAAGGTAACAAAAACAGCAAGGGTGCATTTTTCTATTGGCTCTTACCATGACTTTACTGATTTCGATGTGGTGATTATGAATGCTTGCTCTCTTTTATTGGGACGTCCTTGGGAGTTTGATACTGATGCTATTCACCATGGTAGATCTAATAAACATACTTTCATGCATAAGGGAAAGAAAATTGTGTTGCTTCCTATGACTCCCACTAAAATTGCCCACTTTGAACATGAGAAAAAGACTAATGCTAAGCAAAAAGGTGTTTTGAACTCTGAAAATCAGCAACCTATTAAATTAAAAACTCCTACTTTGCTAGCTACTAAATCTGATCTTGATGAGTTACATGCCTCTGTTGGATGCTATGCCTTAGTGTGCAAAAATGCTTTCTATTCCATTGATGATACATCTATTACTTTGCCACCGGCTGTTGCTAACCTTTTGCAAGAGTATATGGATGTGTTTCCCTCTGAGATACCCCCTGGATTACCACCTGTGCGAGGCATTGAGCATAAGATTGATTTAATTCTAGGGGCGAGCTTGCCCAACTGTGCTGCCTATAGGACCAACCCCGAGGAGACTAAGGAGATTTAGCCTAGTTCCAGGACCTTCTGGACCGTGGGTACATTCATGAGAGCCTTAGTCCTTGTTCTGTTCCTGTTCTTTTGGTTCCTAAGAAAGATGGCACTTGGCGCATGTGTGTTGATTGTAGAGCCATTAATAACATCACAATTCGGTACCAATATCCTATTCCTAGATTGGATGACATGCTTGATGAATTAAGTGGTTCTATTGTTCTCTCTAAAATTGACTTGCATAGTGGATACCACCAGATTCGTATGTCTTTAGGTGATGAATGGAAAACTGCATTTAAAACTAAGTTCGGTCTTTGTGAGTGGTTAGTCATGCCTTTTTGGTTAACTAATTCGCCTAGCACTTTCATGAGATTGATAAACGAGGTTTTACGTGCTTTCATTGGTAAATTTGTGGTGGTATATTTCGATGATATTCTTATATAAGTAAGTCTCATGATGATCATATTGAACTTACATGTTGTTTTTTATGTTTTGCGTGATGCACGTTTATTTGGTAACCTTGAGAAGTGCACCTTTAGCACTAATCATGTGTCTTTTCTCCACTCAATCAAGTTATCGTATCTCATGGAAGATCGGGCCTCATCTTCTATCACATCCCCCCAGGTCAAGAATAGGTACCGCAGGATTAAGAGCATGAAGGATGTTGTGATGAGTTCGTGAGAGGTCTAGACCGTCGTCTCCCAATCAACTATGGTTACTGGATCGTTGTCTTCGTATGATGTAATTATTTAACTATTAAGGATGTGACATTCATTTCTGTACCATGAGTCATCATATGTGTGGGACTTGATCCCAGCACACATGTGAGTCACGCCCAGGTTTGGCCCCCTAAATCAGGGTGTGATAAAATGAAACGTAGTTGTGCATTCCCTTAGGAATGACTTCAGAACAATTTTTATAAAACCATAGCTTTGCATTCCCTTAGGAACGACTTTAGAGCTTTTTTACCTTTACTTGGTGATAAGAATTTAGCTCTGCATTCCCTTAGGAATGACTTTGGAGCCTTTTCACCTTTACTTGGTGATAATAAGTTGGCTCTGCATTCCCTTAGGAACAACTTTGAAGCTTTTTCACCTTTACTTGGTGATAAGAATTTTGGCTCTGCATTCCCTTAGGAATGACTTTGGAGCTTTTTCACCTTTATTTGTATGAAGCTTTTGGCAAACACTTTATCATCGCATACAAAGATATCAAGTTATTATTACATTGTACTATAGGATATGGGAAATAGAATACTTACAAAAAGTATACATAAATACATAGAGGTAACATTTTCACTAGCTTCAGATTTACTTACCCAGTCCCTTGGGGTATTTAGTAAATGTGCTTCGTCTTTGGAACCATAATGTTAAAGTACGAGTTTCAGAGCCCTCCCTTCTGTCCCTTTGCTGTGAATCATGCACTGGGAACTTGGGATGAAGAGTTTCATAGGGAGGTGGTCATGGGATAAAGGAGGTAGACGACAACCATGCACTCATTGCATGGTTGCTCAAAGCATTTAAGGCCAAAGGTGTACGTAGCCTTAGCTCTTGTGACTGAGGCTGACCATACTATGGAATGTATGGCAAACAATACGAAGATGTATTGAACACCTCCTTTGGCTGAGAAGGCTGAGGGGCTGACGAAGCAAGCTCCTTGGGGTGCATTAAATCTTCCACCAAAACTTCGGCCTCCCCATCCCGCTCTTGGAGCAGGTGGACGAAATGCAGTATTTGAAGAGTGATGTTGTGAACTTGCTTGTTGCTGGCCCAATAGACCCTGAGAATGAGACATCTTCTCTTTGGCTTGCATCGGGTTTTGGATGCTTTGGACATGCCTTGGGTGGAATCTTCCCCCAAAGCCCCTGGCGGCCTTGGTGTAACTATGCAACTCCTCCCTTTTTTGGCAGAAGTTGTTATCAGCCCTTACGTACTCATCCATCTTTTGGAGCAACTTCTCTAGGGAGTGTGGAGGCTTCCTTGTGAAGTATTATGTTGCTAGTCCTAGCCTAAGCCCCTTGACCATGGCTTCGATGACGATGTCATCTTGTATTACTAGTGCCTAGGCCTGAAGCCGGAGAAACCTTTGGACAAATGACTAAAGGTATTCATCTGGTTCCTAGTACACTAGAACATGGCCTATGCAGTGACAGGCTTTGATTGGAAACCTTGGAAGCTAGTGAGAAGCATTTCTTTGAGCTTTGGCCATGAAGTGACAGTACTTGGCCAAAGAGATGAGTACCAAGTCTAGGCCACACTTTTGACAACTATGACAAATGACTTCGCCATGACTGCTGAGTTTCCACCTTATGAGGATATGGTGGCTTCGTAGCTCATCAGGAACTGCTTTGGGTCGGATAAGCCATCATACATACGCAATGTAGGTGGCCTGTATAAATGTGGCCAAGGTGTAGCTTGCACCTCTGGTGTAAGTGGTGAAGCTTTGTTATACAGAAAATCCTAAAAATTGAACTGTTCCTGATGCAAGTTGTCATGTTCCTAGTTCTTGTTGTACTGATTGCTGTGCGCTTTGATGTTGCGCATCTCTTCATTTACTTTGTCAATCTTCTTTTGGAGCTTAGAAAGACTAAGCATTTTCTCCTTGCACTTCTTGACTTGTTGATGAAATTCGAGATTACCAATCAACTCATCAATCTCTTCTTCCCGTGGCTCTAGGCTATTGGCCTTCCTCTTCTGGTTCCTTGCCTCCCTAAGGAGAGCTTAGTCCCCTTGATTGGTGTCCAAGGTCCTAAGCATGGGGCCAGTTGTTGTTGCCTTCTTCGGTGGCATGGTGCGAGTTATGGTTGTGGTCATGGGTTCGAGCCCCACGGTGGGCGTCAACGTTGTATATTTGATTTCAATCCCCCCTAAAGATATCGAAAATCAAGACAACACAAGTTAGATATAAAAACCTTCATCCTCCTGAAGTGTTAGCACATAAGGACAAAGGTGTTCAATGAGAAACATAGTGAAATAGTATTAGAGTGACGAAGTGAGACTTCATGTCTGACTTTTCTCATATGCCTTAGCATTTTACTCTATCTCCCTTCATAAATAAGTGTAGAAGCATATAATTGACTCCTGCACATACATGATGATACAAAGGCTCTTCGTAGGCTAAGCAGTACGAAGTGAGGGCTCATAAAAAAAGATACTTTATGCAGGGCACTGTTCATCTATTTATAGGGAAGAAGAACTGCCTTAGTACAAAATTACAATCGCGCCCCTTAAGGATTTACACTCATTATTTACAAATGTCATAGGGATATTGCTATCTTTTCCCTTTCTTTACACCCGTTGTGCCCTCGTCGTCGTTTTTCATCTGAGGCATTCTAGGCTAGCTACTTCGACTCGCATCTTCATTGCTTGTGCGTGTAGACAAAGCTTTTTTCATGTTGCTTCGGCCGAATGCCAGCTTCGATTAGCATGTATTATACACTTGAAACAACCGATGGTCGGCTTTGTTCAACTTTCGTTATATACCTGGAACACATTTGATTATGAAGTACAAGTGTTTTGAGGACCTTCGGCAATGTAGGCCCTCAACAGTATAGTGGCTCCTTCTTGAGGAAGCCACTAGCGACCGACGCCCACCTTGACCTATAAAAGGAGGAGGTCGGTCGCGAGACAAGGAGAGGCTAAGATCCCATGAGTCTCAAGATCCGGATGAACCAAAAGGAGGGCACACAATGGAAGAAAACGACACATGCTCGATGAGACCTAAAGACTTGGAGGCTGGAGCCAAGGCTTAATGTAGGACTCCAGTTCCGTAGTATTGAGGTCCACCCACGCATAAGAGACTTGGGAGATCTCCTTCCCTCTCTCGCCTGCTTGTAACCCCTACTGCAAGCATTGAGCAATAAAGGTACCGGTAGCGCGAGCCATCGAAGACTGGATGTAGGGATGTTCTGCCTGAACCATTATAAACCTTGCGCCTACCGAGCACACCATCCGGAGCCTAGGACATGTACAAAAAAATTTACTTGTCAGAGCAGAGGTTCAAAACACCAACATACGGTGAAGGCAAGATAGTGATGTGTGGATGATGGGAGTGGCACAATCACAAGAGGCTACTGGAAGCTCGAAGTTAGGTGGGTTGAAGCTTGAAGAGCCAATGGGGGTTAAGGCAGGGTGGTCCATGAGGGAGGTGATGATGGGCGGTGGTGGTAGCATATAAGATTGGGGAGGGAGGAGGTAGATGAATAGGACTTGGTGGTCTCACATGTGGGGTGTTGAAACTAGGATGGTAGGGTTGCATGGCTAGAGAGTGGTAGCCCTCTGGTGTAAATCTTGAATGTTTATTTTGGATGACATTATTATTGAGGCCATGATTGCTTCCTCCTATTAGAAATATATTTACATTTTTACCTTTGTTATGTAAAGTAAAAATATATTATTAATTATCCAAACATGACATGGACCTGAATATAATTGTTGTCAACTGGACTACTATGGAACCATAACAAATATATTTTCTTAATCTTACGAATAATAACTTAGAGCTTCTTTGTTTCCTTCCAAAATTATATAATCCATCTTATTTTATATAGATTATATAATCTAGATTGTATAATCCACTTTATATAATCCTATTAGAAATGTTTGTTTACTCAAAAAGTCAACAAATCTAGAATAAGCACATAATGATCTGCTTGTGGATTATCATAATCTAGGTACCAAGATTATATAACCCATCCCAATAATTTGTGCAATTTGTTTGCCTCTTCACTTATTTAAGTTGGACTATATAATCTAGAGGATAAACAAATCGGGTCTTAGAGCAACTCCAATATAGTTCTCTAAACATCTCTCTAAATCTTAAATTTAAGAAGTGAACAGAAAAATGCTTCTCCAATAGTTCTCCAAATAGACTTGTTAAATTTTGTTAATTGCTATCTAACCCTATTTACTCTCTACATTTAGCAACTCGATAGGAACTCTCTAAACGTAGTTGGCACCAATTTCTTCACACTTGCGTGCTCATTTTCTCCTTTTCCCACACAATGAGGTAGCCAGGTACGACACACACTTTTTTCAATTTTCCCGCACAGTGAGGCAGCTAGGTTCAACACGTGTGACATAAGCTTTCCCTCCGCCATTGAATCACTACTGTCCCATAGGTTGCGCCACCTGACCACTGCTCCTCCACAGGTCGTGTCGACCGGCCTTTTCTCCTCCATCCTCGACATCTTTTGCTCTCGACTCTGTCGTCTGCGAGGTCCAACGAGAGGAGACCTATCAACGCTAGATTCAAAATCGAACTAATCCCTAAATATGAGTAACTATTGGAGATCAAGCTATTTTTACTCCCAATAGCTATTTAACAACTTGCTAAACATGACTTTAGCAAGATTTTTTAGAGAACGATTATAGTTGCTTTTAGTCATAGTAACATCGTAAACTCGTACTTGCGACCCTATTTAAGGGGTATTTGAATACACTAGAGATAATAGTTAACTGCATAAATCCAAATAGTCTAGCTAATAGTTAAAACTATTAGCTATTTTTAGCGAAGTAGCTAATAGTTAGCTAGCTAATTCTATAAAAAATTACCTAACTACTCCCTCTGTCTATAAATGTTAATCGTTCTCATTTTTTAGGAGTCAAACATTTTTTAATTTTGACCATGTTTATAGAAAAAATATTAATATCTATAATACATAATTAGTATCATTAGATAGATCTTTGAATCTACTTTTATAGTAAAATTATTCGAAAATACAAATATTAATTATATATTTTATAAATCTAGTTAAACATAAGAAAGTTTTACTGAAATGAATACCATAGCGACAAACATTTATGAACATAAATGAAGGGATCAAAGGAATAACTATTAGTACATTCAAACACCACGTGCATACAGCCATACAGGCTTGTGGCGAGACAACATCACGAATTCACGACTGTTAGCTAGGTTCACCAGTGCTAGTGCCTGGCGACAATGACGCTGGGCGTACATAAGTCGCGTGGTGTACTGTTCCAGTTGACTCCAGTTTAGGCTTGCTTATTATTTCGACAATTGTGACCTTTTCTTTTTCATGTTTCCTTTTTTGCACATGAATAAATGCACATCAGAGTGGTATTTGGCGGCAACCGGCACAGCATGGAGAAGATATTTTGGCTAGCTAGGGTCGCCTACTTCATTCATTTTAGATACGCTAGATTTTCGTTTGGTTTTTTGTCGCCGCCCGACTGGATTTATCCATGCGACTCACGACCAAAAAGTCAGCGGCCCTGCACCCCACGCCCACACCCACACACGTCCTTCAATTCCACGGCAGCATCGTCAACTTCTTCGTCCTGGCCCGCCCGACGGTTTCTCTCTGCAGATAGGTCTAGGCGTTCGGATTATTTTAAAATATTCGGGTATGTTAACTCGGATATTAAAACAGTTACCCGCTTTTTGTCAAAAAAAAAATTACACAAAATTTCAGATATCTGATATTTCGGGTTGGGGTTTTTACTCGGAATACTTAAAATATTTTAAAAAGAATCCTACTAGCATTTAAAGCAACAAATAATTGTTTTTTTTCCAAATCAAATCATGTGTTCATATTAATTAACAACAAATCAATTATTAAGTTTGCCTAAATATATATTAATTTGTTAAAAAAAAGATTTATATTGCATCAAACCACTTCATGTCTTTGCATTTCGGATAGTTCGGGTACCGAGTAACATTACCCCAACTAACCAAACTAAATTCGTGTTTTTATAATTGGTACCCGAAATTGTGATGGGGTATTTCGGATCCGGGTTCTTATAATTCGGATTTGGGATTCGGGTATCGAGTATTTTGCCTACCCCTATCTGCACTAACGTCTACCCACACGTGTGGGGCCAGGCATGATCCGTCTCACGCGTTAGTGAACGTTACTGCATAGGATCTGTCTTGCTACAGTAAGAATGTACCGTAGCTTAGTTGATTTGTTCACCACGTGCTTGAGCGACCGAGCGTGGTTTCGATCTCTAGGATTGACATCCGTGCTTTTTTCTGGGTTTCGATACAGATTTACACACACGCGAACGTTCAGTGGTACTACAAATTTCCCATGCACTAGAGGTATACTGAACCCTAATGTGTATACTGAATGCGCACAAGTGTGTGTGCGTGTGGTGTGGTATGTGTAGTGATCTGAGTTCATTGCGTGCTTGTACCCTAAAAAGAGAGTGTGTACGAGAACCAAATGAAAGAGGACGAACAGTTAGAGATGGACATGGTGCATGGCATGAGTGAACAACAGTAGCACCTCAGTTGCAGCAACTGGGTGGTTCAATTCATCAGCTTACACTACTGTACTAGTCACTGACTATCCATAATCCATCCATGTTTAGAACATGGTAAAAAATAAAAAAAAGTAACTGAGACAAACAACAGTGCAGCAGTGCAGAGATTGCATTGCATATGTTATGAGGGGAACAAGGCTCCGGGGACCTCCTATGTACGGGCTCAGGCTCCCTCTGGTAACAGCCTTCTTCCCCCTCCCTCCCTCCCTTGCTCCAGGAAGCGAAAACAGAGGAGGAGGACCAGCGGCGGCGGATGGATGGATGGATCAGTCGTCGTCAGTGTAAAAGAACAACCAAGGAATCATCAGGCCTGGGCCTCTAGCTCCCGTTCGCCGATGAAGGTGCCGTGGAAGCCATAGGGCACGCGGGAGGGGAGCTGGACCGTGGCCTCCAGCCGCATGTCGGCGGCGTTCACCACCAGGAGCTCCGACGTGCCCGCGCGCTCGTCGCGGACCAGGGACAGGATGTAGCCGTCGTCCTCGCCGCGCGCCGGCGCGCCCTCGGTGGGCACGAAGCAGGGCTCCCCGCCGAAGCGGCCGTCGCCGTAGTCGAACCGGACGAGGTCGCCCGTGTCCAGGTCCACCTTGGCGAACCCGGACACCTTGGGCCACGGCTCCGCCACGGCCAGGTACGCGTACCGCGTCCTCCGCCCCACCATGTTGCGGTTCACCATCCCGACCTCCAGGTTCACCTGCGCCGACGGAGGCAGCACGGCGCGGCGCGTGGACGCGCCCGTGCGCGTGTCCAGCCGGATCTCGGTCAGCACGCTCTGGAGCCGCCCGTCCTCGCCGCCGTCGTCGTTGAAGATGGAGTCGGCGGGGGTCATGCAGGACCCGACCACCACCACCTCCCCCGTGCCGGGCTCCTCCCACGCGTTCCACAGGTGGAAGCAGAAGCAGTCCGGCACGTCCACCCACACCATCTCCGACGCGTCGCGCGCGTACTTGGGCAGCACGCCGAAGCGGGACGTCTTGCCCTGGTCCAGCACCACGGGGGACCCGCCGCGGAGCATCTCGCCGAGCTTGAACACCACCTGGTGGTCGGGCACCACCACGAACCGCTCCGTGATGGCGAAGTCGTGGATCATGGTCGGCTGCTCCAGCGGGATCTCCACGTCGTCGGACTTGGTGCCGTCGGGCCGGAAGTAGAAGTACCTCAGGTAGGGCCGCCGGATGACGTCGTAGCTGAGCGCGAAGAGGTCGCCGGAGGCCGGGTCCAGCTTGGGGTGCGCGATCATGCTGGCGCACCCGAGCTGCCCTTCGAAGTCGTAGCGCCCGACGGTGCGGAGGTCCCCATCGGCGGTCACGCGCACCTGGTACGGCAGGTCGTCCTCGGACATGGCCAGCAGGCGGCCGTTGAAGTAGACGAGGCCGGCGTTGGCGACGCCCGTGCCGCGGGACGCGTCGACGAGGCCGCAGAGGCCGCGCGCGTAGAAGAGCGCCAGGCGCGCGATCCCGGAGTGGCCGTGCAGTTCGCCGATGGCCTTGGGGAACACGGCCCGCCCCAGGGCGCGCTCCTGCCGGAGCCGCGCCGTCTCGGTGAAGCGGCACGCGTACGACTCGGCGGCGCCGTTGCGGATGCGGACCGCGTGCACCATGCCGTCGCCGTCGAACAGGTGGTGCCCCGCGGCGGGGTCGAAGCAGGGGTTGGCGCCGTTGCGCGCGTACACGCCGGAGATGAAGGGCGGGATGCGGCCTGACACGGGCAGCGACCGTACGGGCGGCTGCTCGCCGACGGGGGCGAAGTTGCCAGCGATCTGCACGGCCGGGTCCGCCGACCGGGGCAGCGCGCGGGGCCGCTCCAGGAGGCCCGCGATCACGCCGGACTCGAACGCGTCCAGTGCCGCCGCCGCCGCGCGCTGCAGGAAGCTCAGGCCTTTCTCGCCGCCGGCCGCCGGCGCGGGAGCGGGCGCTGGCGCAATGGGCGCCGCCGGCTTGGGCGGCGCGGCGTAGCGCACGGCTGCGGGCGGCGCGCTGAAGACCGAGTTGGCCGCTGCCGCCGCGGCGCGGGGCGGGGCGAAGCGGGCGGTGCTGCGCGTGCGCGTGCCGCCGCGGCGGTGTACGGTGGAGGAGGAAGGGCAGGACGAAGAAGCAGGGGACCTAGCTGTGAGGGCCTGCATCGCTGGCTGCAGAGTGTTGTGGGAGTTGAGCGACCCCGACACTGCGGAGTGTGGATGAGGAGGAAGGCGGGGGATGGATGGATGAGCTGGAGGAGGCTGAGAGGCAGGGTATATATAGAGTTTGGGAGGGAGGCGGGAGACAGGGGAAGAGGAAGAGGAAGGAGAGGGAGAACACCACGTGGCGGATTCCGGGAGAGGGAGGAGCCGCGCTCAGATTCACAGCAGTCAACACAGCAGTACACGAGACAACACTGCTGCAGCTAGGATTGCGACCGCCGCTTCCTATTCCTCTCCTCCCATTTCTTTCCTTTTTTTTTCTGATGAAACGATCCTGAATTCCAACGACTTCGCTCCCTTGAAAATAGGATTCTCAACTCACGAGTAGAAAAAATATAGGATCAGACTATCTCCATCATGCATATGATAGTTGAAAACACTCACAACAGCAGTACGCAACACTTTCGGCGGCCACCGTAGTTTTCGGCGGTCTGACACAGCCGTCGAAAATAGCGTAATTTTCGGCGGCTTCTGACACGGCCGCCGAAAACTAGGCTATTTTCGGCGGCTTCTGACACGGCCACCGAAAATTATGGCTTATTTTCGGCGGCCAGGGTTAGCCGCCGAAAACTAAAAGTTTAAAAACGGTCAGCCCCCTTCTTCTTCTCTTTCTTTCTGTCTTCCCTGGCCTCCCGCGCCGCCGCTCCCTGCCCGCCCGCGCCGTCGCTCCCTACCGCCCTTGCGCCCCCCGGCCGGCCACCCCCCGCCCCTGCCGCCGGTCGCCGGCCACCCGCCGCCGGAAGCTCGGCCTCGGCCGCCGCCGCCGCGCCCCGAGCAGAGCCGAGGACGCCGCCGCCGCCGCGCTTCGAGCCGCCACCGCCCCGAGGCATCACCGTCGACCACCGCCGTTCAAAGCCCCGAGCCGCCGAAGTCGTGGAACCACTCCACCGTCGACCACCGCCGTTCAAAGCCCCGAGCCGGAGAGGTAATTTTTTTAAGTATTTTATTTCTTATTTTCGACGGCTGTTATTTAGATGCCGCCGAAATTATTATATATTTGTAATTGTGTTTGTTTGATTACTGTTTGTAATTTTGTTTAATTTGATTACTATTATATTATTAGTATGCAATTATATTATTAGAATGCAAGTATGTTATAGTATATTATATTATTTAATTTAATTACTATTATATTATTAGTATGCAATTATATTATTAGAATGCAAGTATGTTATAGTATATTATATTGTTTAATTTGATTACTATTATATTATTAGCTTTAATAGTATATTATTAGCATGCAAGTATTTTATTTTTTATTTTCGTATTATTGTTTGATTACTATTATATTATTAGCTTTAATAGTATATTATATTGGTACGTATAATAGTTGCATAATTATTGTATGTGGTACTTAGTTTGATTTGATTAGTATTATATCATTGTTTGTTTTGTATAGAAGTAATATTATTTAGTGGCAGCGAAGTTATGCTGCCAAATTTTTTTGGGTCCTGCTAGGTTCATGTGGGTTTAGAACCTATCCATGTCGTACATACGTGTAGGACCGATACCCTTGACGAAGTTGAAAATTTTTTTCACGATATTGTTCCGTTTAATAGTCTCAGGCATGGCTGAAGATCGTGCATGGATGTACAATGGCTGGAGTAGAAATGGTGCATGGATGTACAATGGCTGGAGTAGAAATGGACGTCATTCTGATGAATGGATAGCCAAGACCAAAGATTTTGTGGACCACGTATTCGCCTTGTCCTTAACCGGCACTGTCAGATGCCCTTGTAGGCGTCACGAAAACAGTATATTTCTTAATAAGGAAAGAGTTAGCCTAGATCTTTGTCAGTTTGGATTTATGCCCGGATATGAGGTGTGGGAACATCATGGTGAGGTAGTACCCAACAGGAATGTAGAAGAGGAGGAGAACAATAATTGGGCTGGCGATGATGCGATGCATGAGATGCTAGATTCGCTACGTCCAGAATTCAACCTAAGCTCCGAGGATCCTGCCACACCAGAGGTTTCCAGATTTTTTAAACTACTAAAAGACTCTGAAGAGCCGTTGCATGAACACACAGATGTGAGTATACTCGCTTTTGTGACTCGGCTCATGTCCATTAAGTCCAAGTACTTTTTCTCGAACAATTGTTACAATGAGATTTTAAAGTTATTAGGAGATGTGCTCTCAAAGCCCAATAAGTTGCCTAAAGACATGTACCAATCAAAGACAATTATCAAAGGTCTCGGGATGGATTATGAGAAGATTGATGCGTGCAAAAATAATTGTATGCTTTTCATGAAGGAGCATGCGGAAGAGAAAAAATGTCTAAAATGTGGACAATCTAGATTTGTGGAAGTTGTTAATGATGAGGGTGAGAAGGTGATGACAGATGTTGCACATAAGCAGCTCCGCTACTTGCCACTAACTCCTCGAGTGAAACGGATGTTTCTATCTAAAAAACCGCTATGCACATGCGATGGCACAAAGAAGGTGTCCGTGATAACGATGACCTAATCGTGCACCCTTCAGATGGGGATGCATGGAAGGCTCTCGACACGTTTGATCCCGAGTTTGCAGCTGATCCGAGGAATGTTCGAATCGGCCTCGCGACCGATGGCTTCACACCTTTTGGTCAAATGGCATCATCATACTCATGTTGGCCCGTCTTTGTTATTCCATACAACCTTCCACCTTCTCTTTGTATGAAATATGAATTTATATTTCTTTGCTTAATCATTCCTGGCCCAGACTATCCTGGAAAGAACCTCAATGTCATGTTAAAACCCTTGATTGAAGAGTTGAAGGAGCTTTGGAAAGGTGTTGAAGCATACGATGTTTTTACAAAACAGATATTCAAACTTCGAGTTGCGTATTTGTGGTCGGTGCATGACTTCATGGCGTATGCTATTTTTACCGGTTGGAGTACACATGGTAGATTGACATGTCCATATTGCGGTTCAGATACAGATTGCTTCCGTCTTGCTCATGGTGGAAAGATCACTTACTTCGATTGTCATCGACGCTGGTTGCCCAGGAAACACCCCTTTAGGAGCGATAAGAAAAACTTTATAAAGAACACTGTGGTCACCAAAGGTCCGCCTAAACGTCTTAACGCGGCAGAAATATATGCTCAGCTGAACAACCTTGTCCTAAATGAAAAGGGGGACAAGTACGAAGGATTCGGAGTGGACCACAACTGGACACATATATGTGGTCTCTGGGAGCTCCCTTATATGTCGTCATTGATTCTTGTGCACAACATTGATGTCATGCACCAAGAAAGTAATGTTGCTGAAGCCCTCATACACACCTGCATGCATTTTGACAAAACAAAGGACAATCTGAAAGCTCGAAGAGATCTAGCAATGCTTTGTGACCGACCAACCCAAGTGCTCAATGACAACGGTAGGCCGCCCCGTGCCTTATTCTGTCTTACCTCTAAAGACAAGATCGAGGTAATGAGATGGATGAAAAAAAATTAAATTTCCCGATGGTTATGCTGCGGGCTTGAAAAGAGCTGTGAATTTGAAAATGGGAAAACTAACTGGGTTAAAGAGCCATGACTTCCATATATTAATGGAGAGGATTATCCCTGTCATGTTTCGTGGTTATATGCCCGACGCCATGTGGCAAGCAATAGCTGAGCTAAGTTATTTCTACAGGCAGATCTGTGCCAAAGAAATAAGTAAAAATATGATGAAGAAGTTGGAGAAACAAATACCAGTGTTGTTATGCAAGCTAGAAAAAATATTCCCACCTGGATTCTTCAATCCGATGGAGCATCTACTTATTCACATTCCATATGAGGCAAAGGTTGGTGGACCTGTACAATATAGGTGGATGTATCACATTGAACGTGCACTCAAAAACCTGCGAGGCATGGTTCGAAATAAGGCTAGAGTAGAAGGATGCATCGCTGAAGCTTTTTTGCTAAAGGAGGTTTCATACTTCACGAGTGTGTATTTCGCAGAGGAACATAATGTCTATGCTGCTACCATGCGATACAATGTCGATGAGGAACCTCCTGTCAGTGATCTCAACATTTTCCAATGGAGAGGCAAAAGTACTAGTAAGGGCACGTTCTACCACCTTAGCATGGATGAAAGAATGTCCGCATTGCTATACATGTACTCTAATATGGAAGAGATGGAGCCATATTTCATGTAAGTCTTTATTTTACCCCTTAATTTCTTTACCAAAGGAGCCATATTTAATTACTTATTTGTCGTACAGTAAGTTCGACGAGGAAAATTGGACTTATTCCCATCAGCCTACAAGCAAACAACTAGATACTATGCGACGACATGGGAGGCAAGGAAGACCTAATTTTGTTGACTGGTTTCGCGAGCATGTAAACTCTCTATATTCCTTACTTTCATGTCATTTAGCCTTTTACACGAGGTAGTCATTTTAACTGTATATTATTTGCAGTGCACAAAGACTCCTAACATACACGAGGACTTGAGACAACTATCTTATGGGACGGTCACTTGCAGAACATTTGGTCGATACGATGTGAATGGCTTTCGTTTTCGTTCAGACCAATTTGAAAAGTCTCGTCCTCGTGCAGCCACACGTAACACTGGAGTTCTGACTAGGGCACTCGATGCACTCGGCAGAGAAACTAATTATTATGGCATCATTCAAAACATCCTAGAGTTTAATTTTGCAGGGAACAAACCTTTGAAATTAGTATTCTTTCTATGTGATTGGTTTGACAGCACTAATGGGATTAGACAAAGTCAATATGGTATAACTGAAGTAAAGCACAAGGAACGACTTCGAGGCCATGATAATTTTATTCTTGCACACCAGTGCAAGCAGGTCTACTATATGTCGTACCCAAATCCGAAGTTTGAAGCATGGTGGGTAGTTCATAAGGTGAACCCTAGGGAACGTTTACATACTCCTTGCACTGCTGGTTATCAATTCGAAGACGAACAGGCCGATGATGTTTATCAAGAAGAAGAATTGCCAACTACTTTTACTATCGATGAGGGTGTTGCACTGAACTCACTAGTCGGAGACCATAATGATGTCACTACTGATGAGTGTGTTGCACCGAAACGAAAACGAAATCCAAGGAACAAAAAAGCCACATTGCGAGCTTTGGATCGAAGAAGACTCCTTGATCGTGATTCTGATGAATTTTGATGTGTAATGCAAAATTTCATATTATGTGATGTATTATTTGATTTTTTATTAGTTCACTTAATTTTATGGAGCTAATACATTTAATGTTTTTCTATTTAACAGGATGAGTGGTAGGAATAAACCAAAGCGCACTGCTAGGGGGTTTCTTAATGCGGCTAGCAGGATACTCCCTGGTGCACGTTCCCTTTTCCAAGGAGTTCTTCTAGCCAAAGCAGACAGGAGGCGTTGCTGAGACACGCTCGGCCAGAACTACGTGATACACCTATCGCTCTACAACGGAGTACCGATGTAAATGTTTATGTAATTGATCTTATTTGTCAGTCACTTATATAAATGATCTTATGTAAATGTTTATGTAAATTTTTACGTGTCTCTATTTCATGTGCATAGGAAGAGGAGGACGACGAGGAGGAGGTGCAACACCATGAGGAGGAGGACGAGGACGAGCAGGCCCATGAGGAGGATGACGAGGAGGACGAGCAGGCCCATGAGGGCATAGATGCTGAGGCGGATGACGATACCACCGAGGCTCCTGTCGTTCGACGAAGGGGCACTCGGAAGGGCCACTTTGTCCTACCTCCGTCAGCGCCTGTGAAAGTCGCCTAGAGGGGGGTGAATAGGGCGAAACAGAAAGTCTCAAAAATAATCACAACTACAAGCCGGGTTAGCGTTAGAAATATAAACAAGTCCGCGAGAGAGGGTGCAAAACAAATCGCAAGCAAATGAAAAGAGTGACACGTGGATTTGTTTTACCGAGGTTCGGTTCTCGCAAACCTACTCCCCGTTGAGGAGGCCACAAAGGCCGGGTCTCTTTCAACCCTTCCCTCTCTCAAACGGTCCCTCGGACCGAGTGAGCTTTTCTCCTTCTCAATCAAACGGGAACAAAACTTCCCCGCAAGGGCCACCACACAATTGGTGCCTCTTGCCTTGGTTACAATTGAGTTTTGAACACAAGAACAAGTGAGAAAGAAAGAAAGCGATCCAAGCGCAAGAGCTCAAAAGAACACGGCAAATCTCTCTTGCTAGTCACTAAAGGCTTGAGTGGAATTGGAGAGGATTTGATCTCTTTTGGTGTGTCTAGAATTGAATGCCTAGCTCTTGTAAGTGGTTGGAAGTTGGAAAACTTGGATGCAATGAATGGTGGGGTGGTTGGGGTATTTATAGCCCCAACCACCAAACTTGACCGTTGGCTGGAGGCTTCTGTTCGATGGCGCACCGGACAGTCCGGTGCACACCGGACAGTCCGGTGCCCCTGCCACGTCATCAATGCCGTTGGATTCTGACCGTTGGAGCTTCTGACTTCTGGGCCCGCCTGGGTGTCCGGTGCACACCGGACAACAACTGTTCATTGTCCGGTGCGTCGGAATGGGCGTGCCTGACGTCTACGCGCGCTGCGCGCGCATTAAATGCACCGCAGGTAGCCGTTGGCGCCGAAATAGCCGTTGCTCCGCTGGCACACCGGACAGTCCGGTGCACACCGGACAGTCTGGTGAATTTTAGCGGAGCGGCTGCCGCGCGAACCCGAGGCTGGCGAGTTCTGGAGACCGCGCTTCCTTGGAGCACCGGACATGTCCGGTGCACACCGGACAGTCCGGTGAATTATAGCGCGCCGACTTTCGAGAATTCCCGAGGGCGAAGAGTTTGAAGTCGGAGTCCTCTGGTGCACTCATGGCGCACCGAACACTGTCCGGTGTACACCGGACAGTCCGGTGCCCCCAGACCAGAGGTGCCTTCGGTTGCCTCATTGCTCCTTAGTTGAATCCAAAACTTGATCTTTTTATTGGCTAAGTGTGAACCTTTTGCACCTGTATAACTTATGCACTAGAGCAAACTAGTTAGTCCAATATTTGTGTTGGGCAATTCAACCACCAAAATTATTTGGGATCTAGGTGTAAGCCTAATTCCCTTTCAATCTCCCCCTTTTTGGTGATTGATGCCAACACAAACCAAAGCAAATATAGAAGTGCATAATTGAACTAGTTTGCATAATGTAAGTGCAAAGGTTGCTTGGAATTGAGCCAATATAAATACTTATATGAATGCGCATGGATTGTTTTCTTTGTTTTTGACATATTGGACCTCATTTGCACCATAAGTTTTGTTTTTGCAAACTCTTTTGTAAATTCTTTTCAAAGTCATTTTGCAAGATAGTCAAAGGTAAATGAATAAGATTTTGCAAAGCATTTTCAAGATTTGAAATTTTCTTCCTTTGTTCAAATGCTTTTCCTTTGACTAAACAAAACTCCCCCTCAAATAAGGTCTCCTCTTAGTGTTCAAGAGGGTTTTAAGACATCAATTTGAAAATACTAGTTGCTCCCCCTTTAGAACACAAAGAGATACCAATTTTGAAATTTACCAATTTAAAATCATCAAATTTATAAAATTAGGTGGTGGTGCGGTCCTTTTGCTTTGGGCTCATATTTTCTCCCCCTTTGGCATGAATCGCCAAAAACGGAATCATTAGAGCCCAATGAAGTACTTTCTCCCCCTTTGGTCATGAAATGAATGAGTGAAGATTATACCAAAGTTGGAGAGATGATGCGGAGCGACGGCGAAGAATGAGTAGTGGAGTGGAGTGGAAGCCTTGTCTTTGCCGAAGACTCCTATTCCCTTTCAATATACCTATGACTTGGTTTGAAATACACTTGAAAACACATTAGTCATAGCATATATAAAAGAGACATGATCAAAGGTATATTTATGAGCTATGTGTGCAAGACTAGCAAAAGAAATTCCTAGAATCAAGAATATTGAGCTCATGCCTAAGTCTGGTAAAAGATTGTTCATCAAGTGGCTTGGTAAAGATATCGGCTAATTGATCTTTAGTATTAATGTAAGAAATCTCGATATCCCCCTTTTGTTGGTGATCCCGAAGAAAATGATACCGAATGGCTATGTGCTTAGTGCGGCTATGCTCAACGGGATTGTCGGCCATTTTGATTGCACTCTCATTGTCACATAGCAAAGGGACTTTGGTTAATTTGTAACCGTAGTCCCGCAGGGTTTGCCTCATCCAAAGCAATTGCGCGCAACAATGGCCTGCGGCAATATACTCGGCTTCGGCGGTGGAAAGAGCGACCGAATTTTGCTTCTTTGAAGCCCATGACACCAAGGATCTTCCCAAGAACTGGCAAGTCCCCAATGTGCTCTTCCTATTTATCTTACACCCCGCCCAATCGGCATCCGAATAACCAATCAAATCAAAAGTGGATCCCCGAGGGTACCAAAGCCCAAACTTAGGAGTATAAGCCAAATATCTCAAGATTCGTTTTACGGCCGTAAGGTGTGATTCCTTAGGGTCGGCTTGGAATCTTGCACACATGCATACGGAAAGCATAATGTCCGGTCGAGATGCACATAAATAAAGCAATGACCCAATCATCGACCGGTATACCTTTTGATCCACGGACTTACCTCCCGTGTCGAGGTCGAGATGCCCATTGGTTCCCATGGGTGTCTTGATGGGCTTGGCATCCTTCATTCCAAACTTGCTTAGGATATCTTGAGTATACTTCGTTTGGCTAATGAAGGTGCCTTCATGGAGTTGCTTGACTTGGAATCCTAGAAAATACTTCAACTCCCCCATCATTGACATCTCGAATTTTTGTGTCATGATCCTACTAAATTCTTCACATGTAGATTTGTTAGTAGACCCAAATATAATATCATCAACATAAATTTGGCATACAAACAAATCATTGTAAAGAGTCTTAGTGAATAAAGTAGGATCGGCTTTGCCGACTTTGAAGCCATTTGCAATAAGGAAATCTCTAAGGCATTCATACCATGCTCTTGGGGCTTGCTTGAGCCCATAAAGCGCCTTAGAGAGCCTATAAACATGGTTAGGATACTCACTGTCTTCAAAGCCGGGAGGTTGCTCAACGTATACCTCTTCCTTGATTGGTCCATTAAGGAAGGCACTCTTCACGTCCATTTGATAAAGCTTGAAGCCATGGTAAGTAGCATAGGCCAATAATATGCGAATTGACTCAAGCCTAGCTACGGGTGCATAGGTTTCACCAAAATCCAAACCTTCGACTTGTGAATACCCCTTGGCCACGAGTCGAGCTTTGTTCCTTGTCACCACACCATGCTCGTCTTGCTTGTTGCGGAAGACCCACTTGGTTCCTACAACATTTTGGTTAGGACGTGGAACTAAGTGCCATACCTCGTTCCTTGTGAAATTGTTGAGCTCCTCTTGCATCGCCATCACCCAATCCGAATCTTGAAGTGCTTCCTCTACCCTGTGTGGCTCAATAGAGGAAACAAAAGAGTAATGTTCACAAAAGTGTGCAACACGAGATCGAGTAGTTACCCCCTTATGAATATCGCCGAGGATGGTGTCGACGGGGTGATCTCGTTGTATTGCTTGGTGGACTCTTGGGTGTGGCGGCCTTGGTTGTTCATCCTCCTTGTCTTCATTATTTGCATCTCCCCCTTGATCGTTGCCGTCATTTTGAGGTGGCTCATCTTCTTGATCTTCTTGTTCAACTTCTTGAGCCTCATCCTCAATTTGTGTTGGTGAAGATGCTTGTATGGAGGAGGATGGTTGATCTTGTGCATGTGGAGGCTCTTCGGATTCCTTAGGACACACATCCCCAATGGACATGTTCCTTAGTGCTATGCATGGAGCCTGTTCTTCACCTATCTCATCAAGATCAACTTGCTCTACTTGAGAGCCGTTAGTCTCATCAAACACAACGTCACAAGAAACTTCAACAAGTCCTGAGGACTTGTTAAAGACTCTATATGCCCTTGTGTTTGAGTCATATCCTAGTAAAAAGCCTTCTACAGTTTTAGGAGCAAATTTAGATTTTCTACCTCTTTTAACAAGAATAAAGCATTTGCTACCAAAAACTCTAAAATATGAAATATTTGGCTTTTTACCGGTTAGGAGTTCATAAGATGTCTTTTTGAGGATTCGGTGGAGATATAACCGGTTGATGGCGTAGCAGGCAGTGTTAACCGCTTCGGCCCAAAACCGATCCGGTGTCTTGTACTCATCAAGCATGGTTCTAGCCATGTCCAATAGAGTTCGATTCTTCCTCTCTACTACACCATTTTGTTGTGGAGTGTAGGGAGAAGAGAACTCATGCTTGATGCCCTCCTCCTCAAGAAAGCCTTCAATTTGAGAGTTCTTGAACTCCGTCCCGTTGTCGCTTCTAATTTTCTTGATCCTTAAGCCGAACTCATTTTGAGCCCGTCTCAAGAATCCCTTTAAAGTTTCTTGGGTATGAGATTTGTCCTGCAAAAAGAACACCCAAGTGAAGCGAGAATAATCATCCACAATTACAAGACAATACTTACTACCGCCGATGCTTATGTAAGCGATCGGGCCGAATAAATCCATGTGTAGGAGCTCCAGTGGCCTGTCGGTAGTCATGACGTTTTTGTGTGGATGATGAGTGCCAACTTGCTTCCCGGCTTGACATGCGCTACAAATCCTGTCTTTCTCAAAATGAACATTTGTTAGTCCTAAAATGTGTTCCCCCTTTAGAAGCTTATGAAGATTCTTCATTCCAACATGGGCTAGTCGGCGGTGCCAAAGCCAACCCAAGTTAGTCTTAGCAATCAAGCAAGTGTCGAGTTCAGCTCTATCAAAATCTACCAAGTATAGCTGACCCTCTAACACTCCCTTGAATGCTATTGAATCATCACTTCTTCTAAAGACAGTAACACCTATATCAGTAAAAAGACAGTTGTAGCCCATTTGACATAATTGGGATACGGAAAGC
The DNA here is from genome assembly GCA_029449295.1 of Zea luxurians. Taxonomy (NCBI): domain Eukaryota; kingdom Viridiplantae; phylum Streptophyta; class Magnoliopsida; order Poales; family Poaceae; genus Zea; species Zea luxurians. Next base: position 178,787,395 of record JAOPSE010000003.1, on the reverse strand, counting down.
AAATTGTAATCTAAAGAATCTACAAGAAAAACATTGGAAATAGTATGGTCAGGAGATATAGCAATTTTACCCAAACCTTTGACTAAACCTTGATTTCCATCCCCGAATGTGATAGCTCGTTGGGGATCTTGGTTTTTCTCATATGAGGAGAACATCTTTTCTCCCCTGTCATGTGGTTTGTGCACCCGCTGTCGAGTATCCAACTTGAGCCCCCGGATGCATAAACCTACAAAACAATTTTAGTTCTTGACTTTAGGTACCAAACGGTTTTGGGTCCTTTGGCATTAGATACAAGAACTTTGGGTACCCAAACACAAGTCTTGGAGCCCTTGTGTTTGCCCCCAACAATTTTGGCAACTACCTTGCCGGATTTGTTAGTTAAAACATAAGATGCATCAAAAGTTTTAAATGAAATGCTATGATCATTTGATGCATTAGTAGTTTTCTTTCTAGGCAACTTGGCACGGGTTGGTTGCCTAGAACTAGATGTCTCACCCTTATACATAAAAGCATGGTTAGGGCCAGAGTGAGACTTCCTAGAATGAATTTTCCTAATCTTGCTCTCAGGATAGCCGGCAGGGTACAAAATGTAACCCTCGTTATCCTGAGGCATGGGAGCCTTGCCCTTAACAAAGTTAGATAAGTTCTTTGGAGGGGCATTAATTTTGACATTGTCTCCCTTTTGGAAGCCAATGCCGTCCTTAATGCCAGGGCGTCTCCCATTAAAGAGCATTCTTCTAGCAAATTTAAATTTTTCATTTTCTAAGTCATGCTCACTGATCTTAGCATTAAGTTGTGCTATGTGATCATTTTGTTTTTTAATTAAAGCTAGGTGATCATGAATAGCATCAACATTAATATCTCTACATCTAGTACAAATGGAAATATGCTCAGTAGATGTAGATGGTTTGCAAGTTTTTAATTCTACAACCTTAGCATGCAATATTTCATTCTTACTTCTAAGGTCAGAAATAGTAGCATTGCAAACATCAAAATCTTTAGTCTTAGCAATCAAATTTTCATTTTCTAATCTAAGACTAGCAAGAGAGATGTTCAATTCTTTAATCCTAGCAAGCAAATCATCACTATCATTTCTAGGATTTGGAATTGAAACATTGCAAATATGAGAATCAACCTTAGCTAACAAATTAGCATTTTCATTTCTAAGGTTGTCTATAGTCTCATGGCAAGTACTTAGCTCACTAGACAATTTTTCACATTTTTCCATTTCTAGAGCATAAGCATTTTTAACCTTAACATGCTTCTTATTTTCTTTAATAAGGAAGTCCTCTTGAGAATCCAAGAGATCATCCTTCTCATGTATAGCACTAATCAATTCATTTAATTTTTCTTTTTGTTGCATGTTGAGGTTAGCAAAAAGAATGCGCAAGTTATCCTCCTCATTTTTATCATCATCTTCATCACTAGATGTTTCATATTTAGTGGAGGACCTTGATTTTACCTTCTTTTTGCCGTCCTTGGCCATGAGACACTTGTGGCCGACGTTGGGGAAGAGGAGGCCTTTGGTGACGACGATGTTGGCGGCGTCCTCGTCGGAGGATGTGTCGGTGGAGCTCTCGTCGGAGTCCCATTCGCGGCACACGTGGGCATCGCCGCCCTTCTTCTTGTGGTACCTCTTCTTTTCTCTTCTCTTGCCCTTCTTGTCGTCGCCCCTGTCACTGTCACTAGACATAGGACATTTTGCAATAAAGTGACTGGGCTTACCACACTTGTAGCAAACCTTCTTGGAACGGGATTTGTAGTCCTTCCCCTTCCGTTGCTTGAGGATTTGCCGAAAGCTTTTGATGATTAGGGCCATCTCCTCGTTGTCGAGCTTGGAGGCGTCAATTGGTTGTCTACTTGGTGTAGACTCCTCCTTCTTCTCCTCCGTTGCCTTGAAGGCCACCGGTTGCGCCTCGGATGTGGAAGGCTCGTCAAGCTCGTTGATCTTCTTTGAGCCCTTAATCATGCATTCAAAGCTTACAAAATTCCCGATAACTTCCTCGGGAGTCATTAGTGGATATCTAGGATTACCACGAATTAATTGAACTTGAGTGGGGTTAAGGAAAATAAGTGCTCTTAAAATAACCTTAACCACCTCGTGGTCATCCCACTTTTTGCTCCCGAGGTTGCGCACTTGGTTCACCAAGGTCTTGAGCCGGTTGTACATATCTTGTGGCTCCTCCCCTTGGCGAAGACGGAAGCGACCGAGCTCCCCCTCGATCGTTTCCCGCTTGGTGATCTTTGTGAGTTCATCACCCTCGTGCGCTGTCTTGAGTAGGTCCCAAATCTCCTTTGCGTTCTTCAATCCTTGTACTTTGTTATATTCCTCCTTGCTTAGTGAGGCAAGGAGAATGGTTGCGGCTTGGGAGTTGAAGTGCTCGATTTGGGCCACTTCGTCCGTGTCGTAGTCCTCATCCCCTACAGATGGTACCTGTACACCATACTCAACAACATCCCATATACTTTTGTGGAGAGAGGTTAGATGAAATCGCATTAAATTACTCCACATAGCATAATCTTCACCATTAAAAGTTGGTGGTTTGCCTAATGGGACAGAAAGTAAAGGTGTATGTTTAGGAATGCGAGGGTAGTGTAGGGGAATCTTACTATACTTCTTACGCTCTTGGCGTTTAGAAGTGACGGATGCCGCGTCGGAGCCGGAGGTGGATGTCGATGAAGTGTCGGTCTCGTAGTAGACCACCTTCCTCATCCTCTTGTGCTTGTCCCCACTCCGATGCGGCTTGTGAGAAGAAGATTTTTCCTTCTTCTCCTTGTGGTGAGAAGAGGAAGATCTTTTCTCCTTTCGCTTGGAGGAGTTCTTCTTCTTCTCCCTTCTCTTGGTGCGGGACTCTTCCGATGAAGTGCTCCCTTGGCTTGTAGTGGGCTTGTTATCGCCGGTCTCCATCTCCCTCTTGGTGTGATCTCCCGACATCACTTCGAGCGGTTAGGCTCTAATGAAGCACCGGGCTCCGATACCAATTGAAAGTCGCCTAGAGGGGGGGTGAATAGGGCGAAACAGAAAGTCTCAAAAATAATCACAACTACAAGCCGGGTTAGCGTTAGAAATATAAACAAGTCCGCGAGAGAGGGTGCAAAACAAATCGCAAGCAAATGAAAAGAGTGACACGTGGATTTGTTTTACCGAGGTTCGGTTCTCGCAAACCTACTCCCCGTTGAGGAGGCCACAAAGGCCGGGTCTCTTTCAACCCTTCCCTCTCTCAAATGGTCCCTCGGACCGAGTGAGCTTTTCTCCTTCTCAATCAAACGGGAACAAAACTTCCCCGCAAGGGCCACCACACAATTGGTGCCTCTTGCCTTGGTTACAATTGAGTTTTGAACACAAGAACAAGTGAGAAAGAAAGAAAGCGATCCAAGCGCAAGAGCTCAAAAGAACACGGCAAATCTCTCTTGCTAGTCACTAAAGGCTTGAGTGGAATTGGAGAGGATTTGATCTCTTTTGGTGTGTCTAGAATTGAATGCCTAGCTCTTGTAAGTGGTTGGAAGTTGGAAAACTTGGATGCAATGAATGGTGGGGTGGTTGGGGTATTTATAGCCCCAACCACCAAACTTGACCGTTGGCTGGAGGCTTCTGTTCGATGGCGCACCGGACAGTCCGGTGCACACCGGACAGTCCGGTGCCCCTGCCACGTCATCAATGCCGTTGGATTCTGACCGTTGGAGCTTCTGACTTCTGGGCCCGCCTGGGTGTCCGGTGCACACCGGACAACAACTGTTCATTGTCCGGTGCGTCGGAATGGGCGCGCCTGACGTCTGCGCGCGCTGCGCGCGCATTAAATGCACCGCAGGTAGCCGTTGGCGCCGAAATAGCCGTTGCTCCGCTGGCACACCGGACAGTCCGGTGCACACCGGATAGTCCGGTGAATTTTAGCGGAGCGGCTGCCGCGCGAACCCGAGGCTGGCGAGTTCTGGAGACCGCGCTTCCTTGGAGCACCGGACATGTCCGGTGCACACCGGACAGTCCGGTGAATTATAGCGCGCCGGCTTTCGAGAATTCCCGAGGGCGAAGAGTTTGAAGTCGGAGTCCTCTGGTGCACTCGTGGCGCACCGGACACTGTCCGGTGTACACCGGACAGTCCGGTGCCCCCAGACCAGAGGTGCCTTCGGTTGCCTCATTGCTCCTTAGTTGAATCCAAAACTTGATCTTTTTATTGGCTAAGTGTGAACCTTTTGCACCTGTATAACTTATGCACTAGAGCAAACTAGTTAGTCCAATATTTGTGTTGGGCAATTCAACCACCAAAATTATTTGGGATCTAGGTGTAAGCCTAATTCCCTTTCAGCCTGCACAATCTAAAGCTCGAGTACTGATTATCCCGGTTGGTGATAGGTACTCACGTTTGGCCACTTTGTTCTTACTTATTTGTTTATTTTACACTATATATATGACATGACTTTCTTGTTTTTTGTCATGCAGCCAATGGGAAGACACGTCATTTGACGGTCGAGGTCACCATAGACAGGTTAATCAAGTCTTAGGTAACCTCTGTCGTCTACATAACCCAGGAATTGTCACCGACCCGAAAGGTGTGGTGGTTCCTTGCACTAGCTGGTCGCACTTCGCACTAGCTCCACATGCTACATATGGAACAGCTCAAGGCGCCGTCAAGCACGACTTTTGGGTAATTTTTTCGAACTAACATTTATTAGTTGTTTCAACCTAACATTTATTAGTTGTTTTTGAACTAATTTTATTTTCGATGTTAGACAGAGACGCTATCGTGTGGAACCTGAGGCTCAAGAGCATGCAGACCGAGTATTAGAGAAAAATGCGAAAAAGGTGTGCAGGGATGCATTTTCCAATGCTCGTCTACAGGTTATGAACGCGTACATGAAGCGTCGAGGTCATTCTATCAACAACTTTCGACAATATTCAGATGTCTACTTGACTGTAGACCAGTACATGGAGGTAAAAATCTAATTTAACAGCTCATTCAGATGTGAATGTAATTTTGAGCTAACGCTTTATATGCAGGTAACTCTTCCATGGATGGAACACCGGCCGCAGGCTTACAAGGCTTTGTGTGAGATATGGGCTTTGCCCGAGTGGATTGAGAAGTCAAATAGAAATCGACATAGGCAGCGCCATCAGCAGGACGAGGACGATGATGAGGTCGTAGTCAACCATACCTATGGGGCTGATGGACACATTCGGTTGGCTAAGCGAATGGTGAGTATGTAGTATTCTGTTTTACTCAGAAATGAAACAGGATTGAACTCATATATTTGCAGGAGGCTCAAACTGGAGTTGTCCCGAGCCCAATCGATGTTTATAGGAGAGGGCATCGAGCGAAAAACAGTGAAATCTCCGATGAGCTGTGTAGTCAAGCGGCCGTTGAGCGTATGGTTAGTTGTTGTTATGATTAATGTTTTCTTCCCATATAGCTATAAATTACATGTGTGCTGAACCTTCATATTGTATTGCAGGAGACATACGGGCAGGAGATGGTTAAGAAGTATGGAGAAGACTACGATTGGCGAGGAGCGCCTACCATCGACGCTGAGGTTGTGCATTCACTTGGAGGCAAGGCGCATGGACGGTATGAACTTGTGAATTGTTTTCAATAATATTGGAACTACGACCGAATAGCTAATTTTCTTGTTCTCCAAGATATTCTATGTTTACCGGTGTTATCGATTCGACGGAGTTGCGTTCTCGTGGCGGCTCTTCGTTGCAGGCAGGCTGTGGTAGTAGCAGCCGTAGTCGCCGCTCTGTATCTAGCATGGAGGAAGCTATGAGGGAGCAGCAATAAAAGTTTTGTGAAGAGATGCGGCAACAACAAATGGCATTTCTCCAACAGCAATCAGAGTACATGGCTGCTTACAACGCACAGGCGCAACAAGCAATGAACGTGAGTGTCTTATTTATTCTCAACACGCTAGATATTGGTTCTATAACTAATATATTATATTTGCAACAGTCTTGGTTTCCACAGCAGGCACAGCAGCAACCATTTGTTTTCCCTCAATTTCAGCCACCGATGCCTCAGTGGGGATTACATGCTCCGCCACCTCCACCTCCACCTCAGGTTATTCAATTTAGTTAAGACTTGTCGTTTGTATCAACCTAATTGTCAAATCTTTACTAAACTTGATTTTGTAGGGATCCGGGGTCATGGGCCACAACACGCCACCACCGGTCATACCAGCACCAGGAGGAGCTTATGCAGGGGAGGGAGCTTATGCAGGAGAGGTTAGTTTGAGAAACAATTTGTTTGAATAGTCGTTATACATGTAACCAATGCCGTTATTAATGTCATCTTTTTTTTAGGATCCAAACCCGTTACACGACTTCGTCGACCAGTTATTGGCTTCTGGAGGTAGTGGACACAACTCCAACGACCCCAATGTGTGATTAAGTTAGCTTTGTGCCGCACTGTGTTGTAATGAACTATTTGTGGACTTTATGTTTGTATGGACTATTTGTGGACTTTATATTTGTATGGACTCAAGTTTTATGTTGTGAACTCAAGTATGAATTTTCTGTTATTGTATGGAATTTCTGTTATTGTATGAATTTTGTATGAAATTCTGTTATTTTTCGCATTTTTTTCAATTTTTTGCTCTGAAATTAGTAATTTTCGGTGGCCCCTCTGGCCGCCGAAAATAGGGATTTTATTTTCGGCATTTTTTATTTCCGGCGGCTGACTATCTGGCCGCCGAAAATAATCTGTTATTTTCGGCGGCCAGGGGGCGGCCAGGCCCTGGCCGCCGAAAATAAAGCCTTATTTTCGGCCAGTTTTTTTTGGCGGCCAGAAGCCGCCGAAAATAAGCCAGTTGCCGCCGAAAATAGCTTATTTTCGGCGGCAACTGTCATATTTTCGGCGGCTTCTAGCCGCCGAAAATGACTGTAGCTGTTGTAGTGACTATTTTGTACGTATTGTAGATTGTACTATTTATTTAGTGAAGATATAGTAGATATGATGTATTTATTTAGTGAAGATATAGTAGATATGATGAGTAAGCTACGGGAGACATCCTTAGAATGTTCATGCCACTAGAGTCCTACAGAAAATTTTAACACACAAAGTCACAAAACATGTATTAGAATCATATACAGAAAAAAGCATAGGAATATAAGACACAAAGGAAAGAAAACATGAGGTTGGACCTTATGCTTATTTTCCTTCAAAATTGCTACGAAGGATGTCATTCTCTAGACATTTGAAAGGAACTGGTAGAATTTAATCCTTTGTTGTAAAAGCATTCATAGAAAAACTTTTTGTAGAAACTGAATCCTCGAAGGCCTCGTTTGTTTCTCTTCATTCCCTTTATTTTAAGAAATTAGAATCTAACTAATGAAGTATGTTATTTTTTAGATTATGGTATTCCACTACTTTCCAAAGTTTATATATAAGCCTATCTCAAATTTATAGGATAAAAGATAGAAATTGATTATATAGATTTACATGCTACTTTTCTAATGTAAAACTTATAGCGCATTCTTTTACTTGCTTCTCTATAGCATAATTATAGTATATAACTATCTGTCTCATATAATTTAGAATAATATATAAATATATTACATATACAAATTTATTAACTTAATTAATTTATGTCTAAATTATAATTATTAGAATGAAATTTAATTTCTACTAAACAAACGGAGCCTAAAATGATTCTTTTGTTTTTCCTCCCATTACAGTAAAGGTTGTTTTTCTTCCCACTACCGTAAAAGAGCACATTTCTGATCCGTTCTAAAGAGGCACTGCACGCATGTGGCTAGATTGACCTTCGTGACTAAATCCAAGGCTGTGTTCGCTGCGGCTTAAAGCCGTACTGTTACGGCTGTTTGTACTGCTGCAGCTGCAATCAGTAGAGACAAAATACTGTAGAAGCCGCAGCCGCAGCCGGATTAAAGCCGCAGCAAGCCGCAGCGAACACAGCAAGCGTCATCCAAAGTCCAAACATATCTAGTGCCTTGAATGAAACCGATTAGGAGCTCAGGAGGCATGGCAAACAAAAGAATAATTGTAGAAGTGGGCTATCGGTTCTATGTGGTGCGCGAGCTCAGGAGGCATGGCAAACATGGTGGGGGTGCGGGAGCTGATGACGAGACAAGTGTGCCTACTCGTAATGTGTAGTAAAGTGTAATTGGACGGCAGCTGCATCAGCATTAGCGAGGCTGAGCAAGCTTAGGTAACAGTGGAGCGGAGCACCAAAAGTCGAAAACATGGAGTGTGGCAGTCCTAAACGCCCTCTAAGGTAGCGTTTGGTTGAAGAGTCAAATAGAACGGAACCGTTCTGTTCCAGTTTTGTTGTTGTTTGGTTACAAAGTAACTAGAACGGAATGACTCCAATTAGGGAATATTCTTCTTAGATCCGGAATTATTCCGCTCCAAAAAATCAACCAGACAGACCGAGCTGCTCCGTTCCTATCCCGCTCGCACAGTCACGCTCCGTTCCGTTCACTCTGCAACCAAACAAAAAACAGAGTCACTCCGTTCTAGATTACCAAACACAGAACAGAACGGCTTCGTACTAGAATCAGGGATGAAACGGCTCCGTTCTACTTGACTCATCAACCAAACACTATCTAAAGCATTTGTTGGGGCTAGACGGAGAATTAGGGAGACCATGGAGGGGCTCGAGGCGCGCCTGACCTCTAGCTACGTACACGGAAACGAATCGATAGTTCGACGCGGCTGGCAGCTGCTCGACCAGCTAGCTAGGGGAGCACAATACAAGCGCGCGTTAATAAGGACTGGAGAATCATATCAGTCAAAAAGCACAATCTTTGTTGTTGTCAAACCTTACTTCTCCTTTGGACGAGTAATCAAATGCGCTGTGGGATTATCACCCACATCTCTGTTTATATAGAGCATAATTTTCTGTCTTCAAGCAGTTCCTAGTTTTGGTAAGCTGTAGTTATCAGTGTCCAAATTTTAATGCACGATCTTAGATAGATAGATAGATCCTCCCCTTGATAACTACAGGCATGGACAACAAGGCGACTGAAGTATAAAGCGTAGAGGATGACGTGGACCGACAATGTGGACAACCTCATTTATTAGGTGGTCTCTTAAGAGGTCTCTAGGGGTTTAACTAAAAAAATACAAGGTGAGTGCTCGTGCGTTCCAATGAAAACATATAATATCATGATAATTTATATATAAAATGTGTGTTATATTGTTATGAGAAAAGATTTTATAATCCATTTGTGATCCTGACCATACATAAATTTTGTTATTTTAATCTAGCTGTTGGTGACTTGTTCTCAAATGCTATGAGATAAGAACAAGACAACATAAAGAATGTTAAATATTAAAGTCCTTCGTGCTTCGAAGCATTATTTCCCTTAGGATATAACGACTCTCGAACGAAGGTTACAGAAAGCGTACCTTCGTAATTACGACGTATATAAAAATGAAGAAGAGTTTACACAAAACATGAACAATATGAACAATCAAATATGTTATCATTATTGTATTATTTTTGTACTATTATCATGAACAAGTAAAGATAATGATTTATTACAAGTGTACCTTCGGTTTGAAGGAAGTAAAAATACAAGCGTGACACAAAAGCAAATGTCCAGTCAGCGTGAACAGTACGGGAGTACTGTTCACCTATTTATAGGCATGGGTCGCAGCCCATGTAAAATTACATTCAGGCCCTTTGCATTTGATAATAACTCTATAGCAATTCACCGGAGTCTAGACAGCCTTTTCCTCTTTAATTCGGTTTCCTTTTTCCTGTCATCATGCCGAAGCTCCCTTTCGTACAACTTCGGCTCTGTTCCATCCTTCGTTCCCCCTTGTGTTTCTTCATGTAGCGCTTTTGACTTAAGTCTGAAAGGTCCATATCCGAAGGTACCTGCTCATGTATTATACTCCAGAAACATTGTTAACTTACGTTTTTGAGGACCTTCGGAAGCCGAAGGCCCCCAACAGTAGCCCCTCGCAATATTAATTTGTTAGAATGATAAATTTAGATTGCGACAAGGACGAAGGCTCTAAGCCGAAGGTCCGAAAAAACACCTTCCCTTTGCTAGAATAGCAACAGCCACTGACAAGCGGGCCCTCCAGCACGCAATGCACCAGGCGTATAAATAAGAGCGCACCACTAGCTCATTTGGCACGCTTTCTTGCCATCTGCCCTGCCTGCTCAAACAGCTCTTTGCTTACAAACGCTTGACCAAATTTTTAAATTTTTAAACTTCGGCTTTGAGAGCATTTTTCTCAGCACTTTCGAAGATGTCTGAGGATAAGAAAGCTACAGTTGAAACGAAGCTGAGCCTTTCTGAGGAGATGAATCTTGACTTTATTGAATCGATAGCAAGGACAAATGCGGAGAAGATTGCTAGGGAAACTTTGGAGGGTTTGTCTGAAGATACTAGTGATAGTGACAGCTATGATGTGGAGAGCAGCGGGGAAGACTCCGAAGATCGACCCTGGCGACCAAGCCATGTAGTTTTTGGAAAAATCAACTATTAAACAAAGTCATCTTGACAACATGAGGGAGAAATACTTTCGGGATATGTCTGTTGTGAGGGCTGACGATGGAGAAAAAACTTGTCCTACTCCAGAGGAGAATGAAGTCGTGATCTTTCGGAGCTTTTTGAAGGCTGGGCTTCGGCTTCCTCTTAGCAGCTTCGTAGTCGAGGTTTTGAAGATATTTCAGATTTACATTCACCAGGTTACCCCCGAAGCTATTATAAGAATGGGAATCTTCGTGTGGGCTTTAAGGAGTCAAGGCTTGGAACCAAATGCAAAAAATTTCTGCAGCATGCATGAATTGTTATATGAGACGAAGCCCTGGGGTAAAGAACAGTATCATAACAATTTCGGCAGCTATAGTTTCATTGCTTGTTCTGGTTCAAGCTCCCCAGTACCGACTTTTCGGAAGAGATGGCCCGGAGACTGGACAAAAGAATGGTTTTATGTAAAGAATGATTTAAAGACACAAGAAGACATTAAAGATATAATCATGCGCCCTATCTGGCAGCGCTTCGAGCTCCGTAAACCGAAGGTAGAAATTGACGAAGTGGCCGAAGAATGCCGCAAGGCTTTCGGCTTAGTCTGATCTTTCATTGGGACAAGGGACTTAGTTCAAGAGCACGTGGCCTACAGGATATGGCCATTGCTAGCCGATTGGGAGGTGCCAAAAGAGTCCATCAGCAATCCCCACGAAGGTGGTCTGGTTCGGCTAAAATATACCTTCAGATTCAGAGACCAGTTTATCGAGCCAGACGACGACTGGCTGAAAAGCGTCGAGGCTACAAGCGATGATCTGCTTGGGCTGTATTCCAGAGCAGAAGATAACGCATTATCTGCGGCCTTCGGAAACCGTAAAAAGAAGAGACTAAACAGAGTTTTCGATGCCATTGGGCTCATGTATCCCGACTATCGTTACCCGCCCCGGGGACAAAAAAGAAAAAGTGGAGATTCCGGGAGAGATGATGCTTCAGCTGCTTCGAGCGAGTCTGCGCCGAAGAGGAAAAGAGTGAAAGTCTTTACTCATCGACCACGCTATATTGAACCGGCCGTAGTGCTTGATTTTGGCGGTGAGACCTCTTCGGTGTCCGTAGGCAAAAAACCTGTGATTTCGCAAAAAAGTGAACCGACTGCAGCGCCAAAGACATCATCAGCCAAATCGGATGAGTCGAAGGCTATTAACATTGAAGAGATGAAGGTTGAGAAAACGAGAATATTGGAAGCAATAAGTCCTTTGGCGGAGGTGGCAATGCCGAAGGCACAAAAGGATATCTCGACAACCCCCAAGAGAAAGAGAATGGTCAATATATTAGATGTGCTAGAAATAATAAAAACTTTAAGCTCTACTCCAAAGAAAGCTGTCGAAGCTTCGGAAACACATATTGAGGCCGAAGCTTCCAAGGTCCAAGTCGATACCGAAGCTGGGCCCTCCGAGCCCGCCAAGGAGAAATCCTTGGAGACCGGAGGCAAGATTGAGAAAGAAACTGCAGAAGCAAGCAAAACTGAAAGAACCGCCATTCCTATTCCCAAAACATTATCTAAAGCTACTGATTATATTATACGACATGCTTCGAGAAAAAGATTATCTGAAAAGGAGAAGCAAGAGGCTCAGTTTTATGCTCAAAGATTGAAATATCCAAAGGGGGCCCTGGTATTCAACGGCAGCGGGGAAGAAGACTTCTTGTATTGCCTCCCAGATAGCAAAGAAATTTCTGTCTACCGAGAGATGAGCAAGAGCTTCGGTTTCCCTACACTAGAGGATGGGCTCTCAGTGTTATCAAAAGATGAATTGACCGACAGCTTAGCATACAATAGCTTAAAAGTGAGAAAGTTAGATTTTTGTATTTAAAGACGAAATCTTCTATTTACTTACACTTAATACCGCATTTTTTGCAGGGCCTTATTCTTAGCAACGCCTTCAGGGCGCAAAAAAGTGTCGAAGATGAAGGATACACCATAGCCTTGAACAACCTTCGTTCCGAAGTAATTGAACTAAGGAATGAAGGTCTTGAAAAAGACAAAATATTACACTCATTGTTGAACAAAGTAAGGGAAGACGAAGCTGCTTCCAAAGCTCAAGCTGAAGCTCAAAAATGCGAAATCGAAGATCTTCGGAAGCAGCTACTCGAAGCTAAAGAAAAATGCGGTGTTGCAGAGGCTGAACGAGACATCAGTATATATTGGAGGAACCATTTACAAAAAAACAGTTGATGAACTTCGTGCATCCAAGGAGAGGTGCTATGAAAAATCTATAGAGTGTGTTAAGAGAATAAAAACTAGCTTCGCCAATGTTGGCGTATACTCAAGCGAGGAGAATTTCATAAGGGGCGATCCCGAAGGCCCAATTGAATGGGTCAGCCATGAAGCTGAAGCCTTTGAGGAAGTTTTGAATGGCCACGGGGACATATGCGCCTTCTCGGGTGCTAGGGGGATTGCTGCTATCTTGGAGAAGATAGGCTGCGAACACGTAAAATCTTTGGCGCAAACCGAAGGTGCCTTATCTATTGAAGATACAAAAGACCCGTCGGCTGAAACAAGCTTAGTTGGTGGAAAGTTTTTCACCGACATCTGGGAAAATGGCGGCCAGGGGATGGCCCAAGAAATCATAAGGAAAAGTGAAAAAGATACTCACGATGCTAGAGAAGCACAACGACCGCTGAGAAAGCTGCGGATCTCGAGAGGCGGATAGGTATTGCTTAACAGCTTTTAACTTTATGTTCTAATTTTGTGACTTCGAACTTATTTACGTTTTGTATCACAGCCGCGCTATCTCCTCCCCCAGAGCCCGTCGAGTCATTGGTGGACCCCGAAGCGAAGAAAGAAGATGAATTTATTAAAATGGCCGAAGCTATCATGGATGAAGTTGTTGATCAACTACTAAACGAAGTTGCGGAAGTAGTTTTAAAAGAAGAATAGCTGTTATTATAAAGACATTTGAAGTGTAATATTTGTTGAACAAAGTGTGTAATATTTTATGATTTTGAATATAATGTATAAGCTGTTTGTAATTCAATTCTTTACGATGCATGAAACTTTACGTACATACCATTTTTGAGCCTTTGGCGAAAAAAAAACCTTCCCTTCTTTTCATGCTTCATGAAGAATATCCATATTCCGTAAAAATATTATGCTTCGTAAGCAATAGATCTCCTTTTCATATTAAAGTTGATGAAGCCGTACTTTTTTTTCAAAACTATTTTGTGCCTTGTCACTTCTTCGAAACAATCTCCGAAGATCAACATTGTAGGTCAACATCGTATACCCTTCCGAAGGTCAACATTGCATCCCCTTCTTGTGCCATTGATGCAATATGATGTATGATGTTATGCTATGCAAATGATGTAATGATGTTATGACATGCAAAATGGTATTTGTGCCGAAGATACACACACATTCCCTCAGTAAAGCACACAATCTTTTTGTCATTTATTTTTCGGCTTCACCGTTTATTTTTTGGTGTATCAGCATTGACTTTTCGCTGTAAGCCTCCGTTAGGAGCTTCTTCGCCTTTTACTTCAGCGGTATCAGCGTTTATTTTTCGCTGTAAGCCTCCCTTAGGAGCTTCTTCGCCTTTTACTTCAGCGGTATCAGCGTTTATTTTTCGCTGTAAGCTTTGCATTCCCTTTGGAACGACTTTTGAGCAGAAAACTTACGCTGCGTTCCTTAGGAACGACTTTTTTAATGCTTCGGCAAAACTTGTAATGTGATTGTGAACTCTGCGCTCTCTTGAGAGCAACTTTCGTGCTTTACCAACTTTTTGGACTTCGTGAGTCTGTAAAAGAGATATATTTCTACTATGGCCAAAACGAAGCTATTACAAGGAATTGAAAATGACAGAAAAAATTAGACTTTTAACGATTGTTCTCTATTGAAAAAGGAAAAATGATAACAAATGCCAGAACTATTTCAGAAGTAGGATATCCTCTTAGTAGATGTGCTTCGATTCTGGCACAGTACTGTTGACTGTGCGAGCTTCAGACTCCTCTCTGAAGTCTCGTTGCTGATGAGTGTGGTGGCTCCCTTCTGGCTGTTGGCCTCGTTGCAATGGTGGTGGAGGTGGAGGCTGTTGCCAAGATGCTTGAGGTTGGCTTGCCGAAGCAACAGAGGCTACAGGATGGTTACCCACGTACTCTGGAATATACGGTGAGTGATACGAAGCAGTATGCATGACTTGCTTCGGCTGATTCTGTTGGGCCACAACTTCTGCTATCTCTTTTTGTTTCTGGATGGTGACATGGCACATCCTAGTAGTGTGGCCCTTGTCCTCACCGCAGAATAAACAGTAAATCTTCCTGGGTTGGTCCCCATATCTTCCTCCGAAGCCCCTGGCGCCTCTGCCTCTTGGTGCTAGCGGCCGAAAAGAGCTTTGTTGCTGCCCCGAAGATTGTGAAGAATACTGGGGCCTCTGCAGCTGACTTCCTCTGTCATCATTCTGAGTGTTGTGAATTGACCTGACATGCCTCGGGTGTATTCTTCCTCTGAAGCCCCTGGCCATTTCGGAGAACCTGTAAGTTTCCTCCCTTCTCTGTCGAAAATCATTGTCAGCGCGGATGTATTCATCCATCTTCTGAAGCAGTTTCTCCAGGGTTTGAGGGGGTTTCCTGGCGAAGTATTGGGCTGAAGGTCCTGGCCGAAGCCCCTTAATCATGGCCTCAATGACAATTTCATTGGGCACTGTCAGTGCTTGTGCCCTCAGACGCAAGAACCTTCAGACATACGCCTGGAGATATTCCTCTTGATCTTGCGTGCACTGGAACAAGGCCTGAGCGGTAACCGGCTTCGTCTGAAACCCTTGAAAACTGGTGACCAGCATGTCCTTCAGCTTTTGCCATGATGTGATTGTTCCTGGCCGAAGAGAGGAGTACCAAGTTTGTGCAACATTTCTGACTGCCATGACGAAGGATTTTGCCATGACTGCAGTGTTGCCACCATACGAAGATATAGTTGCTTCGTAGCTCATGAGAAACTGCTTTGGATCTGAGTGTCCATCATACATGGGGAGCTGTGGTGGCTTGTAAGACGGGGGCCAGGGCGTAGCCTGCAGTTCTGCTGACAGAGGAGAAGCATCATCAAAAGCAAAATTTCCATAATGGAAATCCTCATACCAGTCATCTTCGTTGAAGAAGCCCTCCTGGTGCAACTCTCTATGGTGGGGCCTTCGGTGCTGCTCATCTTGAGCAAGATGACGCACTTCTTCGGTGGCTTCGTCAATTTGCCTTTGCAGGTCAGCTAACCGAGCCATCTTCTCCTTCTTCCTCTGTACTTGCTGATGAAGCATCTCCATATTCCTAATTTCTTGGTCCAACTCATATTCTTGTGGTGTTGGACTAGTGGCCTTCCTCTTCTGGCTTCGGGCCTCCCGAAGAGAAAGGGTCTCCTGGTTCGGGTCCAGCGGCTGCAGAACGGCAGCCACTGTTGCCGAAGCTTTCTTTGGCGGCATGATGAAGGTCGATAGTTATCGAAGGAGTATCATACATACTTTGATATATGCCACGATTTGCATGGTCTCATCATTGGAGAGCACGTCCCACACCTGCCGGAAGAAGTTCCCTCGTACATTGTTAGTCATCAAACACGCACCACCATACACGATTTCTTAAATAAAAAGGCAAGTGTGTGTTTATGAAGAGAATTAAAGGCATGCCAGCATAAAAGCTATCCCCACAGTGGCAAGGATGACGAACTGATCATTGTTGTCGGTCCTCCTCTGCGTCATCACCTTCGGCGCCGAGATGACACCACAGTCCTTGACATAGTAGTCGTCGAACGCGCGCGACATGGCGAATACCGATGACTCTTAGCTAGGCTGCCAAACGAAGTGCACCCCGGGCTCATCAGCGAGGTAGTACACCTGACTGTTGCACCACCGGATGTGCTACTCCTCTACATACATCATGTTCGAGGACACTCACACAACGTCAGCAACATCCGTCGTCCCAGCGTACAAGAATTCATTACCAGTCAGTAGCGACTTACATGGCAGGATGGGCTTCAGGTGGACGATGAGCTAGACCGCGTGATGGCCCCGTCGTCGGATGTGGTGCCCAGAACAACCCGAGAGTCACCGACGTTGGTGACGACCATGAGGCCCCCCTGCTTAACGATGGATAGCTCAGTGCAGCCGCTCTGGACCACATCCAAGCAACGGCTGTGCTGGAGCTTGTCGTATACAGTGGCACATGCGACCATGTAGGACTGCTTCCAGAGGTTGAACTAGCAGTCTTCATGCTTCTTCTCGTCGTCGATGAGCGATGCCAACGCGAGAGCCTCCTGCTAGTGGTGTTTGTTTGGGGTTTCCAAGTAAGAAACATGGATTCATCCGTGGCGTTGGTTTATGATAATGACTCACAAGTCAGATCCATGGAAAAATATTACGGAGAATAAATGCCACGCATGCAAAAAAGGAATTTAAGTTGAAAACATTATTCAAACGAAAGAAATTGCATGCAAGGCTCTTCTTTAAATACTACTTGCTCCATCCAAAAATATAATTCAAGAATCTCGATGATACTTATCTACTACTACGCATTGTGCAAGGGTAGCAGGTGGGCTTGAGAAGAGATGTAGTAGATATTTTTCTGTCATAGATGTAGACATAAACACATAGGTGGTGTAGTGGTAGCTACTGCTCGCATTTGCCTGAGAGGTCGCGAGTTTGAATCCCCTTGGGGCCATTTGTGTTTTTTAATTTTAGCTAGACGTGGGCTGTACGGGGGAATGAGAATGGGAATGGGCTCTGCGGGGAGGGGGAATGGGAATGGCAGAACAGGGAATGGTGGCAGAACATGGGAATGAGCTATGCAGAACAGGGAATGATGGCAGAACACGGAATAAGTAGTAGAGATTCAAGGGCACAGGGTTATACCATGTAGTTCCTTTGTTGTCTCTTGTACTTGGAAAACTGTCTTAGGTCTTAGGGTTGTACATGCCCTTAACACCCAAGTTTACCTCACCTAGGGGAGCAAAATGCGCCCATGGGTCGTGCGTCCCCGCGCGGCTACCACGTGCATCACATTGGCTCCTCCGCGTGTGGCTCCCTTCAAACGTACGCGTCGGCTCCATGGTCTGCATGTTTGTTAAGCCATTTTCCATTCCGATTCGACATTCCAGCGTCTATGCAACATTAAGTCTTTATTCGTTTTTCTCAGACATCCCTTATTATTGGTTCAGTCATTCTAATCAATATTAAATCATTCTAGCGCCCAGACAACATTAAGTCATTTCAGAGTTTAGGCAAAGTCATTCAAGCAACGTTAAGTCATTCTAATAAACATTAAGTCATTGCAGTAAATATTAAGTCATTTTCATAAAACAATAAGTTATTATATGTTTTTCATCCATTCTATCTTGTTTTTCTCAGACATTTATTTGTTATTGGTTCAATCATTCTAGAAAATATTAAGTCATTCTACCGCCCAAACAATATTTAAGTCATTCTAGGTAACATTAAGCCATTTCAAAGTCCAAGTAAAGTCATTCAACCATCTAGGCAATATTAAGTCATTAGATTAAACATTAAGTCATTTCAGTAAACATTAAGTCATTTCAAGTGATGTGGCTCGGCTCATGGTAAATGAATGGCTTGGCTCGGCTCTTGCAGGGGGTGAGGCGGCTCAACTCACGGTCACAAGGAGAGGCAGCTTGATCGCAGGAGCACACGCACGGGAGGTCGCTCGCCTGATCAGTTAGGGGCCGTGGGGGCAGGCACGCTTGGTCGGGTCCAGGTGATGAACCCTTGGTGAGATGAATAGATCTGCCCTATGTATGTATGTATGTGTGTGTATGTATGTATGTGTGTGTATGTATGTATGTATGTATGTATGTATGTATGTATGTATGTATGTATGTATGTATGTATGTATGTATGTATGTATGTATGTATGTATGTATGTATGTATGTATGTATGTATGTATGTATGTATGTGTGTGTGTATGTGTGTGTGTGTGTGTATGTGTGTGTGTGTATGTATGTGTTCAGACAACTTCGATTGTCTTTAGACAAGCATAAAATTCACCAAATTAACATGACCTAGGTGTCTTTATGAAACTAGAAGGTTACTGGAGAAGACAGTTTGATGAGAAGACAGTTTGTATACAAAATATACATGGATTTTATATAATAATTGAACCCAACAAAATTCCAATAATCATTGTTAGTTCTAGATGTAACTAATTATATTCTAGGATGGAAAACAAATATAGTTGATTACAAGCTCTTTCCAAAGAAATAGTGTTCTATTAAAATTTGGTGGCATGTTTGGGCCACTACCAAAACCTTATACGTACTAGTATAGATGGCAAACAATGCATGTTTAATCGGGTCGGCACGGGACACGCCACGGCCCACAGTGCCCAAGCACGACATGGCCCGATCGGTGGTAGGCCCATGCCGATGTAGCGAAACCACCCAGATTATTCCAGTTTAAGTGCCCGAGTCATGCCTCGAAGGCAGCAACACACTTAAATCGAAGTAACCTGTCAATTCCTCGAATCTAGTCCGATAAAGCCACTTACCAAGGATCGAGTACCATTAGCCCACACGATGGTGAGACTCAGAGATGATGCAATAAACATGAAACCACAAATTAAAGTACTTGAGTTATTACATAAATCGGAGTTTGATAAAAGATAACATTGTTCTTAACGTTGCAGCGGATGACAAATAACGTCGATAACGAGGAATAGGGCAAGGCCTGGTCCACTACTCCTGGTCCTCTCTTGCCAAGGCGGCATCCCACTCGACCTTCCAACCCGGTGGCAGGGTGGCTGGCCAAGTCACACCATCAACCATATCTTGAAGTGAACCTGTAAAAATGATGTCACAAGCAAGGCTGAGTATACTAATACTCAGCTAGACTTACCCGGTGTGAGGAGTCTACTCCTCCACCTCTAGACCATGAAGTTGTTTGGCTGAATGGGTTTGGTTTGCCAAAGCACTAGCTGAGTCTAGAAACAAGTTTTAGCTTTTCAAGTTCTATAATACTTTTTAACACTAGGTTTGCTCCTTTCTAAGCATATATGATAAAAATCAATTAGTGCAAAGAACTTATTATCTCAAGAAACCTCATTTCACTTCTTACTCGATGCAGTACAATGGGTCAAGCAGTCTCATTAGCTGCGAGAAGCAAACGATTCGAATCGAGTTTTAACCTTGCAAGGGAAACCTAAACACATGACATGTAGGGGCACTCCGCCCCACACACATCAACCATCCCCATCGATTCCATGTCAACAGAACAGGGCTCATGGCCTTGGCGTACAATGCTCCACTGACCCTGGCTGCCACCGTGCAATGACCGCACTTGTACCCACATAGCTAGCATGAGAGACTCCGTCCCAGGTCCAATGAGGAGTAAAGTCTGCGGGTAGGTTAAATCAGGTACTAAGCTTATCGGTTATCATATTTCCCAACATGTGTTTAGTACTACGTTCAAACGCTTGACTCATGTAGCCACACATTAATCCTTAAGTTCATTCCCGTCTCATAGACAAGGCATCCACCTAGGATCCAAGCCCATAGAACATTATAGATTCCGTTATCAAGATGAGTACAATCAATTCCTGACCTCGCGCGAGTGCTCAAAAAATCACTCGACTTCTACCGAGATCCTCAATTAGCATAGCAGCTACTCGGCCTAGCATACTAGTATTCATCTCAAAGGAATGCTGAATTCATGCAACTAGGGTTTCAAGCAATTCCTACACTTAAGTGCATGGTACAAACCTACAAACATTAACTGCAGTACAATGGGTCAAACAGTAAAATAGCATATATAACGGTTATGCATAAAACTGGGGCTTGCCTTCAAATGCGGGTGTGGCAGAAGGTTCCTCAGCGATGGGCTTGGGAGCTGGTTCCCAGGCTTCTTCCTGTTGAGCCTCTTGCTCTTGGATCAACACATACTCTCCGTCTGCGAGATTGCAATCTAATGAATGCAAATGCATGAGAATGTATGCAACATATATACCCTTTGTACATGCTAGGAATTTAAAGCTTCTTTCATCCTTTAATTTAAAAGGCTTTTATGGGGTAGGTTGAACTACGCCTCTGCTCTAGAAGTTCCCAAAAATTCTATGAAAATTACAGTGGATTCTTACTGACTTAATTAAGCTTTTTTGAAAGTTGGGAAGTAGAGCAGGAGGAGCTACCTTGTACAAAAATGACAAGGTCTAGGGCAGAGAGGGCACTTTGAACTACAACCCTTGTGTAGAAGTGACTTCTGCCCTAAAGCTTATTTTTGCTGATGTTTATGAGTAATATTATGCCTCTGTGCCAAATTTTACACAAAGAAACCTAGTGGTTATTTAATGGTGATTTTCTAAATTTGGGGGCTTAGTGGGTGCTTACAACTAACACTCCTTTTGAAAAATGTCAAACAACAGATTTTCCATTTTTTCTAGTTTCTTCTTTGCGCAAGAGCAATCATTCCTAAAGTTGGTTATTTTTACTCATAGGGGATGGGTTGTATGATTTCTTAAACTTTTATAAACTTTCTCATGGGGCAGGGATGGGGCATGATTCTCTATGTAAATATATTCTTCTTATATTTTTCCTTCATTGCATATGACTTAGGTGTTTAGGAAAAATTAAGGTTGCTCACTGTTTTCCACTTTTGATTTCTCTTTTTATTTTCTAAAGGTAATTGCATAAAACTAATGTCATTTGTTTAACCCACTTACCTTGGTGTTCTGAGGTGGTTAGTATTTTGTAGTGGTTTAACAATGGTTAAGTGACTACCAAAGTTTTCTTAACCTTAATGCATAGGTCCTACTATTTTTACCATTATCTTCACTTAAATACTTAAGATCTAAATTAAATAATAAATTCTAGAAATAGTACTGGACTATGGTTCAACATATTTTTACCACGAAATATATCACTTAGGCATGCTAGAAAAAATAGTGTTGCTCTCTGGTTCCTACTTTTAGTTTCCTTTTCCCTTTTTCTAAGTTTTGGGCAAAAACAGGTTTTGGTGAATAAACCATGCTTAATTTTGTGGATTGTGGTGCTTAGCATTTTTAAACAGTGCTACTACTTGATAAGTATCTCCACAAATTTTCTCGACTCCTACATAAGAGTTTTTCTATTTTTGTCCCCTTTTTCTTGGTTTAAGCTGTTTGCTTATTTAAATCAAAACCTTAAAACAAGTATTGTGCAAAGGTGATTCAATATTTTTGGTTGAAAGCTTAAAGGTTAACAAAATTGGTCTCATAAAATTGGGGTCGGTATTCTTTAAGTTACAGATTTTTGAAGCTTGCTGCAGAGTATTTCAAATTAAAAAGGAAAAGAAAAGCTATTTTGCGCTCGACCCCTGGCTTTTTCATTGTTTTTCTCTTTCACTTGTGCCCTCGGGCTACTATTCACCTGGGTCACTGACAGTGCAAAAGGGCCCTCTGGCTTTTAAGGTTCTCAACCCGCGCTCCCTCCTCCCCTCGCCGGAGTAGTGCCTAGAGCAACAACGAGAATTGTGGCTCCACTGGCGTGGTAGCGTGTCAAGGGCTGGGTCGTGGATCTTCGGGTTGGTCAGGCAAACTTGGAGGCGGCGATGATCGGTCGGCGACAAGCGGAGCAAGCCGGTCCACGGGCACATGCGGGTGTAGGTCGCTGGTGAGTTTCAATCCGGGGTCTGGTGCAGTAGAGCTTCGAGGCAACGCTCGGGGAGCTCGGCAGGGCCTCAGTGAAGATGTTCTCGGGCTCGGATTGAGCGGTGGAGGCTCGGAGTGGCCGGTCCCCGTGCTCCGGCGGCAGATAGTGAGCGGCGGGCGGTGGTGGTGCCTCCCCAGCAGGGTAGAGTTCAATCAAGCGAGGCTACGAGCTATGGGAGGGTGTGGGGGAGCCTCTGGCGAGCTTGGTTGGGCAGTGGGGTGGCTGGAGCGAGTTGGCCACGGTGGCCAGGCTCGGACGGCTCTGGCGGGTGGCGTGGGGCTCGCCGGAGCTATGGACTTGCTCGAGGGAGTGAGGCAGGGTGACCATGCACTTTGGAGAAGGTTTTATAGGCACGCTCGGGCGTGGTTCGGTGCAGGCGCGTGGATGGGCTGACTGGCGCTCGGGGCGTGCGCGGAGAACGGCTAGTGTGCGGTCGACCACTTAGGCACGACGCCGAACACGTGGTGGCACTTCTTTTGCACGTTTCCCTCACCCGTTTAGTCATTGTTCCATGCTAGATTTCGACCAGACTTCTATACATGGCGTGCTCTTCTCACCTTAAGTAAGCTCTTTGGTATGGGGGGCCAACGATTTTGTACACTGAGCAAAGAGATATGGGAGCAGAGAAAAGGTCTGTCCGACTGCTCCATCCCGAGAAAGAATCCATGCTAAATCATATCAAATAGATTTGGTTTGTCTTCAAACTTCACCAGAGTGTTCTAGGGGTCTTTTGGCGCCACTTTGTCAATTGGGCCAAGTGCTTTTGAGTTTCGAGATAAGGTGAACATGTTTGATCTTTGTGACGGGGCTGATTTTCATAAATCTGAAATCCTAGTTTTTATTTTGAGTTCCCACTTGAGTGACTTGTTCAGGGGTCCTGCAAAACCTTTTTGGGGCAACTCCCTTACTATTTTTATAGGGTATTAAGTGTACTACAACTTCTATAATTTGCCCAAGTCATGACAATGTGATTTACTTAGCCTTTTCACTAAATCTTTCTTTGGTGCTCAAATGCCCTAAAGAGGGGAACTTTAGGGTTTAGCACTTCTCCCTCTTCCATGAGCATGATATGGTTAAGGTATGACCTCTAAGGTGATAAAGACTTAGTTAAGACTTGACTTCTCAAGTTTGGTGTCTTTTGCCTAAAGTAAACCACATGTGATAATAGGTCACAGATGTAGGTGCTGAGGAGAAACCCTGAGTAACACCTAAGGTGTTACAGCTGGCACGCCCAAACCCCTAGTGTCATGCCTGGACCGACAAGCTAGCATGGTGGGCTTACATGGGCAGGACCGGATTAGGGTTAAAAGCACGGTTAGACACAGGTGTACATCGGACACCGGTACACATACCCCGGCCCCCACACCCTGGCTCCTGTCTCACTCTGGTCATTCTTTCTGTGTAACACCCAAAAATATTAACTTGTGATTTAAGGAAATCCTTTAGAGAATAATAATAATAATCAAAATAAGTACCCTTGATAAATAATTGAACTTTAGAATTCACCCCTTTATAAAAGTAAATGGTCATAATAAAATAATGTTAGCTAAATCATATCTTGATAAAGATTTATATATTTGAAAATGTGTTCTATCAAAACAAAGGAATCATAATTTAAAATTTAAATTCAAATTATAAATGAAAATATAAAACAGAAAATGAGTAAAAAGAAAGGAAATGATAATAAAGTCAGCATTCCTTCCGTAATTACATAATATGAAGGAGAATAAATAATAATATTGCAAACAGTAGAATTTATATTCACATTAGGTTTATTATAGAGATTGGGAATCTAAAATTGAAATAGAAATTTGAATTTGGTTTGAATATGTAAATTTGGAAAAATAGAAGGGAAAAAGAAAAGAAAAGAAAAGGAAACCCTCTGCGGGCTTGTGTCCTCCATTTCGGCCCATGTGCCAATTTCCACCATGGGGCCCACTTCTCTTACGTGCCGACTGGTGGGCTCGCTGACGCCACGGGCCCGCTTGTCAGCTGACTCTTTCACCACGCGCGTGGGCTCGTGCATCTCTCTACACGTGGGACCCACCAGTCGGAGCCTTCCCCTTCCTTGCGGCGAGTTGTTGCAACAAACCCACGCGCGAAGCGGGAATCGGGCTCGGGTCCACCTCGACCCGGGGATACGACCCCCCTTGGCACCGGCGTCCTCTCCTGCTTTCTTCCCCTCGTGCAAAATCACCACCTTGCTACCGTCATGAGAGAGAACTCAAGGCGTTGCTCGAGCCGAGAGCACGCCGTCGTCGACCCTTGCCTTCGCCATCGCTCAGCGCTGGTGATCCGATCCCTGGCGTTCGAGCATGTGCGTGGGTCGTGTGCAGGGGAGAAATTGGGTGCACGAACCCTCAGGGCGACGGGAATTCCTCGTTGTGATCACAACCACCGAAGATCTGTGCCGTGCCAAGTACCGCCACGACTGTTCCTCCATCCTCAGTAAGTTACCCACGAATAGATTCGCTGTGAGCATATCATTGCGTTAGGGTTAGTTTTGTTCGGTTTTGACGGGTGTGGTGTAGGGCGCCCTGCTCCAGCCATGGTGCCACTGTGCCGGGTTCTAGCGCCATTGTGCCAGTTTGGTTGTTGGTGGGGGTTTTGTGGTCTGCCGTCCGATCTCGGTCAGGTGGCCATGATTAGATGGCAAGCCCCTTTTCACCTAGATCGTGGATCTGTCGATGGGCGATCCAGAAGGGGGTCTTGGGTTATTTAAATCTGGACCATAGAATTGAGATCGGGCGGCTGTAGCAGTCCCGCACCCCTTCGGCATGGAAATTTTGCTGAAGAGTCTCTGGTGACTTTAAAAATAGAACTCGCCATCCATGCAGTGCTAGTTTTATTACAAACCGGTCCTGAAACTTATGATTTTGACCCTGCGCTCTTGAAAATTATAATCCGAGGTCCAAACAGTTAGGGAAATTTATAAAATAAGTACATAAAGTGATTTTAGTGCAAAAATAATCCAATAAAACTTGTAAAGACAATAACTTCTTTGATTTAGCTCCAAACTGGTCCATTCTAGTTGCATTAAATTCATAATAATATTTTTTATTATCTGGTAACTTTATTTTGTTATGAAACATAAATTAAAATTATGCATTTAATTTGTTTTATATCTAACACTTAACCCTTTGGAAAATCATAACTTGTTAACCGTAACTCCGAATTTAGTGATTCTTGAACCTGCGATCTAGTTACGATGTGTAGATCATTATTATGCATTATGTTCTTATGTTTGATGTGATGTCAATTTCCACTATACCATGGTTGTTTGTATTGCTACGAGTAGCAGCGAGGTTACGAGTCACTTGAAGACCAAGTTGGTGAAATACTTGGGAATCTCAAGTCTAAGGCAAGTTGTGCCCTTGATCACTTTTCTCTACCTAATAATGTTCCTGTTAATCACTATAACATGATAATGTTAATTTGATGGGACCTAATCGGTTTTCCTAGTATTGTTTATCCCACACCTTGCAAACATATGAACTATTGGGTAGATTTGCTAATGCTCTACCTGGTTTTAGAAATTAATATTATATTATGATCATGTACCAATTTTGTTGTTGTTTTAATTATTGTTCATGATAAGATCATCATGTTAATTGGAACATGGAGAACCACCCGGGAAAACTGTGCTACCACAAGGGTGGAATGGGATGTCCTTGGCCAAGTAATTAGGAAAGCTAGGGAGAGATTACCTTACCTGAAAGGGGCAAGCGGGGAGGCGTCGCTGCAGAGTATAGGGAGGTTCTCAGGTCGAACTGCTGCGATGGCATTTCAGACGAGGGATTCCTATGCTTCCTTCTTCCTAAAACGTATTGGGTTTTCTCGAACTAGTAGAACTTTGGAAAGGCCTCATAGTGCTACCCTACCTCGCCTCCTCGGTAGAGGTGTATGGGGTCCGCACAACCCCATGGCAAATGGGTAACATGACTTGTGGGTAAAGATGTGCAACCTCTATATAGTGTAAAACTGGTATATCAGCCGTGCTCACGGTCATGAGCGGCTCGGACCCTCACATGAGTAATTTATGGAATTAAACTTAATTTATCATTTGCATTGGATTGTGGGTGTTATTCTTAATTATGATCTCTTGTTTATTTGGGTTGGTATCTACTTATACCTAGTAACTGCTAATAAAATTTTGACCAACTTTAAAAGCAATGCTCAGCTTTAACCATCCTCTTTGGTAAGCCTTACACTTCACATGAGCCCCACTGTAAGTGAGCTCATGCACATTATTCCCCACAACTTGTTGAGCGATGAACGTATGTGAGCTCACCCTTGATGTACTCACATCCCCAGGTCAAGGACAAGTACCACAGGATGAGGTGCATGAAGGATACTGTGATGAATTCATGAGTGGTCTAGGACCTCGTCTTCTAGTCAACTATGGTTGCTAGATCGTTGTCTTCGTATGATGTAACTATTTAACTATTTTGTACAGAACTCCATTATATATTAAACATATGACATTCGTTTCTGTACCATTAGTCGTCATATGTGTGACTTGATCCCAGCACACATTTGATTCACACTAGGGTTTGGCCCCCTAAATCCGGGTGTGACACTCTGTCATGCTCCTCCCTCACTCTTGCCTCTTCTCGAACCCTCTCTAGCGATTTGGAATGTTCCTCCTCCCTCGCTGACTCTCTGTCTCGTCTTCTTCCCTGGTAAGACGATGAGCACCTTGATGGCCTGACATCGGTTCCAGATTTGGTAAGACGGTGAGCTTCGGTGCTACGACTTTCTTCTTCCTCGAGCCATCGAGGTTGACTCTAGACATCCAGGCTCTGCTGCTCCGGTACTCCAGTGCTCTGGCTTTGTTAAGGCAATGAGCTTATTACTCTGGTGCTCTACTGTTTGTGTCGCATCTAGATCTGGTTCGAAACCCCAAGTTCCTAACCCTACTTTTCTGGATCTCATCTTCTCCCACCTCTGATCTTCTTCTGGCCTCTCTCCAACCTCAATCACTCTGATCCTCTTCGGTTCTCCCTATATCGGTGCTTAACCGTGCTTTAACCCTAATCGTCGAGCCATCGGGGTTGGATCTGGTGCTCCGGCTTTGGTACATTTGTTAATCTAGTGATTGTGTTTTGTGAATCTAGTTTTTGTTCCTCCCTCTTGTTGTAATGTATTATTGTTCTGTCTTTGTAGTCGTGAGGAACCAATTAAGCTTTGATGGCTGACGAAGGAACCATGGCCAGGGCTGGGCTGCCCGAGAACACCGTAGTGATGTTCCATCATCGGAACCAAAACATTTAAACCTTGACCCTGACGGTGAGCCTGATGCCGAGGGCACAACACCGTCGACTACTACCGGCACATTAACTAGAAGTCGGCATAGATCAAGAGCTTCCACATCTGATATGTGGAACAGTTTCAACAAGATTTATAAGGTAATTGATGGTGGCACGATAAGGTATCAAGCTAAGTGCAAGATTTGCAAATGCGTACTCTCTGCTAGATCATCTGGTGGTATTGGTCATATTGCTAGGCATAGGAATGCAAGCAAACTGAAACATGGCAGATCTACCATAGTTTAGTCCCTTCTCCAGTTGAATCCTGATGGCACTACTAGATTTTGGGAGTATAATGTTGTGTTGCTCATTCTGAGATGTGTCATTTGATATGTAGGCTTGATCTTCTTATATGTTTTGTTGAATCATATACTTTTGAGGAGTATATAAAAAACCTCATAATCCTAGATTCACTGATGTGTCTAGACAAACTACTACTAGAGACATAAAAAGTACTACAATGATGCACGTGATAAGCTTGTTGACACATTTAAAACAAAAGTTTCTTCTGTTGCTGTTACATCTGATATATGGTCAGGGAATGCTAAAGAAGATTATTTAATTGTTGTTGTTAATTTTGTTAATGATGCATGGGAATTAAAAAGAGGATCATAGGCCTACGATTTATTGATGTGTCACATAGTGGTGATAACATAGTTGAGTGTATCTTTGATGTGTTAAAAGGATTTTGCCTTGATGACAAAACCTTATCCATTACTCTTGATAATGCCTTTGCTAATACATCTGCTATATGTAGATTGACTCCTTTACTTTTTGGTTATATTGGAGATGTGTTTTTGCACCAAAGGCGTGCTTGCCATATAATGAACCTTGTTGTTAAGTCTAGTTTGAAGAGGCTCCAACCTTATTTGGAATCATTTAGAACTGTTATATATTTTTAAACTCTTCTAACCAATGAATTGCTTTATGTAAGATTTATTGCATTGCTATGGGTACATCCTCATAAGTTTGGATTGGATATGGATGTAAGGTGGAACTCTACATAGCTTATGCTAAAACATATGGTGCCTTACAGGAACACATTTGATGTGTGCATCCAATCTCACTATCCTAGAGCTACAGGTGAGCTTTGCTTTTGACTGATGACCACTAATATGTTGCTGAAAATAACCTTGATTTTCCTTGAAATTTTTAATGACTCAACATGTGTGCTATCTGGTGTTTACTATCCCACATCTTCCTTAATGATGCATCATATTATTTAGATTGCCAAACATATTAGTACTTATGAAATTGATCCATTGCATAGCAATGTTGCTCTCCCTATGAAAATAAAGTTCCTTAAGTATTGGAGGGACATTTCACTTCTATATTCATTTTCATTTATCATTGATCCTAGAGCTAAATTGAGGTGCTTCAATAGAGTTCTCTCTATTTTAGCTAGTGTCACAAACTATGATTATTCTGATTACTTGATTTGTGTAAGAGCACAATTGACTGAGGTGTTTAACAAGTATGAAATTAAGTTTGGTGCAGTGACAACACATAGACCCTCACATACACCAAGAATAGGTAATAAAAGGACTAATTGGAGTATGGTATATGGTGGTGGTGATGATGATACCTTTTCAACCCCAACTGGTAGTACATGTTCTTCTTTTTCCAACCCTAGCCCCCTCTTCTTCTCTATCTAGAATTACTTCTGCTAGTGCTTTTCTATAAGCAACAAGCAATTTTGTATCTCTTGGGGCTGGTTCTGAGTTGTCTGCATAATTGGATAGTGATATAGTACAAAAATATGATGATGATTTTAATCTCTTGACTTGGTGGCAAGATCATAAACTTACTTACCATGTTCTTTCTATGTTGGCTAAGGATGTTCTAACTATGCCAGTTTCTATAAATTCATCAGAAGGTGCATTTAGTCTGACTGAAAGGATTATCAGGGAGCGTCGACGTTGACTGAACTCGGACTTGGTCGAGATGCTGACCAGCATCAAGGACTGGGAGGAGGGGAACATAAGGAGTCAGCACACCCTCGAGAACAAGGAACTTGAATAAGCCTTCTCTGAACTATATCTTGATGATTGCCCAGTGGAGACTCCTCTATCATCCCAATCATCTCAGCCATCTCAGTCTGATCCAACTCAGGCTAGTCCTTTAGCTTAATCTGACATTTTATCCTCAGGCTGGTCCTCCCTGTGTTGTAATAGCTCTATGCTCTGTGTAATCTGTGAACTGTGAGAAGTTTGAACTATGAACTAATGAAACTATGAGTTGGGCATTACTCTTTTTCCTATCTAGGGTTTTCTCATAAGGGTGTGTTTTTACCTAGATAGGGTTTCAATGAGGCAGCCATTGCACTAAACAACTCATTATTTTCTTTATTTCAATGTTTGAATTGTGTTCTTTATGTTGTGTGTTGTTCTCAGACAGTTGTGTTGACATTGTGTTTGGTGCTGCTGTGTAGTTGAGATGTTTAAATTGAGTTTATTCGTGCTATATTGTTCTCAATTGGACCATAAATTAACTATGGTCAGTATTGCTGCTGGTTTTCTGGGCGTAGTGCCTTGGGCCGACACTGGCACTAACATGCTTGTCGTGCCGTCGTGGCAGCTCGACACGGCTAAAAGGTCTGTGGGCCGTGTCTGGGCCAGAGTTCACACACTAGTGTCGTGTCACACGACACTGTTAATAAACGTGCCTAACCATGTCGTGTCCAAATAATGTCGTGCCTAGTGGGGCCAGGCCACGGTGGCCCGTTTGGCCATTTATATGTGCTAGTGTTAACTAGACGCAAGTGGAATTGAAAATAAACTACAATTATTAATCGTGGAATGGTATGGAATTAGTCGTACTATTATTGCTAAGTTAGCTATCGGAAAAATGTCACAAATAAAAAAATGGCACCACCAGCAGAATGAGCAAAAGCAAAGTAATGACGCCGAAGACACCGAAACGGAACGCCTTCCCTGCCTTCCACATGGAGCATCTATATTGGTTGATCGTCTGTTAATTAGTAGGTTCGGCCATATGCATGCGTGCTCAAAAGCAAAGTTGCCTGATTGAACCTTTTGGTCACAGCTAGGTTCGCTGCTTACCCTAGAACCTACATGCATGCATGATTGCACTTCGATCCGTTTTGGTCACTATAGGATAGCCAACCGATGCAGGCTCTCTTATATTCCCTCTCAAACACAACAAGAAAGAAAAAGGCTCCCGAGAATAGGGTTGGGTTTTTTTTTATCATAAACCAAAAACCGAATCGGATCTTATCAAACCGAACCAAAATTTCGGTATTTTAGTAGTTTGATTTGGTTTTTGCATCTGAGAATTTCAGTATTCGATATCGTAATCGGTTTTCACCGTATACCGAACCGAAATACAAAAAAACCGAATACCAAACTTTACCAATTAAAATTTTTGACTCTTTGATTATGTGAACTAAACGTGTGATACAATCAAATTGTTATTCACTTATTTACATGTGATGTATGATATATCTTTAAATATTTGTACCAATATAATTTTTACTTTTTAAATTGTGTGCAGTCTTGTAGCCTTTTTTAGTATAAATTTTTACCAATAAACCAAAGTAAAAAACCGAAGCTAAACTTATCGTTTTTTTATTTTCTAGAAAACCGATCGATTTCTAATATTTAAAAAGGTAAAGTTTTTTAAAACCAAAAAACTGAACGGAAATTTTCGATCGGTATGACCTTAGCTCCCGTAAGCCTTGTTCCTTTTCCACCTTGTCAGGATCCCCAACAGTTAACAGCGCATACTAAACAACGGCATGTATATTAATATAATTGGTATATTCATGTGTTTGGTTGTCTATATTTGTTGGTGCTTGTATTGCAGGATATAATAAACTGGTATTTGGTTGTTATCAACCAGACTCTACACGTGCGAGGTGTGTGTTTGGTTACCTGCGTGCAGATGTGAAGCTAGACTCATACGATACTTAAAACATCCTAGACCAGCAAATTAGTCACATCTCTAGAGCCAAGCTTCCGTCGGCCTGGCTCATGCAGCCAAGCTACGGGGAGAAGTCAATCAAACAGGCGGTATGTACT
Source organism: Zea luxurians (assembly GCA_029449295.1). Classification (NCBI taxonomy): domain Eukaryota; kingdom Viridiplantae; phylum Streptophyta; class Magnoliopsida; order Poales; family Poaceae; genus Zea; species Zea luxurians. The sequence continues at coordinate 178,755,942 of JAOPSE010000003.1, read as the reverse complement.
GCAGCAGCTGCAGGACAGTGATTAGATGGCATCTATGTGAATCCACTTGTGGGGAATTAAGGACAGAGATTAGATGGCATCTATGTGAATCCACTTGTGAGGAATTAAAACTCGATGGAATTTGTGTTGCGTGTGTATATACTATACGGCACAGTCACTTGTTATTTAAGCTAGTCTCATATATAGTACTACTTCGGTACCTCCTTTCTCCAATATTTATGGCCGCTAGTTTAGTTTTGAACTAAAATACGATAAATAAAAAGAAACGGAGCGATTATGAGATAAGGTACAGTCTCTCTAAACATACCTACAACGGTATAGTAGTAATAGTGTTGAGCGAGAAAACTAAATGTGTTTTTTTTGTTTGTTTGAATCATTGATGGTTATAACTTATATATTAAGGCGAAGATAGTATATTTTTATTGAGAAAACTAAACATGAACTAGCAGGACTTGTTATTAAAGTATATTAGGGGAGAACTTTTTTTGCCTACTCCCCATATTTACAAACGTGAGCATGTTTTTAGGACGTATTAAGCCACAAAATACCTCATTAAAGGGCTCATGAAATTAAGAGGTTGGACATGTGTAATATAACGAGGGATGCTTTGAAGGAGTATTCTATCCTATGTATAAAGGAGTTGAAGAGGAGTCGAATCTATATATGGTAGAATTATTAAGTAGTTTATTCTTATTTTGAAAGAAAATATATAGGCGCGCCCAACAAATTCGAGATGAATAGAACACGGCCGAATCTATATATATGTGGTGGTTGGGTTCATCGACTACACCTTCAACAACTAGTTAATATAATGCATGTATGCTCACTTTTACTACAGTAAAAACGTAAATATTCGACGACTTTATTATGTCCGACAGTCTCGTAGAAGGCCGTCGGACGTTAGATTGTGTCCGAGCGCCTGTGGTGGCCGTCGAAAATAATAGAGTAGCTCCGACGGCTGTCTGACAGCCGTCGGACGTAAGCTAATGTCCGACGGTCTGGCTTACAGCCGTCGGAGATAAAGGATTTTAACCGCGCAAGCTAGACAGCACCGTTTCATTTGCATCTTCACCACGCCTTGGAATTCTCTGCCCGCCGCCGCGCTGCTCGTCGTCGTCGCCCCGTCGCCGCCCCGCCCGTCGTGCTGCCCCGTCGCCCTCGTGACCGCCACCGTCGTGCTGCCCCGCCGCGACTGCCACCGCTGTGCTGCCCCACCCGCGCCGATCGCCCACGCAGTCGTCCCCGCCACCGCCGTGCTACCCTGTCGCCGCCGACCGTAGCCCCACCCGCGCCGGACTTCCCCCGCCCCGCACTGTCAAGTGAGTAATTTAAGTATTATTTTGTATATGTTAATATTGTTTTATAGTTGCAATTTTTGTTATTAGATAATTAGTATGTTAAATATTGTTTAATTTATTATGTGCGACGTCCGACGGGTTAGAGCTTATGTCCAACGGCTTTGGCCGTCGGAAATTGTTTCGTTTACTGTAGTGTTTCTTTGATCACAAATGTATGCTTACATTTAATGGAAATAAAAAACGACTTAGTATATTTTTCTGTCAGAGGGAGTAATTAATCAATAAATAGTAGCACCAAAATTAGTCGGTGCACGTCACAGCGCTTTGGGGGAAGGTGCCTGCATGTGTCTCCTCTTATTGGTAAACATAATTAAGGGTCTGTTTGGTTCATTTTGTTGGGAGACTAAAGTTTAGTTAGAGACTGAAGTTTAGTCTGTAGCCTGTTTGATTGTAGAGACTAAAAATATTTATAACATATTAAATGACTTTTAAGAAGACCAAAATGCTCCCTAATATTCTCCGTGCAACTGAAATAAATGGGAGACAAAAAATAAAACCAATATAGTTTAGTCCCTTTTAGTCACTTTTGAGAGACTAGAAACTAAAGCAATTTAATCTTTGTTTTAGTCCTACCATTTGACAATTTATAGACTAAATGAATGAGACTAAAATAGATGGATTATATTAATCTTTAGTCTATCAAACCAAACAAGGCCCAAATTGTGTGTCAGCTTCCCATTCCCGAATACCATGTCATGGTGTGCATTGCTTTTGTTGGCATGGCAGCTAGTGGTGGTTTAATTTGCTACTAGGATCAATTAATTGACTAATCCCAGACCTAAAACCAATCATCCATGCATGGGTCGTTAGCAGTTTCTTTAAAAAAACTGTGCAAAAACCGACCGTTAGCCGGTAACCAGTTGCGATTAGGATTTGGTCGTCAGTGACTGATTAGCTAGCTAGTACATATATACCCATAATAATCATATCAAACACAGCCATCTACAACGGAGTACGTACGTCCAAATTCTGCATGCTGGGAATAAACCACACCAACTGTCAGCCGCCTGGAACAAGCAGATCGATCAGTTTGGCAACGTCGCGCTACAGCAGGGGCCCGTTTTGCATGGTAGCTTGTTTTCTCAAGCAAAAAAATGCATGAAATTTTTGCAATGGTAGCCATATGCATATATTTATTTTCAGAAAAGACCATAGCTACGAAAACATTTCCGTATATACGCACACGTACTAGATGCACTCACCTGTAAACTGTGTACATGCAGACAGATGTAAGAATCGTGCGTGCGTGCGTGCATGCTTTGCGTGTGCATTATTCAGGCCGGCCGGCCGGCCGCCGGCTGGTCCTGTATATGAACCAGAACGACGTACATGCATGCAGTGAGACGTATGAATCGTGCGCGCGCGATGCATGCATCCGTGCAGCTAGCTTTGCCGCCGCGCGTGTGTATGCGCCAGGGGACCGTGGGCCGCAGCGGCGCCCGGCCGGCCGGCCAACCGACGGACCGCCGTCCGGCCGGGCGCCGGCACGCACCTGCCGCCACATGCTTGCATGCATGACCACCATGCACACAGTCACTCTGATCGATCCGTGTCGTAGGCCCGTCGTCCTTTCTGCTAGCTGCTATCTCGTCTCTCTCCGACCCATCGTCTTACACGATGATCGATCGACATGAACATGAACTGTACAGCCAGCTGCGTTACTTACTACTGTTCTTTTTTCTCTCTCCAGGAGTTCAGATATGGACTGCCGTTGTTATAGTGTGTAGATCGAATAATACATGCTGCTGCCCGTGTAATGTAATGTTCCTAGCTAGCTAATCATCAGCTCCTCAATCGATTATATGATGCGTACATATAAGTATACATTATTAATCCTTGCACTAGCATGCAGTGCTGCTTAATTAGCTAAAGCTTGTCGTGCATGCATGATCATGTGGCCGTTGCAGGAGCTAGTAGCTACCTGAAGACAGTGCCGTGTTTGGTCCACTCACTGGTCCCCTCCTCTCTCTCTCTCTCTCTCTCCCCTGCACACATTGGCATCATCTGGCCCTACAGAGAAATCGAGGTTTTGGAACCTTCCCATCTACACTACTGTGTTCCATTCTTCCATACCATCTCTGATCTGGCCCACGCATGCATGAGATCGCCACCAGAAAGAAAAAAACTACCAACTGCCGGCCGGTACCTGGCTTGGATGCATCACTAACGCCACGTACGGCACCAATATTTGTTATGCATACATAGAAACCGTTGCGTATGTGCATCTAAATATCTGGTCATGTTTATATGAGTGCAGTCAAGCATGCACCTCTCTTATAGATTGTATATATAGCTAGTTGTAGTTTCCTTTTGCAAATAAAAGCCACATAACAAATTGTTAAGCACAATTTGTGGCACTGGTCACCGTCCGTCTCTAGGCGTGGACGGTCCCCGATTAGATTATATCAGGCGTGATTAACCCCTTTTCCCGCATGTTTACGACTGATTGCACGTACCATCAACCGAACCAATTAAACTGTTTCTCAATTCCTTTACTTTTTTGCCCCAGGAATAGCCAGTAGCATAGCTTTCTTCGTTTCAATATTCACCTCTCTACGGCTCTACGTTGTCACTCCAAGACAATCCCTAGGATTTCTCCTCCATGACGGGGTCCCTTTCGGGGGGGGGGGGGGCGAGATCCAGGTGCCGTTGGCAAACGCCGCCGCCCCTGCGCACAAGCAGACCATTCGGCTTAACGCAGGGAACCCCGCTCCTGCTTCTAGATCACGGACCGTCCGCGCCGCCGCAGAGCGCCCATCGAGCAGAACAACTCTCAATGTTTGGTGCCCAAATCGGCTCCAACACATTTTTTGGTAACTCCGCTAGGGAAACTAAGATTAGGTCTATCAGATCGGCCCCAAATGGCTAGTTCAGGAGATAACTCTGATCTCTCCCCAAGCAATATCATCAAACCGAATACGGACGGGCTGTCGGTTGAAGAATATCAGAGGCTAGAAGACGCCTGGAAAAAGATGCAGCTGAACTAAACGAGTTGTTCTTGGCTGATTTCAAGGTCGACCAAATCAAGAAGCTCGTCTGACAGAGGGAATAAAACCTGGCAAATCTTTGTCCTACTACAATCGGACCCGCTGTAAGTAAACCCGATGACATCTAAGCTCTTCGATCTTACATAGAGGAATAGCGAGAACAAATGCAACAAATCTTAGGGGGCATACAAGAGGATTATAGGAGGCTAGCACGTGCGTTTGATAAATCTGCCATTACTAGTTTTCCATCACATGATGCCCAAACTAAAGAAAACCTACAAGACCCATCGGTTGTAAGTGGTCAAGCCCAATCCCATGGAATGCTGATTCTATAATGGACAACCACATCCTCCACCGCCCATATGGGAGCAGCTCGTGCCCCTACGCATGGCCGGACGGTCCGACCTAGTGACGGTCGGCTCTGTTCCCCACGATGAGCCACCGAAAATCGTGCCAGGGACAGTAGAGATACTCGGACCGTCTGAGCACATCACTGGACCATCCGGGTATTACATCGGACCGTCCATGGCAGGGTATGAGGAGCAAAACGTAGAATATTACCAGCAACCCTACTACCAGCTCCAAACTAACGTCTATCTAGCATTATTAGTCCCTCAAGGACGTGGAATGATCCCACCCACACATAGATATGAGCTCTCTTTGGCCTCTAGAAGGTTAGAAAAACCTAGCATGCAGTATGGAGTACATAGGGCCAACATCAATGCCCCACATAACCCAAACACATGGGCAAGGGGGCAATATAATGATGCACCAGGGACTACACATATGGACCAAAGAGCCGGTGGGTTACCACCGCCCGCCATTGATATAGTTAGAGAGGAGATAACTAGGGCATTTCGAGACAAACTTGGGGTTAACGTGTTCCCTGGGGTCAATCTTATCGGCAACCGTACGACAACCGATTCAACTACGTCCCATACCCTTAGGGGACAAGGACACCCAAATTTACAAAAATTTTGGGTGACCAGGGGAGATGCACGCATGAGCATATAGGCCAATTCTTAGCCAGTTAGGGGAATTGACCGGTAAGGAGGCATTTCGCGTATGTTTATTTTCACTATCACTAACCGGTATTGCTTTTATATGGTATGCCACCTAACTCTATTTACACTTGGGGAGATTTAGAGCAAAAATTCCATGTCCATTTTTTCCAGAAATTATGAGTTAGACCTAGTCGATTGAGCAGCCTACAACAAGTGAAAGAAGAATCGGTTAATGATTATATCTGGCGGTTCCGAGACACTAGAAACCGATGTTTCCAAATCCACATTGCGAAAAAACAAGTAGTAGGGTTAGTTCTTATGAAATGTGCCATTATTTGAGGAAAAATTAGAGGGCGTCCAGTTTTTACATTAGCACAGCTACATCAGCGATTGAAAAGGGTCTTCAGCTCGGTTGGAGCCAGCTCTGAAGAGTTTACCCCTTCGGCTGAAGACATATCAAACACCTTTGAACATATTGAAAACAAAGTTGAGGCGCTTGATGAAGTGATAGCTGGGCATGGTGACTTCTGTGCCTTGCTAGCTTCTAGCGGCACAGCTGCAGCATTTATGAAGGCTGGTTGCACGCACGCAAAAATGGTAAATAGACCAACCTTCAGTCTGTCTCCAACAGACTTGGTTGATATCCCCAGTGAAGCCCGGAGCATTGGAAACAGATTTATAACTCAAATTTGGGTAAGGGTGGCCGAGAATTGGATGGCGACGAAGCCCGAAGCTTGCTTAAGCCGGTATGAAACTTATACATGTTGCTTGCCTTATCTCTTGTAATTGCTTTTTACCTTATACCGCTTGTTTGTCTGCAGGATGGTGGTGCCGAAGATTGATAATTGAGAGCACCTAGAGGGGGGGGGGTGAATAGGTGATCCTGTAAAAACTTCAAACTTAAGCCACAAACTTGTTAAGTGTTAGCACGATTATTGCCAAGTGGCTAAGGTGAAGTCTCAACAAAACACAATACCACAAGAGATCAAGACAGAGGTGACACGGTGGTTTATCCCGTGGTTCGGCCAAGCCAATGCTTGCCTACTTCCACGTTGTGGCGTCCCAACGGACGAGGGTTGCAATCAACCCCTCTCAAGCGGTCCAAAGACCCACTTGAATACCACGGTGTTTTGTTGTTCCTTTCACTATCCCGTTTGCAAGGAATCTCCACAAATTGGAGTCTCTTGCCCTTACAAGTATGATCACAAAGAAAGCACAGAGTAAGGGAGGGAAGCAACACACACAAATCCACAACAAAAGCGCACACACGGCCAAGACTCGAGCTCGAATGACTATCTCAGAGTTCACACTAGAACAGAGCTCGAATCACTTAGAATCACAAACGAATGCGCAAAGAACTTGTGTGGATGACCAAGAATGCTCAAGAGTTGCTTGTGTATCTCCTCCATGCGCCTAGGGGCTCCTTTTATAGCCCCAAGGCAGCTAGGAGCCGTTGAGAGCAAATCCGGAAGGCCATCCTTGCCTTCTGTCGTCGGGGGCACCGGACAGTCCGGTGCACACCGGACATGTCCGGTGACCGATTTCTTTCCTTATCCAGCGCTTCCCGACCGTTGCAAACCGGCGGAGATCTGAGAGCCGTTGGCGCACCGGACAGTCCGGTGCACACCGGACAGTCCGGTGCCGTCTTCCGACCGTTGGCTCGGCCACGTGTCCCGCGCGGATTGCGCGGCCGACCGTTGGCCCTGGCCGACCGTTGGCTCACCGGACAGTCCGGTGCACACCGGACAGTCCGGTGAATTTTAGCCGTACGCCGTCGGCGAATTCCCGAGAGCGGCCAGTTCGCGCCGAGTTGGCCTGGCGCACCGGACACTGTCCGGTGCACACCGGACAGTCCGGTGCTCCAGACCGAGCTGGGACTTGGCTGCACACAGCCAAGTCATTCTCTCCCCTTTTCTCTTTTTCTTCTTTCTGTTTCTAACACTTAGACAAATATGTTAGTCCACAAAACCAATGTACTAAGGCTTAGAAACATACCTTTACTTCATGATTTGCACCTTGTTCATCCATGTACATAAATTCACAATTAAGCACATGTGTTGGCACTCAATCACCAAAATACTTAGAAATGGCCCAAGGGCACATTTCCCTTTCAATCTCCCCCTTTTTGGTGATTTATGCCAACACAACATAAAGCCACTAGAACAAGTGCAAACTCAATTCAAATAACACTTAAATTTATTTTGAATCAATTTTGGCATATATGGATCATCCTTTGCCACCACTTGGTTTGTTTTTGCAAATCAAACACAAATCTCTATCTCTAAGTTAAACACACATGTTTAAGCATAAAGAGAGTCATTCAAAAAAGAGATTGATCAAGGATTTCAAAAACTCCCCCTTTTTCCCATAATCAATACTTCTCCCCACAAGAAGCCAAGAGAGACAACTTAAGAATTTTGACAAATCAAAAACTCTATTCTACTATTTTCAAAATCTCTCAAGTGGTAGCTGATCCATTTATTGCTTTGGCCTTTATTTTCTCCCCCTTTGGCATCAAGCACCAAAACGGGATCAATTGTGGCCCTTTAACCCCATTGCCTCACCAAAATCTTCAATTAAGAGCAAATGGCAATAAGAGTTCAGAGATGAACTTGGAATAAGTTACCCCTCATCGGAGTGCAGTGGAAGTCTTGCATGATCCAAGTCCACCTTTTCCCTTTCAATTCTCCTTTGTGACTAACACAAGCAAACTCAAACATATGGTTAGTCTCAAAGGGTCAAGTTGTAACACATCTCCCCCTAAACATGTGCATCACATTGCAACGGACTTGTGAGGTCCAGGGAGTGTTTGTACAACTTGAGCACCATAATAAGCAACAAAATGCAGAATGAACATGATCAAAGGCATAAATACATGTATGCTACAATTCAATCCAAGTTCCGCGAATCTAAGACATTTAGCTCACTACGCAGCCTGCAAAAGGTCTTCTCATCTAAAGGCTTGGTAAAGATATCGGCTAGCTGGTTCTCGGTGCTAACATAAAACACTTCGATATCTCCCTTTTGCTGGTGGTCTCTCAAAAAGTGATGCCGGATGTCAATGTGCTTTGTGCGGCTGTGCTCAACAGGATTTTCCGCTATTCGGATAGCACTCTCATTATCACATAGGAGTGGGACTTTGCTCAGATTGTAGCCAAAGTCCCTGAGGGTTTGCCTCATCCAAAGTAGTTGCGCGCAACACTGACCTGCGGCAACGTACTCGGCTTCAGCGGTGGATAGGGCAACGGAGGTTTGTTTCTTAGAGTTCCATGACACCAGGGACCTTCCTAAGAATTGGCACGTCCCCGATGTACTCTTCCTATCGACCTTACATCCAGCATAGTCGGAATCTGAGTACCCAATTAAGTCAAAGTTAGACCCCTTTGGATACCAGATCCCGAAGCAAGGCGTAGCGACTAAATATCTAAGAATTCGCTTCACCGCCACCAAGTGACACTCCTTAGGATCGGATTGAAATCTAGCACACATGCATACGCTAAGCATAATATCCGGTCTACTAGCACATAAATAAAGTAGAGATCCTATCATTGACCGGTATGCTTTTTGATCAACGGACTTACCTCCTTTGTTGAGGTCGGTGTGTCCGTCGGTTCCCATCGGAGTCTTTGCGGGCTTGGCGTCCTTCATCCCAAACCGCTTCAGCAGATCTTGCGTGTACTTCGTTTGGGAGATGAAGGTGCCGTCCTTGAGTTGCTTCACTTGGAACCCAAGGAAGTAGTTCAACTCGCCCATCATCGACATCTCGAATTTCTGCGTCATCACCCTGCTAAACTCTTCACAAGACTTTTGATTAGTAGAACCAAATATTATGTCATCGACATAAATTTGGCACACAAACAAATCACCATTACAAGTCTTAGTGAAAAGAGTTGGATCGGCTTTCCCAACCTTGAAAGCATTAGCAAGTAAGAAATCTCTAAGACATTCATACCATGCTCTTGGGGCTTGTTTAAGTCCATAGAGCGCCTTAGAGAGCTTACACACGTGGTCGGGGTACCGCTCATCCTCGAAGCCAGGGGGTTGCTCCACGTACACCTCCTCCTTTATTGGCCCGTTGAGGAACGCGCTCTTCACATCCATTTGGTACAACCTGAAAGAATGGTGAGCGGCATATGCTAGCAAGATACGAATGGACTCTAGCCTAGCCACAGGAGCAAAAGTCTCCTCAAAGTCCAAACCTGCGACTTGGGCATAACCTTTTGCCACAAGTCGAGCCTTGTTCCTCATCACCACCCCGTGCTCGTCCTGTTTGTTGCGGAACACCCACTTGGTTCCCACAACATTTTGCTTGGGACGAGGCACCAGCGTCCAAACTTCGTTGCGCTTGAAGTTATTAAGTTCCTCCTGCATGGCCAACACCCAATCCGGATCTAGCAAGGCCTCCTCTACCCTGAAAGGCTCAATAGAGGAGACAAAAGAGTAATGCTCACAAAAATTAACTAATCGAGATCGAGTAGTTACTCCCTTGCTAATGTCACCCAGAATTTGGTCGACGGGATGATCCCTCTGAATCATCGCTCGAACTTGGGTTGGAGGTGCCGGTTGCGCTTCTTCCTCCATCACGTGATCATCTTGTGCTCCCCCTTGATCACACGCCTCCTTTTGATGAACCTGTTCATCGTCTTGAGGTGGGGGATGCACCGTCGTTGAGTAAGAAGGTTGATCTCCTTCATCTTGTTCCTGTGGCCGAACATCTCCAATCGCCATGGTTCGTATAGCGGCCGTCGGAACATCTTCTTCATCTACATCATCACAATCAACAACTTGCTCTCTTGGAGAGCCATTAGTCTCATCAAATACAACGTCGCTAGAGACTTCAACCAAACCCGATGATTTGTTGAAGACCCTATACGCCTTTGTATTTGAATCATAACCTAATAAAAACCCTTCTACAGCTTTGGGAGCAAACTTAGAATTTCTACCCTTCTTCACTAGAATGTAGCACTTGCTCCCAAAAACACGAAAGTAAGATACATTGGGTTTGTTACCGGTTAGTAGCTCATATGACGTCTTCTTGAGGAGGCGGTGAAGATAGACCCTGTTGATGGCGTGGCAAGCCGTGTTCACGGCTTCCGACCAAAAGCACTCGGGGGTCTTGAACTCTCCAAGCATCGTCCTCGCCATATCGATTAGCGTCCTGTTCTTCCTCTCTACCACACCATTTTGCTGTGGTGTGTAGGGAGCGGAGAACTCGTGCTTGATCCCTTCCTCCTCAAGAAACTCCTCCACTTGAAGGTTCTTGAACTCGGACCCGTTGTCGCTCCTAATCTTCTTCACCTTGAGCTCAAACTCATTTTGAGCTCTCCTGAGGAAGCGCTTGAGGGTCCCTTGGGTTTCAGACTTATCCTGCAAAAAGAACACCCAAGTGAAGCGGGAAAAGTCATCAACAATAACTAAACCATACTTACTTCCTCCTATGCTTAGATAGGCGACGGGTCCGAAGAGGTCCATATGCAGCAGCTCCAGAGGTCTTGACGTGGTCATCACATTCTTGCTGTGATGTGCTCCTCCAACTTGTTTACCTGCTTGACAAGCTGCACAAGGTCTATCTTTTTCGAAATAAACATTTGTTAGACCTATCACGTGTTCTCCCTTTAGAAGCTTGTGGAGGTTCTTCATCCCCACATGTGCTAAGCGGCGATGCCACAGCCAGCCCATGCAAGTCTTAGCCATTAAGCATGCATCTAGACCGGCCTCTTCTTTTGCAAAATCAACTAAATAAAGCTTGCCGTCTAGTACACCCTTAAAGGCTAGTGAACCATCACATCTTCTAAAGACAGACACATCTACATTAGTAAAAAGGCAATTGTATCCCATTTGACATAATTGACTAACAGATAGCAAATTATATCCAAGACTCTCCACTAAGAATACATTTGAGATAGAATGCTCATTAGAAATTGCAATTTTACCTAACCCTTTTACCTTGCCTTGATTCCCATCACCGAATATAATTGAATCTTGGGAATCCTTATTCTTGACGTAGGAAGTGAACATCTTCTTCTCCCCCGTCATATGGTTTGTGCATCCGCTGTCGATAATCCAGCTTGAACCCCCGGATGCATAGACCTGCAAGGCAAATTTAGGCTTGGGTCTTAGGTACCCAACTCATGTTGGGTCCTGCAAGGTTAGCACAAATGTCTTTAGGGACCCAAATGCAAGATTTATCTCCCTTGCATCTAGCCCCTAATTTCCTAGCAACTACCTTCTTACCCTTTCTACAAATAGCAAAGGGAGCATTACAAGCATAATAAATGGTAGAAGGTTCGTTCACTACTTTCCTAGGAGCATGAATAACATTCTTTCTAGGTACATGAGCAATATCTCTCCTAGGCATATGTACAACATTTCTCCTACACATATCTCTACCATGATTATAAGAAGAACTAGAAGCAAACATTGCATGAGAATCATAAACATGTGAATCAAAATGATTATAAGCATTTCTAGCATGTCTCCTATCATAATACATAAAAGCATGATTCTTTTTAGCATTACTAGCCATCGGGGCCTTCCCCTTCTCCTTGACGAAGATGGGAGCCTTATGGCTTGTTAAGTTCTTGGCTTCCCTCTTGAAGCCAAGCCCATCCTTAATTGAGGGGTGTCTACCAACCGTGTAGGCATCCCTTGCAAATTTTATTTTATCAACTTCATTCTTGCTAGTCTTAAGTTGGGCATTAAGACTAGCCACTTCATCATTTAATTTGGAAATTAGAACTAGGTGTTCACTACAAGCATTAACATCAAAATCCTTACACCTAGTACAAATTTCAACATGTTCAACACAAGAATTTGATTTACTAGCTACTTCTAGTTTAGCACTTAAATCAATATTAACACTTCTTAAGGTAGAAATGGTTTCATGACAGGAAGATATTTCACTAGAAAGCATTTCATTTCTTTTCACTTCTAAAGCATATGATTTTTGTGCCTCTACAAACTTATCATGTTCATCATACAATAAATCTTCTTGCTTTTCTAAAAGCCTATCCTTTTCATTCAATGCATCAATCAATTCATTGATTTTATCTATCTTAGATCTATCTAAGCTCTTGAACAAGCAAGAATAATCTATATCATCATCACTAGACTCACTATCACTAGAAGAAGCATAAGTGGAGTCTTTAGTACTTACCTTCTTCTCTCTTGCCATAAGACAAGTGAGACGCTCATTGGGGAAGAGAGCCGATTTGTTGAAGGCAGTGGCGGCGAGTCCTTCATTGTCAGAGTCGGAGGAGGAGCAATCCGAGTCCCACTCTTTTCCTAGATGCGCCTCGCCCTTTGTCTTCTTGTATGCCTTCTTCTTCTCCCTCTTGTTCCCCTTTTCCTGGTCACTTTCATTATCGGGACAGTTAGCAATAAAATGACCAAGCTTACCGCATTTGAAGCACGAGCGCTTCCCCTTGGTCTTGGTCTTGCTTGGCTGCCCCTTGCGACCATTTAGCGCCGTCTTGAATCTCTTGATGATGAGAGCCATCTCTTCATCATTGAGCCCGGCCGCCTCAACTTGCGCCACCTTGCTAGGTAGCGATTCCTTGCTCCTTGTTGCTTTTAGAGCAATGGGTTGAGGCTCGTGGAGTGGTCCGTTCAACGCGTCGTCGACGTATCTCGCCTCCTTGATCATCATCCTCCCGCTCACGAATTTTCCAAGTACTTCCTCGGGCGTCATCATCGTGTACCTGGGATTCTCACGAATATTGTTCACGAGATGAGGATCAAGTACGGTAAAGGACCTGAGCATTAGGCGGACGACGTCGTGGTCCGTCCATCGCGTGCTCCCGTAGCTCCTTATCTTGTTGATGAGGGTCTTGAGCCGGTTGTATGTTTGCGTCGGCTCCTCGCCCCTTATCATGGCGAAACGTCCAAGCTCTCCCTCCACCAACTCCATCTTAGTGAGTAAAGTGACGTCGTTTCCCTCATGAGAAATCTTGAGGGTGTCCCAGATTTGCTTGGCGTTATCCAAGCCGCTCACTTTATGATATTCATCCCTGCACAAGGAAGCTAGAAGAACAGTAGTAGCTTGTGCATTCTTATGAATTTGTTCATTAATAAACGTGGGACTATCCGAACTATCAAAGTGCATTCCACTCTCCACAATCTCCCATATACTAGGATGGAGAGAGAATAGGTGACTACGCATTTTGTGGCTCCAAAATCCGTAGTCCTCTCCATCAAAGTGTGGGGGCTTGCCGAGTGGAATGGAGAGCAATTGAGAATGTGAACTTTGCAGAATACGAGAGTAATCAAAAGAGAAGTTCGAATTGACCGGTTTTCTCCTCTCGTAGTCGTTGTGGTCCTCGTCCTTTTGGGAAGAAGTAGACTCGTCGCTGTCGTAGTAGATGATCTCCTTGATGCGCCTTGTCTTCTTCTTCTTCCCTTCCTTCCGTCTTTGGCCCGAGCCGGAGTCGGTAGGCTTGTCGTCCTTCGGCTCGTTGACGAAGGTCTCCTTTTCTTTGTCGTTGATCACTATACCCTTCCCCTTAGGATCCATCTCTTCGGGCGGCTAGTCCCTTTGTGAAGAGAACGGCTCTGATACCAATTGAGAGCACCTAGAGGGGGGGGGGTGAATAGGTGATCCTGTAAAAACTTCAAACTTAAGCCACAAACTTGTTAAGTGTTAGCACGATTATTGCCAAGTGGCTAAGGTGAAGTCTCAACAAAACACAATACCACAAGAGATCAAGACAGAGGTGACACGGTGGTTTATCCCGTGGTTCGGCCAAGCCAATGCTTGCCTACTTCCACGTTGTGGCGTCCCAACGGACGAGGGTTGCAATCAACCCCTCTCAAGCGGTCCAAAGACCCACTTGAATACCATGGTGTTTTGTTGTTCCTTTCACTATCCCGTTTGCAAGGAATCTCCACAAATTGGAGTCTCTTGCCCTTACAAGTATGATCACAAAGAAAGCACAGAGTAAGGGAGGGAAGCAACACACACAAATCCACAACAAAAGCGCACACACACGGCCAAGACTCGAGCTCGAATGACTATCTCAGAGTTCACACTAGAACAGAGCTCGAATCACTTAGAATCACAAACGAATGCGCAAAGAACTTGTGTGGATGATCAAGAATGCTCAAGAGTTGCTTGTGTATCTCCTCCATGCGCCTAGGGGCTCCTTTTATAGCCCCAAGGCAGCTAGGAGCCGTTGAGAGCAAATCCGGAAGGCCATCCTTGCCTTCTGTCGTCGGGGGCACCGGACAGTCCGGTGCACACCGGACATGTTCGGTGACCGATTTCTTTCCTTATCCAGCGCTTCCCGACCGTTGCAAACCGGCGGAGATCTGAGAGCCGTTGGCGCACCGGACAGTCCGGTGCACACCGGACAGTCCGGTGCCGTCTTCCGACCGTTGGCTCGGCCACGTGTCCCGCGCGGATTGCGCGGCCGACCGTTGGCCCTGGCCGACCGTTGGCTCACCGGACAGTCCGGTGCACACCGGACAGTCCGGTGAATTTTAGCCGTACGCCGTCGGCGAATTCCCGAGAGCGGCCAGTTCGCGCCGAGTTGGCCTGGCGCACCGGACACTGTCCGGTGCACACCGGACAGTCCGGTGCTCCAGACCGAGCTGGGACTTGGCTGCACACAGCCAAGTCATTCTCTCCCCTTTTCTCTTTTTCTTCTTTCTGTTTCTAACACTTAGACAAATATGTTAGTCCACAAAACCAATGTACTAAGGCTTAGAAACATACCTTTACTTCATGATTTGCACCTTGTTCATCCATGTACATAAATTCACAATTAAGCACATGTGTTGGCACTCAATCACCAAAATACTTAGAAATGGCCCAAGGGCACATTTCCCTTTCAATAATCCGAAGCACATTCTGAAGGCTGCTGAAGCTACCCTTTAGGCTCGCCTGTATACAGCTTAGAAGCATTTGTATTATCTTTGTAAAAGAAATTGTAATCGAGAATTGAACAGTACTTTGTACACTTGTCCATATCTTGTAATATAATTTTACCTTTCCATACATGTATAAGTTGCTTTGCTGTGGACGAAACTTTTATCTTTTGAGCCGAAGGTGAAAAACACCTTCCCTTCTTTTCGTACACAACGAAGCATGTCTTTGCATAAAATATGTTTGAAACGAAGCTTCTTCGTGTTCATCGAAGCACTGGCGTCAAAGCTGGAGTATTTCTGTTTGTGCTTCATGTTATGATGATGATGATCCTACAAATGTCTAAATGAATATGTATGAATGTAATGAATGATGTAATGTAATGTGCAAATGAATGTCCCGAACACACACAAAGGCACACCCAGACTCTACATCCCCTTAGAGACAACTTTGGAGTCTTTAAGCTCTGCATCCCCTTAGGAACGACTTTGGAGCTTCTTCACCTTATATTTTGGTGGCATTTAAGCTCTGCATCCCCTTAGGAACGACTTTGGAGCTTCTTCACCTTCTATTTCGGGGGTATTTGGCTCTGCATTCCCTTAGGAACGTCTTTTGAGCAGAAAACTTATGCTGTGCTCCCTTTGGAACGACTTTTTGCAGTTTCGAAACTTAATTTTTGGCTCTACATTCCCTTAGGAACGACTTTTGAGCAGAAAACTTACGCTGCGCTCCCTTAGGAACGACTTTTTGCAACTTCGTCATGCTCTGCATCCCCTTGAGGACGTCTTTTGAGCTTCTCCCTATTTTCTTTTTGCACTCGATGGTGCAGGCTCAGATTTTACATATTACATCTTTAGGGGACTTTGGCCCTTGTAGGGCTAAATAAGAATGAAAAATTACAAGCTATGGCCCCATTAAAAACCTTTCTCCCCCCTTGAAAGGAAAAGGGTGCCATAGAAAAAATGAACAAAGATTACATCAAATTACACATAATACCGCTGAAGCTCATCCGCATTCCAAGATCTGGGTATGTCGTTTCCGTCCATATCCTTCAATTTGTAGGAATCGGGTCTTGACGAAGATACTACCAGAAAAGGACCTTCCCACTTTAGTTGTAACTTGCCCACTATATCTGGGTTGGCCACTCTCGGAAGCACCAGATGCCCTAGCTTGATATTTTTCAATCGAACTTTTCTATCACGCCACCTTATTGTTTTGGCCTGATATTTATTGATGTGCTCTATAGCCTGAAGTCTGGTCCCTTATATAGTATCTTTTGTTGTTTGATAATCAGTTTCGTCTTCCGTTGAAGCTGTTGTTCTTATTGATCCTGTCTTTGCTTCTTCTGGTGTTATTGCTTCGTCACCAAACAGGAGTTTGAAGGGTGTAAATCCTGTTGACCTTAACATAGTTGTGTTGTGGCTCCACACCACTTTAATCAACTCATTTGGTCACTTTCCTCTGGGCTGGTTGAAGATTAACTTCATTATTCCTGTCATTATGATGTCATTTGCTCTTTCTACCAGCCCATTTGATTTTGGGTGCCTTACTGATGCAAAATGAATCCTTGTACCAATTCGGTCACAGAAATCTTTGAATGTTTCGGCACACCGAAGCGGCAAACAATGTTTTGCCAAAAGAATTTCTATACTGTGGCCAAAGTTATTGTGGCGAAAGGTTTTGCTTCGATCCATTTAGAGAAATATTCCACTGCTAAAACGACATATTTCAAATTTCCTTGTGTAGGTGGAAATGGACCTAACAAATCGAGACCCCACCTTTGTTATGGCCAAGTTGGCTGAATTAACTGGGTTAGAGACAAAGGTTGTTTTTGGTCTTTTGCACATCTTTGGCAAGTTTCACACTTTTGAACCAGATCTGCTGCATCCGAAGCTGCCTTCGACCAATAAAATCCTTGTCTGAAAACCTTCCCCAGCAAAGGCCTAGACCCAATTTGAGATCCACATAAACCTGCATGTATTTCCTTCATCAGCTCTGGACCTTCGGTTCTGGATAAACACTTTAGTAGTGAAGAGCAGAATCCCTGTTTGTACAACTCCCCTTCTATTATCACATATTGTCTTATCCTTACTTACATTCTTTTATTATACACTTCGTCATCCAAAAGACAGTTTCCTTGGAGGAAAGATATAATTTCAGTCCTCCAATCTTCGCTATGTACAGGTGATATTGCAAGCATTGCTCTCTCCATAAGTTCAACCGAAGGTGCTTTTATTGTCTCAAAGAATACTTCCGAAGGCAGAGGGAGCCCCTATGCTGCTGACTTAGCTAGCAGATCTACATGCTCATTTTCCCCTCTTGGAATATTTTTTTACAGAAAATCCTTCGAAAGAAGCCTCCAATCTTCGAACTGTATCTAAATATTTTTCAAGCTTCGGATCCCTTGCCTTGCTACTTTTGTCTATATGACCAAAAATGACTTGGGAGTCAGTTTTAAGGATTGCCCTTCTTATTCCCATTGCCTTTAGCTTCCGAAGCCCTATCAGAAGAGCTTCATATTTAGCAATATTATTTGTACAACTGAAGTCCAGCCTTGCTGCGTAGCATGTCCTGACTTTAGAGGGCTCTACTAGAACAGTAGCCGCTCCTACGCCGAAGGTTCCACAAGAACCATCACAGAATACTGTCCAGGCTTCGGCGTCTTTTGTTGCTTCTTCTCCCTAAGCCCCTGGCGTCCAATCAGCAATGAAATCTGCCAGTGCCTGAGATTGAATTGAGGATCTGTGCACATAATCAATAGTGAATTCATTAAGCTCCGCATCCCATTTTCCAACCCTTCCAGTAGCTTCTCTATTCCTCATTATGTCCTTCAGAGGTTGTGATGAAGGAACAATTATATGATAGGCTTAAAAGTAATGCCGAAGCTTTCTGGAGGCCATTAACACAGCATACAACACCTTCTCCAATTCTGTGTAATTGTTCTTTGATAAACTGAGTACTTCAGAGACGAAGTATACTGGTGCTTGTCTTCTGACTTGGCCATCTTGCTTCTCCTGTACAAGTGCCGCACTAACTGCAGAATGAGAGGCTGCCACATACAAGAGTAACAGAGTCCCTGATGAATGTGGAGTTAAAGTTGTCAAGTCTATCAAGTATTGTTTTAACTCTTCGAAAGCCTTTTGTTGAGCGGGACCCCATTGAAAAACTTTAGCTAACTTCAGTATTTCAAATAATGGCAGATTCCTTTCTGCTGATCTTGATATAAATCTAGTTAATGATGCCAGCCTTCTTGCCAATCGTTGAGCCCCCTTCTTTGAATTTGGCGGCTCCATCAGAAGGATAGCTTCGATCTTGCTTGGGTTAGCTTCGATTCCCTTTGTTGATACCAGACAACCAAGGAACTTGCCCTTCTTTACTCCAAAAACACACTTTTCTGGATTTAATTTAAGACCAGCTTGTCTGAAATTGGCAAACGTCTCTTACAAGTTAGCAATATGATTCTCTTGCTTTGTGCTTTTTACTATGATGTCATCAACATAAGTCAGCACATTCCTGCCTATTTGAGAGTGAAGAACCTTGGCTGTCATTCTGCTAAAGCTTCCTCCAGCATTCTTGAGCCCCTCAGGCATCCGAAGGTAACAATAAGTACCATTGAGATCTAGTTATGAAGCTTGTCTTTGTCTCATCTTCTTTCTTCATCCAAATTTGGTGATAGCCCGAGTAGCAGTCCAATAGACTCATGAGTTCCAAAGAAGTTGTTGCATCTACAAGGGAGTCTATTCTTGGCAAAGGGAATTCATCCTTCGGACATGCCTTGTTGAGATATGTGAAATCAATACACATTCTCCATTTCCCATTAGCCTTCTTCACCATAATAGTGTTGGCTAGCCACTCTGGATACGTTACTTCCTTGATAACACCAGCATTGAGAAGTCTCTTTACTTCATTCCGAGCACCTTCAGCTTTATCCTCAGACATTTTCCGAAGTCTTTGCTTCCTTAGCATGAAAGATGGATCCACATTGAGTGAATGTTCAATGACATCTCTGTTGACACCACAGAGATCATTAGCTGTCCAAGCGAAGACATCTTTCTTATTGAACAAAAATCTTAACAGAGTTTTTTCTTATTCATTAGATAACTGAGATCCTAGCAGTACTCTTTGACCTGCTATATCTTCACATAGGAGCATAGGCTTCAGCTGATCTGCCGAAGCGGCCTTCTCTCTTTTGTGCTTATATTGTTGATAAGCTTCGGCTCCATCTATGTTATGGATCGCCTTTGAATCCGTCCAACTCCCTTCAGCCCTCCTAGCAGCTTATTGACTTCCATGAACAGCAATGGGCCCTTGTTCCGAAGGTATCTTCATGCATAAGTATGCTGGGTGAAGTATGGCTTCGAAGGCATTAAGCGTCCCTCGACCAATGATTGCATTGTATGGGTATTCCATGTCAATGATGTCAAAGACAACTTGTTCAGACCTTGTGTTGTGGACATAACCGAAGGTGACTGACATTGTTATTTTGCCTTGTGCCACAATCTGTCTTCCTCCGAAGCCACAAAGAGGGTGTGTAGCATCATGAATCTTGTCTTCTGGTTCCTGTATCTGTCTGAAGGCCTTTGCAAATATGATATTCGCTGCACTTCCTGTGTCAACCAAAACATTGTGGATCGGAAATCCCTTGATGACACAAGATATAACCATGGCATCATTATGAGGATAGTCTTTGAGCTGAAGGTCCTCCTGGGAGAAGGTGATTGGGATGTGAGACCACTTGGATCTGATGAAGGGTCCTTGCACCCCAACGTGCTGCACTCTTCTCTGTGCTTCCTTCCTCTACTTCTTGTTGGCTAGCTCTGAGCTTGAACCGCCTGTGATTGGGAGCACCAGCTTCGTTGCTGAAGGTGCTACAGCTTGGTTGTCAAATGAAGCCATCGTCTCAACAGTGGAAGTGAGTTCACCGGAGGTGGGCACCAATGTTGGGGACTTGTTCTCAAATGCTATGAATCAAGAACAAGGCAACACAAATGTTAATGGTTAAAGACCTTCGTCCTTCGAAGCATTATCTCCCTCAGAATATAATGATCTTCAGACGAAGGTTATGAAGGACATACCTTCATCATCTCAATATATAAGAATAAAAGTAGGAACATATAAGACATAAAAAAGACATGAATAATTGTATTGAACCATTATATTATCAATATTCTCATTATATGATCATGAACAAACATCTTAACAGAAGGTAAGAATTCGAGTGATGTGCGAGCGATTACAAGTCAGCGTGAACAGTACGAGGGTACTGTTCATCTATTTATAGGCACGGGACGTAGCCTGGACAAAATTACAATTGTGACCTTGACAATTAATCATAACCATGACACAAATTATCAGGGACTAAATGGTCTTTTCCTCTTGAAGTCGGTGCTGCCCTTTGTCTCGAGCGTGTCATCATGCCGAAGCTCCCTTGATCGCAGCTTCGGCATATACCTTCATGTTGTGCTCGCTTGCATATGGTCTTGCCAAAGGTGTTTTTGCTTAGAGGACCTTCGGCGAAGAAGAAGGCCCCCAACAATAAGTATTGTGTATGTGTGGCATAAATACAATGTTGTAGGTTAATTGTTAGGTTGATTGCGTGTATATACTTAACACTTTGCACCATTGAAGTTGTTCGTTAGGTGGAAGGAGACTAGCAAGCAAATTTGCTAGTATGGTGGTGGTAAATGCCTGAGGGTTCTTACTGGGTTCTTCATGCTCCTCCATATTAAGAACACCCTAATAAGAAAAACATTATGTGATATTCCAAAGTATGATAATAGTTGGGGTGTATGAAAAAGGATATGTTCAGAACATTACCCCACATTGACATCTAGGATTAGCCTTTCCTTGTTGATTTCAGGATGGTACACGTCATCATCGACACGTTGACAGTCTATGGAGCCCTGCATGAAGAAGTTATCTAGGCATTTGTTCATGGAATATGACTCGTAGATATTGTGCAATGTGCCACCATAACCACCGAAATCTATAATGTTCTTATGGCAATATAAATACATATCATGAGATGATTGTAATTTATGAAGAACAAATAATGATACATTAAGAAGCGATAAGGAAGTTAATTGACCTATGTAGTTGGGGTGATTACCTGCTTGTTTGCATATCTTGGGAGCATATGTAATCATGCAATCCTCGAGCACAATCTAAGTGTGAAAGCTTAGGTGGGTGGTCAGGGACTGATTTAATTTCCATTTGTGGTTGGTGGTAAAAACAGAAAATGTAATGTGGGAAATTAATAGGGTTGTTGTACATTCAAAATTGACAACAGGCAATAATTAAACAAAAAGTAATAACTAAAATGTGCAACTGGGGTGTGGTCAAACAATGGAGGGCCTTGACTTTGAGGGGCATCACAACTTATTTTTTTTCTACAACCTATTACAGAAACTTATAACATTGTAATTGTCGAATAAACTTATCATCATGGTAAGCATAAAAACAAATATACACACATTTTGGTGTTCTAGTGTTAGAGCACTACTAGTGTTCTCATCAATAATGGGATCCTATTAAATAAATCTGAAGATATAACATTGAAAACTATGTTTTTTTGCAAAAAGTGGTTATATTGAGACTTGGTTAATAAACATACATTTGTTGTTGGAGAGGGGTCAAAAAAGTGGAACACTCATATTAACATCATCAACATCCGAATATATGCCAATTTGCTACTTGTAATAAAAAATATGATTGTTATATGTGTCATAAGGGTTGGTTTAAGTGAGTGGTAGTAGAAAGTAGAAATGGAATGCCAACATAATGACGTGAAACATGTACCGGACCAGCGCCATATATATCTTGTGTTTGTGTCTAGGTGGTGTCCTCGTCCATATGGGTGTCAAAAGAAGCAACACCAGGGGAACCGTGAGATGCATAGTTGGTTTGAGATGCTGTTGCTGGGCGGTCAACAGGAGGTGTACCTTGTTTTGTAGTACCATAAACAAAGATGTATGTAACATTTGTCATAAGTGAACTAAGGTAGATAGTAGTACTCCTGCTTAGTGATGTTTTGTAGGATAGAGCATAAATAGTGGAACAAATTATGTGTGACTGTGGGATAATTGTTGGATTGAAGTGGAGTTAGTACTTTGGAGGGGGAGTGGCTGAACCATAAGTATTGTTACTGAATGACATAAATATCATGTGTTGGTCATAAAAATTTGTGCAAAGCCTAAGTGTGTGGATTCAGAAATGGTATGTAATTTTTATGTAATGGTGTAAATTAATGTTATGTAAAACTAGCAATAAAAATTGTATAATGTAGTGTGATATAGCATGGAAAATGTGAACTGATGTATTAAAAATGTTGAGAATCGACAAAATTTACCTTTTGCAGCGTCGGTATGTGCATCAGCATCCGACACACCTTTGATCACCTCATCGATCATTTCTCCAAAAGTCTGGGATAACTATATCTACTTGGCTACTAGGTTGCGATGGCTAACTTCTAGCGATGCACAATACTGGTCAACCTCTTTATCATGTGCGTCGAGCAGTGCCTCAAAACCTAGGCGGTAAAAGGCGAGCAGACACTGAACCTTGCTTCCAATCAGATGCTTGATGTGAGGGACATATATATTGAAAATGTCATTTACTAGTCGACTGGCACAACGACATAGCATGTCTTAGTCTGGTTGTGAAACTAGTATCAAGGAAGATAAATAAATATTATGGTGTGCATACCTGGGAACTACAACATGAGTGTATCATGTAGCAAAAAAATTCAACTAACTTACCTCACAATGGCCAAAAGGTTCCCAGGATTGACAAGGCCTCCTCTTATCAGCTCTAGTCAAATCTATGATTGTTTGTTTATCAAAGAACTTGGTACGAGGTATCCCTTACTTGTTTTTCGGGTGAAGAAGGGTTGTGAAGGTGATCTAGATAGTAGATCTAAGAAAATTAAAAATAAAGAAATGAGGTATAACTAAATTGATATGCAGATGGCAACGTATATGGTAGTAAAATATATATAATGAATTGAGTTGTGTGATTGACATGAAGTAACTTACAAGAATGACGAGGAACATCCATATACAATGCCAATTATGTTTGTAGTGCTCCGCTTATGCCACCGGCTGGCAGCGTCACATAGGTTAGTATAGACCAACTGACACCAGTCAATGTTAGCCATGCGATCTGTGTGGTCAGCCATTAGCACATCATTGTTTGTAATGCCCCATGAAGCAGTTGGGAACAATAAGTGGTTGAATAATATAATAAAGAAACAACGGACGGACACCTCATCATATTTTCCTTCAACGCGTTTGTCTTGCAGCTTGACTATGTCAAACTCACCTTTTGATATCTTTCACTTGAGTGTGAGCTTGATCGCTGCATCAACTTTTCTGTACGAATCGGTGAAATCCTGCCACTACCAGCACTAGGCAACCCAAATATGAGCCTAACAGTCTATTTTGTTATTTTCAGCTCTTTTCTAGGATCAGGGCGGATAGTCATGTCCATTGGGTCTAGTTTGTCCATCAGCCACCTGATGAGTGACCTACTCTCAAGTGCATCGGTACCCATATGTAGTATGCTTTCAAACCCCTTCCTGGCTACAGTCTCCCGCTGGCGATCACTCATTATCCATGTGGAGACAATAACGACAAAGGGAATGCAACGGATATTCAATTTCTGTTGAAAAAACTGTATTAATGTAACAGAAAAACAACTGTTGGGACATGAGTGAATATCATAGGTATTTAGAGATTCTGTTTACGAGCTATGTATTGTATAGAAATTGTATAAAACATACATAATAACTGGTACATATTAGGAAATATAATATTATGTGTTTTGATGGTAATAAACATCTGCAATGTATTTAATAAATTTTGCTATAAACCATTGGAAGGTTTAAGTTCATATATTAAATAATTTCAGACAAAACAAAACTGAACATGTGATCTTTGGTGTTCCATCTTTTTGGGGTAGCATTTTCAACATTCTGCTTTCCCTTGCCATCTGTTGGGGACTTGAGAATGCGTGCAGTGCATCGAACTGGAGACGGTTGAGTGTCCACAGTTGTTACGTGACACCTTTTCTTGATGGGGGTTAGATGGGGAATTTGGGGGTCAGCAAATGAAACACGAAGCTTGTCTTTTGGTGGAGGCATAAAGTCATCGTCAGGACTTATGCTTGACTTATGTTCGTTTTTATTTCTACGGCAAGCTAGCACCTTATTGCAGTGACGAAGGCCAGGGGTTTTCTAAAGATCCAAGTGCTGCTTCACATCTGGACGTGTGTGATCATGCTGTTGCCGAGCATTGCTAGAATGGAGATAAGCAGCTGATTCTGTATTGCTGCTGACTCCAGTTGGGTGAGGGACGTCGACGGAAAAACCTTCCTGGCTTGACTCAATTGTGATGCGCTTTGGATTTGGTGGAGGACTATCAACTGGCTTCATTGTCTGCATTTATTGAGCAATATTTTCAATACAGTTAGGATAAACTGATTTGGATGGCATAGTAATAATAAAAATATTATTCATTGGATACATATATGCTAGAAAATGTGTTATCACTACATAAACAACCAAAAATCACAGAAAAAAATGATATTTTGTATACTGAATGAACTGCAATTGAGCAAGATAGGGTTATCTCTAACTGCATGAAAACTAGAATAATATAATCTTCATAATAAAAATGCTACAAGAAATAACTGTAAGATGAAATTGTACATGTTAGAAGTAAAAGAATAGGTAACCCTGTCTTCACACTCGATAGATGTCGTAGGCAAATGATGTCATCGCATAACATAATCTATGGCTGTTTTTGGTTTGAGAAAAACACTTCATATAATAGTGTGATGGAATGGATTCTGGAATTTAATTTATCTAATAATGTTTACCTAATACTCAATGACTATAGTTTAACCCACGGTATATAAACAACCTGAATGAGTATATATACGGTAAACCCTAACCATAAAAAGAGTCTGGAAAAAAATACCGAGTGTAAGAAAATCACGAAATTAATTTAGTGGATAGTCTTCGTTAATCATCAACCCAAACACGCATTGTTTACTCCTTCCGAGTAGAAACAATATAATGGTAATAATCTCTAGGGCGGAATGGGGTTTTCTAGAAAAAGGGAAATCGATCGGATAATACGAGGATTGATTTGTGCTACAGATAGCTTCTAGGCACGGTTTTGCTGTTGGCCAAATTAGAATCAAGAAAAAAAATACCTTCACAAATGCGCTGGCGATTTTGGTTTGATGCTCGGCGGAGATGGGATGAGTTGGGCGACCAGCAGCGGCTATTCACTCGGCCTCCTGGGATTGCAAAACCGCTGAAAACCGGCGGTAAATCGCTCGGTTTACTGAAATTGCCAGTCGGTGGTAACGGTTTATCAGCGATTTTTTAAATTCAGTCTAAATTTTAAAAAATTAAAGAAATTTATAAAAAAATATAAAAATATGATAAAAACTATATATTTTACTGAGTAATTTAGTAAACAAGATATTTAAATTTAAATCAGTTTAGTCAAAAAAAATAGAAAAATGTATGAACCCGTTAACCTATTAACAAAAAAAATCTAAATATCCATCTCCTCCGGGTCCTTTCCAGCTCCCCTCACTTTCCCCATTCACTTACCTGAGAGCCCACAGACCCGTCGCCGCCGCACACGTAAAAACCGCCACCGCTGCGCCTTTTACCGGTGGCTATGCGCAGTAAATCACCGGCCAGGAGCGGTTTACTGCCCGCTTCACCGCTGCCCCCTCCGTCGTCGCAGATCCCCTCGCCAGCAGTTTCCATCACAAAACCGACGGTAAACCGCCCATGGGAGAGGTAAATCATGTTTTACCACCGGTAAACCAGTTATAGTACCAAGATTTAGCTCATTTTAGATATTTAGTGCCTAGATTTGTATTTTTAATGTTTAGGTTTTCAAATTTCGTTCATGTTTGTGTTAATAACTTAATGCATAGTTATTGTTAGATTCCTGTTAGGGGCCTTCTTCTCCGCCGAAGTTCCTCAGGGCAAAAACACCTTCGGCAAAATAATACAAAAGCTTGCCGAAGTTACCTTCAGCCTTGACTCAGCTCTTAGAGACGAAGCTCAATAGCTTTTGACGACAGTGCAAGATGCCGAAGGTCAATAGCTTTGACCCGGACCAAGCAAAGAAGGAAAAAGGACTAGATAGACCTTGTTAAAGACTTGTAAACAAATGTTTGAGGGCATGAATGTAATTTTACCCGGGCTGTCTCCCGTGCCTATAAATAGATGAACAGTACCCCTATACTGTTCATGCTGGATTGTAATCACTCCCGCGTCATTCCTGCTCTTCCACCTTTTGGCAAGCCGAAGGTATCATTGTAATATGAATATTGTTAATGCTTATTCGTGTTTATTGAAGATAATAAAAAATAAATCATCGATATATGACAATTATTATCTTCATTCCTCTGTGTTCTTTTACTCTTTTATTTATATTCACGTTTATATGATAAAATGATGAAGGTGTGTCCTTCATGACCTTCGTCTGAAGATCATTATATCCGAGAGAAAATAATGCTTCGAAGGACGAAGGTCTTTAACCATTAACAATTGTGTTACCTTGTTCTTGATTTATAGCTTTTGAGAACAAGTGGCCAACATTGGCGCCCATTCCATTCATGGATTTTTATATTTAGTGCCTAGCTCTGTTTTAGTTATAGTATATATAACTCATAATATTATTTACTACTACTGTTTTAGTTATGGTTTAGTTATTGTTTCAAGTTATTTGATATTTTTGCCACATCTGTAGGAGACATGTCGGATGAAGATAGAGATAGAGAAAGAGAAAGAGATAGAGTCTGGTTGCACGGAGAGAAGGTTGGCATAGGTTTCAAATGCAAGTATTGTAGAGAAACAAAGAGTGGAGGGGATGGTACCCGATTGAAGGAGCATCTCGCACATAGAAGGAAGAATGTCAAAAAATGTCCCTCTATTCCTCCAGACATAAAGGCATACTTCCAACTTGACATAGATAAGACAAGGAAAAGAAGAGTTCTAGGTTCAGGCAGCAGCTGAGGGCAGATGAGGAAGCACGAACCCATTTTGGGGACGATGAGTATGAGGATGAACTTAAAGCAGCTCTGCATCAGTCATGTGTGGAGCACGAATTTAGTTAGAGGGCTGGTGCAAGGTATGATAGGGTGGTGGTGGATCCTCCAGCCAGAGGGTATCTCAAGGGCCACTTGATAGGATGATGGGAAGGAGTAGGGAACAAGTACCTGATCATGTTAGAGACTACAATCTTGCTCAAGCCTCTGGACTAAGGCAACAGAGGATAGATACTGGTCCCTAGACAAGTAAGGGAAGGAGCTCGAAAGAGATTCTCGGTAGGGCTTAGGCAAAGGCTTGTCATGCCATTGGCATCCCGGGTCGAAAGGTCGATAACCCATATTTTAGGACCGCAATTATGGAGTCCCAAAAACAAGGTAACAAATAACACAATATATTTTGTTGTATTTGATCTATGTTGTTGACATAATCTTGTTGCCTTAAATGCAGGTGTGGGGGTCAAATTACCAACTGGTCGAGAGATTGATGGCAAATATCTTAATGAAAATGTTAAGGAGTTTCAGAAGGAGATTGAAAAATGGAAGATTGAGTGGAATGAGTTTGGTGTGACTCTAATGTGTGATTCATAGACTGGTCCTACACAAAAGAGCATCATTAACTTTTTGGTGTATTGCAAAGGGATGATGTATTTTTTAAAGTCCGTTGATGCAAGTGGAGAGGTCCAGGACCATAAATTCGTAATGCAGGTACGTATGTTGTACATACTCATAGTTGCTTCACCCTTTTTTACTGGCCACTCATACATATGTTGATGTAGCAGGAGATCAAAAATGTCTTGAAGATTATTGAACTAGAGAATGTTGTCCAAATTGTAACCGATAATGGTTCCAACTTTAAGAAGGCTTGTAAGATGCTGAGCAGAGAAGCCATGGAGTACAAGTGAAAGGGAAATGTGCCCTTGGGCCATTTCTAAGTATTTTGGTGATCAAGTGCCAACACAAATGGTTTAATGTGAAACTATGCCAAATGGTGGAAGAAGTGCAAAGTCAACACAAAGGTATGATTCTAGACTTAGTACATTGGCTTTTGTGTACTAACATATTTGTCTAAGTGCTAGAATCAGAGAAAATTCAATTGGAAAAGACTTGGCTCGAGCAGC
This sequence comes from Zea luxurians, assembly GCA_029449295.1. Taxonomy (NCBI): domain Eukaryota; kingdom Viridiplantae; phylum Streptophyta; class Magnoliopsida; order Poales; family Poaceae; genus Zea; species Zea luxurians. The sequence continues at coordinate 178,727,532 of JAOPSE010000003.1, read as the reverse complement.
CAAGACTCTGCTCAGTCTGGGTGCACCGGACTGTCCGGTGGTGCACCGGACAGTGTCTGGTGCGCCAGGCTGGCGTCTGATCAACTGGCTGCTCTTGGGTCTCGACGGCGGCATACGACTATAAATCACCGGACTGTCTGGTGGTGCACCGGACAGTGTCCGGTAAGTCGGCTGCGGTGAAGTCGCCGCTCTCGGGAACCAAGTCAACAGCGTACGGCTATAATTCACCGGACTGTCCGGTGAGTCACCGGACTGTCCAGTGAACCAACGGTCGGCCGGGCCAACGGTCGACCGTGCAATCTGCGCGTGACGCGTGGCGAGCCAACGGTCGGATGGGAGCACCGGACTGTCCGGTGTGCACCGGACTGTGTCCGGTGCGCCAACGGCTCCAAGTCTCCAACGGTCGGCTGCGCCAGAATAGGAAAGAAATCCGCACCGGACAGTGTTCGGTGGTGCACCGGACTGTCCGGTGCGCCAGTCAACAGAAGGCAAGAATTGCCTTCCTGGATTGCTCTCAACGGCTCCTTGCTGTCTTGGGGCTATAAAAGGGACCCCTAGGCGCATGGAGGAGTACACCAAGCACACTTTGAGCATTCTTGATCATTCACACTTCGTCTTTGCGCACTTGTTCGACATTCTTAGTGATTTGAGCTTCGTTCTAGTGAGAACTTTGTGATATTCATTAGAGCTCAAGTCTTGGCCGTGTGTGTGCGTATTTGCTGTGGACTTGTGTGTGTTGCTCATCCCATCCTTACTTTCGTGTTCATTTGTGATCATCTTTTGTAAGGGCGAGAGACTCCAAGTTGTGGAGATTCCTCGCAAACGGGATATAGTGAAATGAAAAGAAACACCATGGTATTCAAGTGGATCTTTGGATCACTTGAGAGGGGTCGAGTGCAACCCTCGTCCATTGGGACGCCACAACGTGGAGTAGGTAAGTTTTGACTTAGCCGAAGCACAGGATAAACCACTGTGCCTCTCTGTGTTGATATCTTTGTGGTTATTGTGTCTTGCAAGAATTCCTCTCTAGCCACTTGGTTTTATTGCTCTAACACTTAATCAAGTTTGTGGCTTCAAGTTTTAAGTTTTTACAGGATCACCTATTCACCCCCCTCTAGGTGCTCTCAATTGGTATCAGAGCCGTTCTCTTCACGTAAGGTACTAATCGCCCGAAGAGATGGATCCTAAGGGCAAGGGGATGGTGGTCAATGATCAGGAGAAGGAGTCCTTCGTCAATGATCCAAAAGATAACAAGCCTACTGACTCGGGCTCGAGCCACAAAAGAAAAGACGGGAAGAAGAAGAAAACAAGGCGCATCAAGGAGATAGTCTTCTACGACAGCGACGAATCTTCCTCTTCCCAAAAGGACGACGATGACTACGAGAAAAAGAAAACGGTCAATTCAAACTTTTCTTTTGATTATTCTCGTATTCCGCAAAGCTCCAATACTCATTTGCTTTCCATTCCACTCGGTAAACCTCCTCACTTTGATGGAGAGGACTACGAATTTTGGAGTCACAAAATGCGTAGCCACTTGTTCTCTCTCCATCCAAGTATATGGGAGATAGTTGAAAATGGAATGCAATTTGATAGTACGGATAGTCCCATATTCATCAATGAACAAATTCATAAAAATGCACAAGCTACTACTGTTCTTTTAGCGTCATTATGCGGGGATGAATATCATAAGGTGAGTGACTTGGATAACGCCAAGCAAATTTGGGACACCCTCAAGATCTCTCATGTGGGAAATGACGTCACCATGCTCACCAAGATGGAGTTGGTGGAGGGCGAACTTGGGAGATTCGCAATGATCAGGGGAGAGGAGCCAACCCAAACATACAACAGGCTTAAGGCCCTCGTCAACAAGATAAGGAGCTATGGAAGCACGCGATGGACGGACCATGACGTCGTCCGCCTAATGCTAAGGTCTTTCACTGTCCTTGATCCACATCTTGTAAACAATATTCGTGAAAATCCTAGGTACACCAAGATGTCGCCCGAAGAAATACTTGGAAAGTTCGTAAGCGGGCGGATGATGATCAAGGAGGCAAGATACGTCGATGAGGCGTTGAATGGTCCAATTCATGAGCATCAAGCCATTGCTCTCAAAGCAACAAATAACAAGGAGGTGCTACCTAGCAAGGTGGCACAAGTTGAGGCGGCAGGGCTCAATGAGGAAGAAATGGCCCTCATCATCAAGCGCTTCAAGATGGCGCTAAAGGGCCGCAAGGAGCATCCAAAAAAGAACAAGACGAAGGGAAAGCGCTCCTGCTTCAAGTGCGGTAAGGTTGGTCACTTTATTGCTAACTGTCCCGATAATGATAGTGACCAGGAACAAGGAAAGAATGGGAAAAGAGAGAACAAGAAGGTTTACAAGAAGGCTAAAGGCGAGGCACACCTTGGAAAGGAGTGGGATTCAGATTGCTCTTCGTCCGACTCCGACGACGAAGGACTCGCCGCCACCGCCTTCAACAAATCGTCTCTCTTCCCCAACGAGCATCACACATGCCTCATGGCAAAGGAGAAGAAGGTATGTACTCGAAACAATACTACTTATGCTTCCTCAAGTGAGGATGAATCTAGTGATGATGAAATAGACTATGCATATTTATTCAAAGGCTTAGATAGAACTAAAATTGATAAGATCAATGAATTGATTGATGCTTTGAATAAAAAAATTATCTTTTAGAAAAGCAAGAAGATTTTTTATATGAAGAGCATGATAAATTTGTAAATGCACAAAATTCTCTTGCATTAGAAGTTAAAAGAAATGAAATGCTTTCATGTGAATTGTCTACATGCCATGAATCTATTTCTAGATTAAAGAGTATCAATGATGACTTGAATGCAAAACTAGAAATAGCTAATAAATCAACCTCTTGTGTAGAACATGTTGTGATTTGCAATAGGTGTAAAGATTTTAATGTTGATGCTTGTAGTGAACACCTAGTTTCCATTTCTAAATTAAAGGATGAAGTGGCTAGTCTTAATGCTCAACTTAAGACTAGCAAAAGTGAATTTGATAAACTAAAATTTGCAAGGGATGCTTATACGATTGGTAGACACCCCTCAATTAAGGATGGACTTGGCTTTAAGAGGGAAGCCAAGAACTTAACAAGTCATAAGGTTCCCATCTCCGCCAAGGAGAAAGGGAAGGCCCCTATGGCTAATAGTTCTCAAAAGAACCATGCTTTCATGTACCATGATAGGAGATATTCTAGGAATGTTCATAGAAGTTATGATTCTCATGCCATGATTGCCTCAAGTTCTTCTATTATGCATGATAGAAATTTGGCTAGGAAAATTGTTGTTCATCATATGCCTAGAAGAAATGTTGTTCATGTACCTAGGAAAGTAAGTAATGAACATTCTACAATTTACCATGCTTGCAATGCTTCCTTTGCTATTTGTAGAAAGGATAAGAAAGTGGTTGCTAGGAAATTAGGGGCAAAATGCAAGGGAGATAAAACTTGCATTTGGGTTCCTAAGACTATTGTCACTAACCTTGTAGGACCCAACAAGAGTTGGGTACCTAAGACCCAAGCCTAATTTGCCTTGCAGGTTTATGCATCTAGGGGATCAAGCTGGATTATCGACAGTGGATGCACAAACCACATGACGGGGGAGAAGAAGATGTTCACCTCCTACGTCAAGAATAAAGATTCCCAAGATTCAATCATATTCGATGACGGGAATCAAGGCAAGGTTAAAGGCTTAGGCAAGATTGCCATCTCAAATGAGCACTCTATCTCCAATGTATTTTTAGTAGAGTCGCTAGGATATAATCTTCTATCGGTTAGTCAATTATGTAATATGGGATAATTGCTTATTCACAAATGTAGATGTGTCTGTCTTTAGAAGGAGTGATGGTTCATTAGCTTTTAAGGGTGTACTAGACGACAAACTCTATTTAGTTGATTTTGCAAAGGAGGAGGCCGTTCTAGATGCATGCTTAATTGCTAAGACTAGCATGGGCTGGCTGTGGCATCGCCGTCTAGCACATGTGGGGATGAAGAACCTTCACAAACTTCTAAAGGGAGAACATGTGTTAGGTCTAACAAATGTGTATTTCGAAAAAGATAGACCTTGTGCAGCATGTCAAGCAGGTAAACAGGTGGGAAGCTCTCATCATATCAAGAATGTGATGACCACGACAAGACCTTTGGAGTTACTTCATATGGACCTCTTCGGACCCGTCGCCTATCTGAGCATAGGAGGAAGTAAGTATGGTCTTGTTATTGTTGATGATTTTTCCCGCTTCACTTGGGTATTCTTTTTGCAGGATAAATCTGAAACCCAAGGGACCCTCAAGCGCTTCCTAAGGAGAGCCCAAAATGAGTTTGAGCTCAAGGTGAAGAAGATAAGGAGCGACAACAGGTCCGAGTTCAAGAACCTTCAAGTGGAGTACCTTGAGGAGGAAGGAATTAAGCACGAGTTCTCCGCTCCCTACACACCACATCAAAACGGTGTGGTAGAGAGGAAGAACAGGACGCTCATCGACATGGCGAGGACGATGCTTGGAGAATTCAAGACGCCCGAGCAGTTTTGGTCGGAAGCTGTGAACACGTCTTGCCACGCCATAAACCGGGTCTACCTTCATCGCCTCCTCAAGAAGACGTCATACGAGCTACTAACCGGTAACAAACCCAATGTTTCGTATTTTCGAGTTTTTGGGAGTAAATGCTACATTCTGGTAAAGAAAGGTAGAAATTCAAAATTTGCTCCCAAAGCTGTAGAAGGGTTTTTGTTAGGTTATGACTCAAATACAAAGGCGTATAGAGTCTTCAACAAATCATCGGGTTTGGTTGAAGTCTCTAGCGACGTTGTATTTGACGAGACTAATGGCTCTCCAAAAGAGCAAGTTGAGCTTGATGATGTAGATGAGGAAGATGTTACAACGGACGCGATTCGTACCATGGCGATTGGAGACGTGCGACCGCAGGAACTCAAGGAGCAAGATCAACCTTCTTCCTCAACGATGGTGCACCCCCCAACTCAAGATGATGAACAGGTTCCTCAAGAAGAGGCGTGTGATCAAGGGGGAGCACAGGATGTCCAAGTTGAAGAGGAAGAAGCACCACAGGCCCCTCCAACTCAAGTTCGAGCGATGATTCAAAGGAACCATCCCGTCGACCAGATTTTGGGTGACATTAGCAAGGGAGTAACCACTCGCTCTAGATTAGCTAATTTCTGTGAGCATTACTCTTTTGTCTCTTCTATTGAGCCTTTCAGGGTAGAAGAGGCCTTGCTAGATCCGGACTGGGTGTTGGCCATGCAGGAAGAGCTCAACAACTTCAAGCGTAATGAAGTTTAGACACTGGTGCCGTGTCCCAAGCAAAATGTTGTGGGAACCAAGTGGGTGTTCCGCAACAAACAGGACGAGCACGGGGTGGTAACGAGGAACAAGGCTCGACTTGTGGCAAAAGGTTATGCCCAAGTCGCAGGTTTGGACTTTGAGGAGACTTTTGCTCCTGTGGCTAGGCTAGAGTCTATTCGTATTTTGCTAGCATATGCCGCTCACCATTCTTTCAGGTTGTTCTAAATGGATGTGAAGAGCGCTTTCCTCAACGGGCCAATCAAGGAGGAGGTGTACGTGTAGCAACCCCCTAGCTTTGAGGATGAACGGTACCCCGACCACGTGTGTAAGCTCTCTAAGGCGCTCTATGGACTTAAGCAAGCCCCAAGAGCCTGGTATGAATGCCTTAGAGACTTTTTAATTGCTAATGCTTTCAAGGTTGGGAAAGCCGATCCAACTCTTTTCACTAAGACATGTGATGATGATTTATTTGTGTGCCAAATTTATGTCGATGACATAATATTTGGTTCTACTAACCAAAAGTCTTGTGAAGAGTTTAGCAGGGTGATGACGCAGAAATTCGAGATGTCGATGATGGGCGAGTTGAACTACTTCCTTGGGTTCCAAGTGAAGCAACTCAAGGACGGCAATTTCATCTCCCAAACGAAGTATACGCAAGACTTGCTCAAGCAATTTGGGATGAAGGATGCCAAGCCCGCAAAGACTCCAATGGGAACTGACGGACACGTCGACCTCAACAAAGGAGGTAAGTCCGTTAATCAAAAAGCATACCGGTCCATGATAGGTTCCTTGCTCTATTTATGTGCTAGTAGACCGGATATTATGCTTAGTGTATGCATGTGTGCTAGATTTCAATCCGATCCAAGGGAGTGTCACTTAGTGGCTGTGAAGAGAATTCTTAGATATTTAGTCGCTACGCCTTGCTTCGGGATCTGGTATCCAAAGGGGTCTACCTTTGACTTAATTGGATATTCAGACTCCGATTATGCTGGATGTAAGGTCGATAGGAAGAGTACATTAGGGACGTGCCAATTCCTAGGAAGGTCCCTAGTGTCGTGGAGTTCTAAGAAACAAACCTCCATTGCCCTATCCACCGCTGAGGCCGAGTACGTTGCCGCAGGACAGTGTTGCGCGCAACTACTTTGGATGAGGCAAACCCTCCGGGACTTTGGCTACAATCTGAGCAAAGTCCCACTCCTATGTGACAATGAGAGTGCTATCCACATGGTGGACAATCCTGTTGAGCACAGCAGCACAAAGCACATTGACATCTGGCATCACTTTTTGAGAGACCACCAACAAAAGGGAGATATCGAAGTGTTTTATATTAGCACCGAGAACCAGCTAGCCGATATCTTTATCAAGCCTTTAGATGAAAAGACCTTTTGCAGGCTGCGTAGTGAGCTAAATGTCTTAGATTCGCGGAACTTGGATTGATGTGTAGCATACATGTGTATTATGCTTTGATCATGTTTTTTTATGCATTTTGTTTATTTCTGGTGCTCAAGTTGTACAAACTCTCCCCGGACCTCAAAAGTCCATGTGTGAGTGATGCACATATTTAGGGGGAGATGTGCTACAACTTGACCCCTTGAGACTAACCATATGTTTGAGCTTGCTTGATTTAGTCTCAAAGGTGGATTGAAAGGGAAAAGGTGAACTTGGACCATGCAAGACTTCCACTGCACTCTGATGAGAGGGTAACTCACTCCAAGTTCATCTCCATATTCTTATTGCGTTTGTACTCTTATTTGAAGATTTTGGTGAGGCAATAGGGTTTAAGGGTCAAGATTGATCCTGTTTTGGTGCTTGATGCCAAAGGGGGAGAAAATAAGGCCAAAGCAAGAAATGGATCAGCTACCACTTGAGAATTTTGAAAATAGTAGAATAGAGTTTTGTTTTGTCAAAATACTCTTGTTGTCTCTAAGTGCTAAAAGTCTGTCTCTTGTGGGGAGAATGCCTGATTATGGGAAAAAGGGGAGTTTTTGAATCTTTGATCAATTTCTCTTGGAATACCTCTCTTTATGTCTCTGCAAGTGAATTTGACTTGGAGATAGGAAATTGAGTTTGATTTGCAAAAACAAACCAAGTGGTGGCAAAGAATGATCCAAATATGCCAAATTTGAATCAAAACAAATTTCTGTTCTCATTTGCATTGTTGTTGCACTTCCTTTAGTTGCTTTTTGTTGTGTTGGCATAAATCACCAAAAAGGGGGAGATTGAAAGGGAAATGTGCCCTTGGGCCATTTCTAAGTATTTTGGTGATCAAGTGCCAACACAAATGGTTTAATGTGAAACTATGCCAAATGGTGGAAGAAGTGCAAAGTCAACACAAAGGTATGATTCTATACTTAGTACATTGGCTTTTGTGTACTAACATATTTGTCTAAGTGCTAGAATCAGAGAAAATTCAATTGGAAAAGACTTGGCTCGAGAAGCCAAGACTCTGCTCAGTCTGGGTGCACCGGACTGTCCGGTGGTGCACCGGACAGTGTCCGGTGCGCCAGGCTGGCGTCTAATCAACTGGCTGCTCTCGGGTCTCGACGGCGGCGTAAGGCTATAAATCACCGGACTGTCCGGTGGTGCACCGGACAGTGTCCGGTGAGTCGGCTGCGGCGAAGTCGCCGCTCTCGGGAACCAAGTCAACAGCGTAAGGCTATAATTCACCGGACTGTCCGGTGAGTCACTGGACTGTCCGGTGAACCAAAGGTCGGCCGGGCCAACGGTCGGCCGTGCAATCTGCGCGTGATGCGTGGCGAGCCAACGGTCGGATGGGAGCACCAGACTGTCCGGTGTGCACCAGACTGTGTCCGGTGCGCCAACGGCTCCAAGTCTCCAACGGTCGGCTGTGCCAGAATAGGAAAGAAATCCGCACCGGACAGTGTTCGGTGGTGCACCGGACTGTCCGGTGCGCCAGTCGACAGAAGGCAAGAATTGCCTTCCTGGATTGCTCTCAACGGCTCCTAGCTGCCTTGGGGCTATAAAAGGGACCCCTAGGCGCATGGATGAGTACACCAAGCACACTTTGAGCATTCTTGATCATTCACACTTCGTCTTTGCGCACTTGTTCGACATTCTTAGTGATTTGAGCTCCGTTCTAGTGAGAACTTTGTGATATTCATTAGAGATCAAGTCTTGGCCGTGTGTGTGCGTATTTGCTGTGGACTTGTGTGTGTTGCTCATCCCATCCTTACTTCCGTGTTCATTTGTGATCATCTTTTGTAAGGGCGAGAGACTCCAAGTTGTGGAGATTCCTCACAAACGGGATATAGTGAAAGGAAAAGAAACACCATGGTATTCAAGTGGATCTTTGGATCACTTGAGAGGGGTTGAGTGCAACCCTCGTCCATTGGGACGCCACAACGTGGAGTAGGTAAGTTTTGACTTGGCCGAACCACGGGATAAACCACTGTGCCTCTCTTTGTTGATATCTTTGTGGTTATTGTGTCTTGCAAGAATTCCTCTCTAGCCACTTGGTTTTATTGCTCTAACACTTAATCAAGTTTATGGCTTCAAGTTTTATGTTTTTACAGGATCACCTATTCACCCCCCTCTAGGTGCTCTCAACAAGCATATAGTATGGCAGCCATGTTTAGCACATATAATTAATCTGATGCTAAAGGACATTGGGAAGTGGGCACATCATGAGGCGATGATTCAAAGCGCCCAAAGGGTCTGTAGTTGGATGTACAACTCATCAAGTTTACACAGTATGATGAAGAAAGCCATCAGAGGTGAGTTAGTGAAATGGAATGTACCAGATTTGGCACTAACTACATGTTCTTGGAAAGTTTCATGAGAAGGAAGGATAAGTTCATGGTATGGTTTATGTCACCAGAATTCAGGCACTCACGTTACTTCCTAACTGAAATGGGAAGATATGCTTTCGACAACATCACCAATTTGAATGGTGGGAGAACATGCAATATGTTTTAGATGAAGTTGAACCTCTATATGTGTTCCTAAGATTTGTGGATCAGGAGAAAGGTCCAACACTTGGTGAGGTGTTCATACAATACACAAACACCAAACACATATATCAAAGTAAGTTTGAGGATGATAGCGCCCGCTACAACATGATCATGGATGTGGTTGATGCTAGAATGAAAACTATCATGTCAGACACATATGTGCAACTAGTGTGTGCCTTGCATCCATATGTGAACTATGTCATGGGGACGACGAACAATCTCATGACAGATCTTTGTAAGGGTGTTGAAAGGATGATTTATTCAAATATTACTGCAATGGCACTCCAAGAGTATGACTTTTTCGAGAGGAAGATTGGAGACTTCTCGAGTGAGCTTGCAAGGAGAATGGCCGTTGACCGCGGGACTTCTCCTTCGAGTTGGTGGTCCATGTTTGGATCAGATACGCCAACACTTCAACGTGTTGCTAAGCGGCTGTTATCACAGTGTGCCTCGTTGAGTGGGTGTGAGCGCAACTGGGGTACATTCGCATTCATCCACACAAAGCTTCGCAACAAACTCGACTACTTGAAATTGCATCAGCTTGTGTTCGTTAACTACAACCTTTGTCTTCACATCCAACGAGCAACTGGTACACCAGAGCCTAGTGAGTTTGATCCTGCCTTGGCCTTCATGGATCTATCATTACATAGGCATAATGAAGCCATTAGAGATTGGATGGAAAGAGGAAGATCCAATAATGCACCTCCAACATTGGATGAAGACTCACCTATCAGTGACACTCCTCTTCCTAGCACGCTGTTTACATCGCTTGTACGTGAGCAAGGAGGCACAGAGGAAGTGCAAGAATGGGTCGATGAAACAATTGGCGACACCCACCTTGGCAAGCGGAAGACAAGACTTGGTCCATCAGATAGGAAAGGAAAAAGGGTCAAAATCACCGATCAATTCGAAGAGGAAGAAGAGGATGAAGACAGTGATGATAACACAACTGACCCTAGTGCTGGTGATGATGGCAGCCATGGTGATGCTGTATTATATGGTGCAGGAGGGAGTGGTGTAGGAGGGAGTGGTACAGGAGGGAGTGGTGCAAGAGATTGGAGGTCCACTGGAGGAAGTCGGTTCACCCATTCCACACAAGATTCTTACCATGATGCATCTCATTCACAGCGGGAGACAATAAGTGGTCGGCGTCGTTTGATTTCATTTCCTGTCCAAGATGGTTTCATTTCCTATCCAAGATGGAATCCGTAGCTCAAGTAGCTCTAGTTTTTCTAACTATCCGACTGGACAAGACCTAGTCTATAACCCTTATGCATGGCAATGGCAACCGGGTCAGCGAACCTATGGACACCCTCCACCATCAGGCGAAGTACCACCATCGATCATGTATGGGTATGGAAACTATGGACCTCCTCCACCACCACATTCAAATTTATCAAATATGTATCCACCAGGACCACAATATGGGTATGGACAAGTTCCCGCTGCACCGGTATGTTCTTTTGCTTTATGGATAAGTATTTATTTGTCGTTCTTGTTTTCTCGCTAATGTATCTCATATCTTTTGTATAGACCTATCACTATCACTATGACGGATTGGAACAATATCACGACCCTTCCACAGTGCCTGAGTACTATCACTATGACTCGAGCTGAACATGTGAGTATTCTGAAATAAGTCGACCTATGTGTTGTTGCCTTGTTGGAGAGGTGTAAAAGAACTTGTATTTGAGTATTGCGAAGTTCGCTAGTTGTTTATTGCCTGAGAACTGGAGTTTGTGGTTGCATATGTATGTTGTATGTTATTTTGGTGAACGCATGTTGTGTGGATCAATTAATATTTATTGTACAATATGAATTGAGCAAACTACAAATAAATCCTGCCAAAATTTTCAATTTTTTCTACAAAAATAGTAAAAACCAGTTTGTTTCACGGTTAACCGGCGGTTTGTACCTGTTTTTCGCCGGTAAATCGGTTTGAATTCAAACTGATTTGGTTTGGCCAAATCGACCGATTTTTACCAGTTTCTACTAGTTTACCATCGGTAAGCCATTACTGGTGGGGGCGGTTTTTACATCTGAAACGGTTTTGTAAATTGTGCCTCCAATACCCCAATGCGATGACTTGGGCGGTAACCGAAGTAGAGGATTGGAGACGGTGGCGAAAGGCGATGCATCAATCGCCCTGACGTAAACGCCACGTATGAGGGATTCGTGGGGTGGTTGCTTCCTAGATTGCAGCGAGTAGAAAGAGAAAGAGAGGATATCGACCGCGGAACAGTAGGGATTAACAGTGTATGACCAAATTAGTCACTTTGGTACCTGCGTGGGTGTCACGGTCCTAGTGCATGGGACTGTCTGGTTGTGTTGGACTGCGTAGTCTAGTGTTTGGTCTGAGCTTCCTCTAATTATTGAATATTAGGACCCATAATATATATATATATATATATATAGTTTATATATTATAAGCCCCACGCTTTCAATAATTAGAGGAAGCCCTGGTCAGACAATGTCACTTGATTAAGCCGGACCAATCCAGGGCGTTTAGAAAAGCAGCCTAGACACGTAGGAATTAGGGTTTCGGGACTTAGCGGTGGCTGCAACTGCTTGAGGTCTGAGTGACGACGACCGGTGGCCAGACATCGACGATGGCTTCCTACGGCGCGAGACGCGAGCGGTGGCCCTAGGTGACATCGGCGAGCGGCGTCCGAAGACGCGAGCATCGTGGCGGCCGTGACTGCACAAGGCACTAGCGGTGTTACTGGCGTCTGCGACGGCAACCGCCCGACACCGAGCAGCGATGGTGGAGGTGACCGCCTGTGGCATCATCCAAAGACAATGACCTTCTCCGATCCGGCGTGTCTCTGGCATCCTTCGGCGAAGACCACCTCCAATCTGGTGGCTTAAGAGGCGTTCGCTGATCCGGTGGACTTTGGGTCATCCTCCAGTGACATCCTCCCATCAATTCGTGTTTATGTCTTCCATGATTATGTTTTATGCCTACTACTTACACTATTTATGTATTCTATTTAGGATTTTTTTATGATGATGAATACGATGTCTCTCACGTGGCTTCGGATTTTTAAGGTAACCACCTAGATTCACAAACATTTATTATGGGGGTGTCAAACGTGATATCACGCTGACCATTGTAATAATATTACAGATTTTTATGCTTACCACTATCAATATATGCTAAAATTAAGGATGTTTTTTCTCAAACATGTGGATGTGCCCACCAATGTCCCACATACATATTTTTCACGTGCACAGTAAAAAGGGAATCCCTCAATTTATGGTGTTTGTAACTGCCATTAAAATCAAATCCCTTAACCAATTCCCGTAATTAACTCTCCTAATCAACCCCCTAATCAAATCCCTTGATTTATATTGGTCACATGGACGAGGGAGCTGTTGGTTCACAGTGAATCAACATTTACACTATTATCTATCACTATCTATGCTCCATCTTGAAGATTTTTATGATCAGTAATACAAGGCATTAGAGTTACCAACATCTCACTTTGGCTCGGTATTTACGATCATAACTGAGGGGTTTTAAGCTCAAAATTGATTTTTTACCCTCGAACATGTATCACTGAACCGCATGCTATATTTTTACGTAGTGTACCAAATTGCTTAAATATCTACATCATGTAGCAAAATTAGTATCAGTATATATCATAAACCGGTTATAGCGAGCCTAGCTGCATGGCTGTTGGAGCAATCCTATATTTATGGAATTATCTAATTTTTGTGTGCATCGAGTGGAAACAAAAATATCTTCCAAAATTTTCGCACATGCAATGAAAACTCACACGATGTGCCATTATTATCGGATCTAGTATAAAAATAGGACCTGCATGCATGCGCCTGCGCGTGTGCACGTGCTCTGTGGCTGGGCAAGGTTTTTATGCTATCTCTATGAATTTTTACGCTATTTCGGTGAAGTATTTATGCTATTTGTGAAAAAAATAGAAACACAATTTATGGCATGCGTCCCGCGCGGGGTTAGGATGTTAGACCGAGGGTTTGACTGACGCACAAAAGAGAGGTTTGACCGGTGTGGTCTAATAAGGTCGCAGGAGTGGTCAGTCAGGGCTTCATCTACTGTTTGAAAGCCTAAGACTTTTAATATATATATATATGTATATATATATATATAAATATCATGATAACTTATGAACAAATGTGTACTTGTATGATTTGTACTAACTCTTTTTAATCTAGGGCCAAGTGGTTATTTTAGATAATGCACACTTTGAGCTATTTTGCAGGAATTTATCGAGGAGGTTATGGCTCTGGTAGAGCTTGATCAGCTGAGATATGCATTAGTAGGGAAGCAGAGTTCTACTGGGTTATCAACAGAGCAAAGGAAGCGCCTTACTAATTTTTCAAATTCTGTTGCTTACTGTAGCAGATTGCCAGAATTACCTTACTTTTTTTCTTGTAAAAGAACTATTTTGTTTGTTACTGAATCTCAATTTAGGGGGGAATACTTCCGCAACTATCTGCCCATGATATCATTAAATGTTTTTCTAAGATACTTGTTCTCCACACAAGGCCCTTTTTATCTGATACTAATATTGTATCATCCAAGGCAGGTAATTTCAATCTTTTGGAGGATCGTGCTTTTCTTCTGTATCCTTGTAAGGGTTGTGTTCAGGTTGAGCTGTCCTGAATTATTTGGAGCTCATGGTTCTCTTTTTTCTCTTCTTTTTCAGCATTAACCTTTAGATTTGTGTAATGGATTTCTGCAACATCAAGATTGATACTGGCAACTCCATTGATAAGACTGCATGCTCAAATAAAGGTTGGACCATGAAGTGAGATCAAGCTCTTAAGGACAAGTAGCGATCATCTTTTATCCAATCTTAGCGTATTCCCAATAGAATAGAGCACACATGAAGAAGAATATTTTGTTTGACTACTTAAATGTTTAAGGCAATGAAAATTTACAAATATGAAATAGTCGTGGTATATGCATGTTATTCAAAGGAGACTTCATCTGCAGTTTACTATTTGCTTCGGTTGCACACATGCGAGCTTACAAGTGCCACACTTATGGTTCTGAATTCTGATCACATGAGGTGCAATGCAAAAATTTAATATTGCATCTGTGGTCTGAAATGTTACCTTTTCTTTGCCCCTATTTACTTAGTTATGTTCTGTGTTCAGTTAGTGATGGCATAATCTGACTATCCTACAATGTAGGGACTAAGGTTATGATAATTTGATGACTTTGAGAATCAATAGATTTTATTTTAAATTTGGTCCATGAGTGGTTTTAATGCCTTCTAAAGTGGTTTTCATTAGTAGGTGGTTGGATATGCAAGTTATGTGATGATAGTCCTTCTGATTTACAAGTTTGTTTACTTCTCATGCTCTATGGATTTGCAGCATATGCGTGCTTTATGAGTTCATTTCATCAAGCTCGATGCTTGCTCCCTCTCATCCAACCACACCATTACTTGTGCCACCGGGCATATTTTATTGATATTAATGACATGCTTGGGGTTTCTGTCAACAAGCAAGTTGTAAAGAAGAAAAGAACACATCAGGCACTGATATTTTTGGCCAATGTATCCATTTGAATTATAAGACCTTGTGGTAGTTTTTGAAGGTTTGTATAAGTTTGTAATTTATTGTGATAGTCTTAGCATTTAAATGATGCAACTGACAAGATATTTTTAAAACCATGTATAGAAGTCTGCATGGTACTGTTGGTTGCAATATAGTGCTGAAATAGCTAGATTGAAATAACAAAATTTATGTATGGCTAGGATCACAAATTAATTAAGAAACATTTTCACATAACAGTATAACACACATTTGTTCATAAGTTATCATGATATTTATAAGTTATCGTTGCAACGCACAGGCACTCACCTAGTATTTATTGAAGTGTTGTTTGTTTTTTGCTGATCAATCAATCTTATAAATGTGGAAGAAAGGACACAATTTGTTCCATAGCTATAAATTTGGAAGAAAGAACATGTGGAAAATGAAGCCTTAGCAATTTCAGAAACTCTAGCTAAAAGCACTGCTACTATGCCGCCAACTTACATTACACAAAAAAGGAATGCAACATGATCTAGTATAATGCTTTCCTGTATGAAGTGTATGACAGAATGACAATGTGGTGTTGACCTTTTGCAAAACTTTGTTCAGAACTGATTGCCTAATGTATGAAGCTAATCCTTTAAGCTTGATTACTTAAAAAAGAAAAAAATCAATGAACCAAATTAACCCAACACATGCAACGGTTAAATGATGATATTAGTAAAAATAGTGTCTCCTTGCACACAAGGCAACCGGTTTAGCCAAGCCAACTGTACAAGCAATCATTAGAGCTTGGGAACCATCAAAAATTTGACATTTATTGAGTTATAAGGAAAATAGAAAGGGCCATGGGCAGTGCGTATCATTTGAGCACCTTGAGCTGTTCCTAAAGCAACTATTCACCAGGATTTAGACTGGTTTTTATTTAAAATATGTCATTGCAGTTATGCAGTGTCTAAATCTTTTTTATCTACTACTTTTGGTCATAGAGGTGACATTGGTGAGGGGTTAGGGTGTTGGAGGGGTTACTGCCAAAGCCCTTGCCCAACATAAATGGGGCTTTCACTAAATATAGGTAATACCACATTGCAATATAGTAAATGTTTGCGTACTTTATGGACCAAACAAAATGTTTGCTTCTAGCACCTACTTGAACAGCTGGATTGCCTGCATCTAACAGCATAATAAATTCTATCGAAGGGGAAAACAAATCATAATGTGTTCATTTATGTTCAACTTCAGCAATAAAAGGCATACTTTAAAAAAAATATCAGACAGTTTAGAAACAAACACCATCCATCTTGCTGTCCTACTCGAAAATTAATCGGACAATACATGCAAAAACGCACAACTAAAGTTAAGTAACACAAATAGTTACTTTAATAAAAGGGTTTTTACTCTAGGGCATGATATGCGAAGGCTTGACATGAGTTCAAGTGCAAGTGGACAGACATATCTTAAGTCTGGTTCGAGACTGAAGTCTGCTATCTTTGCCTTGAAGTCTTCAAACAAGATGATATTATTGATCTATTATCCACATGTCCGCAGTCGGCATCTAAAAAAGCTACAACTCCTGCAATTATGGTATTCCCAAACACAAACAAATAGAATCGAAACGAGAACATCGATGAACGAGCCATGGATGCTCACCTGGGGCGGGCAAAGGAGATCTGGAGGGGACGACGCCAGATGTCAAGGCCTACCTCTTCTTCAAATGGTTAAAGATCCATGACAAAACCCTAAAAAGAAGTCAAAGATGAAGTGATTAGTAAGAAACATTACATATCAGAGCATGAGTTGACCTGGTTTAATTGGATGATGAAGTGCTCCCAACTTATGCAAGGTAGACGAGTATCAACTGGCAGCGACACGTGTAAAATTTTCCACTGTTATTTAGGAAAATGAGAAGTATCAAGTGATACCTACATGCGCAAAATCTTTAGAAACAATAACAACTCAAATTAGCATATTAGGTGCCATAAGGTCCATCTAATAATCAATTGTACAGTAAGCTTAGGAAACACACCTGAGAACACTGTCATCCTTGACTTTACTGACCTCTTCGTGCTTCTGAACACCCTACGAGACAATACATGAATACAAGGCAAATCACTCAGTATTTTCTACATGTCTCATCATAGAGTATGAAGCATGAAGAAGAAACAAGATGACCAGCAATGTGTGCTAGTCATTTTTTCAAATATTCAGAAGAATTGCGTTAGTTATTACAGCATGATGTCTCCCTTCTCATGATATCAAATATAAAGTATCAAGAGATTCCCATCTCTAGAATAACCATGTTCTTAAAATTCGAACCGTGCATATATCCAATTTTGTGGAAGAACATACAACCCATGGTGAAATTGTACTAATTATCGATGGTGTTAGTAATGTATTTCAATATTCAGAAGAAATGCAACAGAATATAGCAACTTGACTTCTCTTTTGTCATGATATTAAGTACCAACTATCAAGCCAAGACTTCGCTTTTGAGGGAGAACAAGTCCATGTGATCAGAGATCATATTATTATGTTAGAAAGCAAGATGAAGCTTTTACACAGAACAGTTTTGAGAAGTAAGGTTATAGGTTTTGACCAAGCATCTCAAAAGCTATACATCGAGGATTTTGAAATGACAGATAATCAAGCATACTGACAAATTTCTCATTTAATTGCAAGTACATCCAAAAGTCTCCTACAGAAGCATTTCCTTGACAATAAACCTAGATCTATTAATTTTCAAAGAGGTAGTAGCCCAACCTTTGCACCACCACGTTGCAAAAGTCTCCTACATCTTCTCCCTCCACTTGACGTCGTTGACGATGAAGATGTCCCCAAGCAGGTCCCGCTGTTGATGAAGCAGGGCCCCGAAGACGACGAAGATGTTGTCCTCGAGCTAATCGTTGATGAAGCAGGTCCCCGAGCGTCCTTGTCGTAGTTGGTGAAGTTGGCCCAGAGGATGTGCTCCACAACCGCCAGGTCGCACGTGTATATGAGTCATCGGCCGGGCTAGGTCCTGCGGCGTGTGTGGGCGCGGCAGATCCCCGCGACCGACCACCTTGGACGCAGGCCCTGCTTCATCTACCAACGCCTCCTGCGGCGCTGGTTCTTGGAGCTGGCCACACGGTGTCGCAGGCATTTGAGGCGAGGAGCCGGCACCGGGGAGGGAACATGTGGAGTCATTGGGCGGATCCCAACAAGCAGAGGCACTTCACACCAAAGCCGCCCATGGACCAGTGCGCCTCGCGTGCCCACTCGAGGAGCGAGTTGGTGACGGACGTCGCCGAGTCCACGCGGTCGCCCGAGAAGATCTGGTGGAAGGCGATCGATGTGGCGCAGTGATGGAGGGGGCGGCAATGGAAGGGATCACAGGGGTGGGGGTGAGATCCACGGCGGGGGAAGGGGCGCGGTGGAGGTGTGCAGCGGGGGCAGGTGGCGCAGTGAGGGGGAGAGGAGGAGGAGGAGTAGGGGTGCGGACCTTCCATTGATGTGGATGCGAGATTTCGAGGTCGGGCGCGGACGCACGGGTGGAAGCCGGAGGCGCAGGGCGGGGGCACGATGGATCCGCGGGCGTTGACGGCGGGGACCGAGGCAGAACCATGCACCACGCCTATGGTAACGTCTTAAAGAGTAGTGTGTGTATATATATATATATATATATATATATATATATATATATATATATATATATAGTCAAAATTAACAAAGTTTTTTTACCTACACACAAAACCCTTAAAACTTTCTTTTATTAATTGGTAGCTAGAGTCGTCACCAATAATCGACGGTACGGTGTCCAAGAGGAAAAAAAGAGCACACACAGCTCGACGCAGCTAGGAGACAAATCGAGGGAAAAAAGAGCAGACACACCGCCGCCGGCTGTTGGTGCCTTTATTTCTTGGCTGCCATTCATCGTACGTACTCCATACTAGCTAGCTAGTCCTGCATGGATTCACGTGCTCTGGTAATAAATGAGCTTCAACATTACGTGATGTACTTACTACTCCTGCTGGTCGTAAGCCTATGCGTCATCGATCGATCGCCAAAAAAAACCCAACGAATGAAGCAAAGCGGATGTTTTGTTATGCCGCCGGTGCATGCATGCGCATGCGGCCTCGGTCGGCCGGTCGGCGCCATCGATTGGCCATCGGTCGGGGTCATACTCACTGGGGTTGAACCGCTGTCCTTTTGACCTCCAATAACTAGTGGTAACAACCAGGTAGGTCGTAGTTAATTTTGACTAAACTTGAGAGCCGTTCTGTATCATATATACTACATTCCAGGCGTTTGGATTCTACCTTTAGACAACACACACTACAGTAAACTAACAAAAATCCGACGGTCATTTTATCTCCGACGGTAGCCTAGAGGGCCGTCGGACATAACCTTATGTCCGACGGCCACCAAGGGCTCTCGGAAATACCGCCTTACCTCCGACGGCTACCCTGACAGCCGTCGGACATACGTTTATCAACGACGGCTACCGTGACAGCCGTCGGACATAAGCTTATGTCCGACGGCCCCGTACGTAGCCGTCGGAGGTAAGGTTTTTTAACACGGCAGAGCCCGACGCGCGGTTCATTTTTCACGCGCGCTCGCTCTCTTCTCTCTTCTCTCTCCCCGTCGCCGCCGCCGCCGCCGTGGACGCCGCGCCGTCACCGCCCGTCGCCGCCGCCGCCCCGCCCGCCCGCCGTCGACACCCGCCGCCGGCCGCGGCCCTTGTCGCCCGGTCGCCCACTGCTCGCCCCGTCGCCCACTGCCCCGCCTCCCATTGCCCTGCCCACTGCTAAGTAAGTATTTAATTAAGTTTGTTTTGTAGTTTTTAATGTTGTTATTAAATAATTAGTATGTTAAATAATGTTTATCTTATTATATCCGAGGGCCTAAATTTGATTATATGGCGAAATTTGGTTATGTAATTAATTAAGTTTGTTTTCGTTTACTTAGTGTTGCTTAGATAATTTAAATTTTTAATATCCGAGGGTAATTATTATGCCCTCGGAATTAAGGTCAGTTTATATGATTTGTCACCCGTAATAATGTTATGTAGTGGTGTCTATATAATTTAAACTCTTAATTTCCGAGGGTAATTATTAAGCCCTCGGAAATAAGGTTGTTTTATTTGATTTAGGGTCCCGTGAAATGATTTTTTGTAGTGCTATTGTATTAGTTTGGTTAATTAGTGGCTATTGTATTAGTGTGGTTAATTAGTAATCATAACTAATTAAGTTAACGAAACCTAGACGTCACCCGTTTCGGCCCAACACACCTTACATGCGACGCATGTGAGGTATGTTGGGCCGGAATTGTCCCTTTATTGGACAGCCTCGGGGTGACCGACAGAGTCCGTGTTTATGACAAAGGCATGTGCTCCTGCTTAATTTCGGCAGCATAACCCCTGTGTTCTCCAATTGCACCATTTTTAGGCGTGCGATTGGAGAACAGCGGGGTTATGCTGCCGAAATTTCGCACGACCACATGTCTTGTCATAAACACGGGCTCGTCGGTCACGCTTGGGTGGGTTTAGGACCTATCCTTTCCTACAGATGTAGGGGCGTGATTTCTTCGTAAAAACGGATTGTCCGTGCATTACTTATCTAATTAAGTTAACGTCTCGTATCTAGTATGGAGGAGAATCGTCGATGGATGTATGAAGGTTGGAAGAAAAGAGGTGCTCTATCAAGTGAGTGGGTTGCCAAGACTGATGCTTTTCTCGACCATGCTTTTGCTCGGTCAGAGACTGGAACCGATGTTAGGTGCCCTTGTAGCAAGTGTCGGAACATTAATTTCCTTGATAGGAGGACTATGTCGATACATATTTGCAAGAACGGTTATATGTCAGGCTATGAGGTGTGGGTGCACCACGGTGAGGACCCACCTCCTCGTACTGTATCGGAAGTTCAGTCACATGAAGAGGAGGACTACGATAGGATGGAAGAGATGCTTGACGATGTACGCCATGAGCTTCTAACCGTCGATTCGGAGAACCCCGGTCAACCCACCGAGTTTGAGGATCCAGCTACACCTGAGGTTCAAAAGTTCTTCGAGCTCCTTAAAGCTGCCGAAGAGCCGTTGCATGAGCACACAAAAGTGACCGTCCTTGTATTTGTGACTCGACTTATGGCTATTAAGTCTAAGTTTGCATTCTCAAACAACTGTTACAAGGAACTTTTGAACTTGATCAGTGATGTACTTCCGGAGAATCACAAGATGCCAAAGGACATGTATCAGTCTAAAAAGCTGTTATCTGGCCTCGGTATGGACTACGAAAAAATCGATGTCTGTGAAAATAATTGTATGCTTTTCTGGAAGGAGACCGCAGGTGAGAAGGAGTGTACTGTATGTGGTGAGCGTAGATTCGTTGAGGTTGAAAACGACGATGGTTTGACCGTGACTACGAAGATTGCACGTAAGCAGCTTCGTTACATGCCTCTTATACCTCGGTTGAAACGTTTGTTCATCTCCAAGAATACAGCCAGACACATGAGGTGGCACAAAGAAGGGGTACGTGAGAATCGAAATGTCATGGTGCACCCAGCTGATACAGATGCATGGAAGGCACTAGATGCTTTTGATTCCAGCTTTGCTGATGAAGTGAGGAATGTTCGCTTCGGTTTGGCAACAGATGGTTTCTCGCCATTCAATCTAACTGCAACATCGTACTCATGTTGGCCCGTCTTTGCTGTTCCATACAACCTTCCACCAGCTCTTTGCATGAAATATGAATTTATTTTCTTGTGTCTTGTAATACCTGGTCCGGATCATCCTGGAACAAAGATCGATGTGATGATGAGGCCCCTGATTGAAGAATTGAAAATTTTGTGGGAAGGAGTCGAGGCGTACGATTGTTACAAGAAACAGAAGTTCAACCTGAGAGCCGCGTTTTTATGGTCTATTCATGATTTTATGGCTTATGGTATCTTTGCTGGATGGAGTTGTCATGGGATTTTGACATGTCCGATATGCGTTGAAGACACTTCATGCTTTCGACTAAAGTTTGGTGGAAAGATATGTTACTTCGATTGCCATAGATGTTTTTTGCCAGAGGATCACCCGTTCAGGTTCGATAGGAACGCTTTTAAAAAGGACACGATTGTGACGAGGGGACCACCCAAGCGTCTAAGTGGTCCAGAGATTCTCGCGAGACTTAATGATTTGAAACTAAACGAACATGGAAATCGTTTTGAAGGTTATGGAACCGAGCATAATTGGACTCACAAATGTGGTCTATGGGAACTCCCTTATATGAAAGCCTTGATTCTAATGCATAACATTGATGTCATGCACCAGGAACGAAATATGGGTGAAAGCATTATCAGCACTTGCATGAATATCACTGACAAAACAAAAGACAACCCTAAGGCAAGGAAAGACTTGGCCTTAATCTGTAGAAGACCAACTATGGAGATAGGAGAGAATCAGAAGAAGCCACGTGCTCCTTTCAGTATTAAACCTAAAAGGAAGAAACAATTGATGAAATGGTTGAAAAACTTAAAGTTCCCAGATGGTTACGCCGCGGGCTTTAGAAGGTCTGTGAATTTGAAGACGGGCAAGTTTTCTGGGTTGAAGAGTCATGACTACCACATAATAATGGAAAGACTCCTTCCTGTTATGTTTCGTGGTTTTGTAAAAAATGATGTATGGAAAGCATTAGCGGAGCTAAGCTACTTTTATAGACATCTTTGTGCCAAAGAAATAAAGAAAGAGATTATGGAGAAGCTTGAGCAACAAATACCGATTTTGGTATGCAAACTTGAAAAACTATTTCCACCAGGTTTCTTCAATCCGATGCAACATCTACTTGTTCACCTACCATACGAAGCTAAGGTAGGAGGTCCTGTGCAATATAGATGGATGTATCACATCAAAAGGACACTAAAGAAGCTACGTGCAATGGTTGGTAATAAGAGACGAGTTGAAGGGTGCATCGCTGAAGAATTCAAATATAAAGAGATAGCATCGTTCACGGGCCTGTACTTTGCAGAGGAACACAATGTCAATGCCCATACGTTGCGGTATCATGTCGACGAGCCCCCTATCAGTGATATTGAAATTTTTCAATGGAGGGGCAAAACTGTAGGACCCAACACAATATACTGTTTCACCAACGACGAATGGAAGACTGCTTTACTCTACATGTATAACAACATGGAAGAGATGAGTCAGTTTCTCCTGTAAGTGTAAACTTTATTTTAGTCATTGCCGCTAGAATTTTTGTTGTGAGACTAAAATGTTTGTTTCCTTGTACTAACAGGGAATTTGATTCTCAAAATTGCATCTCTGGCTGTGAACGTGACTAGATTCGTCGAGAGGGAAAAGATGGGGGACTTAATTTCTTGTGTTGGTTTCGAGATTATGTAGATAAAAATGACAATATACACCCGGACCTTCGACAATTATCCCTAGGAGCAGTAACTGGCAGATGTTATGGTCGGTATGATGTCAATGGTTTTAGATTCCGTTCCACAAGGTTCGAAGATGATCATCCTCTAGCAGCCACGACAAATTCCGGAGTTGTAACTAGAGCTGTCGATGATGAAGGGAAGGTGACTAATTATTATGGAGTCATTAATGATATAATCGAGTACAAGTTTTTTGGAGATAAACAACTCAAAGTGGTGTTCTTTGATTGTGATTGGTTTTCTCCAAACTCAACGCGAGAAAATCAATATGGCATGGTGGAAGTCAAACACAACGACAGATTAAAAGGCCACGACACTATAATCCTTGCCCACCAATGCGAGCAGGTGTATTATATGACATATCCATCTAAGAAAAAGGGTTTGGTTGATTGGAGGGTAGTGTACAAAGTTAATCCTCGTGAACGACTATATGCTCCTGGTGATGCTGGTTATGTTGAAAGTCAAATCGAGCACGAAGTGGGGGCTGCTGAGATTTTCCAAGACGAAGAACTTACAAGCACGTTTAATGTACAAACTGAAATGTTGGAAGAATCTTTATTAGGTGATCAAAATGATGTAGAGGTTCCTCCAAAACGAAAACGAGTGACGAGAAAGAAGAAAGCTACTTGGCGTCCATTAAATCGACGAAAGCAACTAGATCCTGATTTTGATTACGATTACGATTGACGAGTATGGAACATGATTTTATTGCATATTTTATTATTTTATTGCATATTTTATGATTTTGTTGCATATTTTATTGTCGATTTATGTACTAACTTGTTGTTGTTAAAATAGGATGTCAAAGAAAATGAAGTCTTTTGCTCGTAGTTTGCTTGGGACGAGGAGTAGCTCGAGGAGCAGCTCGAGGGGTGAGGATTCAGTTTTTCAGGGCTCAGGTTCTACCATGAGCAGACGGAGAGCGCTGGCAGAACATTTGCCTCCACAAGATGTAAGTTAGTTGTTAAATTACATTATTTGAGTTACTTAATATTGTATGATGTAAGGTATTTGTTTCATAGGATGCTGAAATTGAGGAACCAGTGGTAGAGGATCATGCAAGAGATGATGTTGAAGATGATGGTGGAGATGATGGTGGAGATGATGCTGGAGACGATGCTGGGGATTCTGGGGCTGGTGGAGATTCCGCAGCTGGGTCTGGAACTTCTCGAGTTAGGAGAATGAGGAAGCTGCATTTTGTTGGACCACCTCCAGAGCTTCCACCCGAATCTCGGGTTTTGATAAAGCCTAGTGGAAAGTGAGTGACATGTCTTTGCTTAAATGTTATTGAAAGTTATGTTTTAATTTCCACATTGTGTATACTATTTCCAGGTCTTGGATCGACGACTCGTTCACAGGCACAGGACACTACAGGCAGGTGAACATGGTCCTTGGTAATCTTGTTCGTCTGCACTGGCCTGGTGTTGTGACTTTGCCTACTGGCGAGTCTGTCCCCGCCACCACTTGGGAGCATTATCGCTATGGTGTCTGTAGAACGTTTGGCAACACACAGGCACTAGTTTGGGATGCATTCTGGGTATGAATTATTTATACTATTTTAGTTATTCCATACATGTTTGCTTTTATGATAACACTAATTTTTTTTGCAGAAACGGTACAAGTTGCCGGACGATGGATCATATGATATGAACGCTCGTTACGTGTTTGAGTATAACGCGAACGATGTCGTTGCAGATGCAATGTACTATGCACGAATTCAGGCTATAAAGGCATGGTACAGAGCAAATGCTGATGATCGACCGATGCCAAATACCAAGGCCGAGTGGTCATCAATTTACTTGACGGAGGAGCAATACCTAGAGGTAAACAGGTTCTTGCCTCTCAAATCGCACGAAGCCATGTATTTGCTTGCTTTATTTAAAAAATTTCATGTAGGTGTCGGTGCCGTGGATGGCCACCCGATCGGAGGGTTATCGGGCATTGTGCAGATGGTGGGCTTCCCCTGAGTTTCGTGCCATTTCCGAAAGGAACAGGGGAAACCGTGGGACCGAGTCGTTCCACAACTACGGTGGTGATGGTCATGTGCGCTTGGCTAAGCGAATGGTAAGTCACAGTTTGTTGTAACTTTTGAATTACATAGAAATGTGTCATTGTAACTTTTATGTACAGGAAGTCAAATCCGGTCGTACGCCCACGGATGTGGAGGTGTATATGCAAGGGCATAGGGGTTCTGATCCTCAGAATCCTGATGTGTTATGCACTCAGACGGCCACCGATCGTCTAGTGAGTTTTTGATACTCTATTATGTGTTTGATATTGTTTGCAAGGGCATATATAGGGGTTATGCACTTATATTTGATATTGTTTGCCTCCAGGCTTCGTATGGGGAGGAGATGGTTCAACGCCATGGGCAGGAGTACGATTGGAGGAGCCAGCCAATCGACCCTCAGGCAGCATATGCTAGCGGAGGAGGACAAGCCCACGGACGGTGAGATTATTTAATTTGGATTACAAAATTGGCATCATATGCTTGCGATTCAACTGAGGCATGAGTTACTATACTAAGTGCATGGTTCACTCTTGTAGGTTGGGTATTTTTGATTCTACGATTGATTCCAGAGAGCTAAGACGCCGTGGACGACAGTCCACATCGTCGTCTTCACAGTCGTCCCGTTCACGATCATCCGCCCACGACATAGAGATGGCAGTGTTGCGTCAACAGGCAGAGTACCATCAATCAGTCTTGAGGGAACAATTGGAGTACCAGAGGCAACAATCTGAGTACCAGAGGCAACAAGCCGAGTACCAGAAGAAGAGGGACGAGTATTATGCAAACCTCCAGGCCCAAAATCAAGCTCTTCTCTCGGTAAGCTGAAGTAACATTTTGTAGCTTATTTTGCAAAACACTTGATGTGTATCTTATTAGCTCAACAATGACTTGTATATAATTTGTAGCAACTAGCCCAACAAGCGGGCGTCCCGATGCCGACATATGGGATGCCGCCTCCGGAGTTTGCACTGCCAATGCCAATGTTGGCGCCTCCACCACCACCTCCGCCTCCGTCACAATTCCCTATGGTATGTACACATATGCGTGTGTGACATGTTCATAGATGTCTTATGTGTTTAAATGAACAACTGAGTGGTTACTATTTCATTTGCTTGTGTTATAGGGATTTCAGACACCACCCGCTTCAGTTGCCGCACCTGGAGATGGGTCTGGTCAGGACGACCCAACACATTCGTGGGTGAACAATCTTTTCAGCACGCATAGTCCAGCCGGAGGAGGTGGCGATGGATATGAGTGATACTGATGTAAAACACTTGTTGAAACCTTTCATGTGAAAGCCTACCCGTCGAATAATGTTCATTTTGGAGTTTGGACAACTATGTTTATGTAAACACTTATTGCAACCATTTGGAACTATGTTGTTATGTTAAATTTTGTGAATGTGAATGCTTATGTGATTATATTTGTGAATGTGTATACTTATGTGAGTATATTTGTTAATGTGAATGTGTATATGTGTATGAATTCTGTTTTGTATTTGCAAATGTCAGATTTTTTAAAATTCAGATTTTTGTGCAATTTCTGAAAAACATTATGTCCGACGGCTTTAGTGTAAGCCGTCGGACATATGCTGTATGTTATGTCCGACGGCTTTAAACCGTCGGACATATGCTATATGTTATGTCCGACGGCTTTAAACCGTCGGACATAGCAGTTGTGGGCCCAGACAGCGGTTAAAACGGTTACTCCGCCTTATCTCTGACGGTTGGATAGGGCCGTCGGACATAGTTTATGTCCGACGGCAGCCGTCGGACATAACGCTATTTCCGACGCGTTAACTCCGACGGCTTAAAACCGTCGGAGATAAGTTACTGCCGTCGGACATAGCTTATCGCCGACGGTTTAGTTCTTATGTCCGACGGTTTTAGCCGTCGGAAATTTTCTCGTTTACTGTAGTGACAACATATATACACATTGACGACAATGAACGTTCATCTCACTACTACAGAGAAGCTCAATAGTGGTGGTTAAAACGTATTTATACTGACGTTTTTTTGGTACCACCAGTACTAGCTAGGCGCCAGTAGAAATACTATTTTCACTATTGGTTTTCTTTAAGAAACCACCAATGAAACTGCTTCATTGTGTATTCCTTCACGAGTTCTTCTGAACCCCGAGGCAGAACAAATATCCTTAATAGCTTATTTCACATTTGGTTCTTGACATCATCTCACACATCTTTTCACTGTCAAATTGTGATGTCAAGATTATCTCTAAATAAGAACCGAAGTGTCTTCCAAAACCTAGGTAGTGCCTCTTCTGGAGCTAGGGGTTGAGATCGGGCTCACATTTGAGATTTTATAGGTGTTGTCAGGAAACTTGTTCAGTCCTCTGTCACTTCTTTTTCGATCGCTCTTCTTCCTTTTCCTTGGTCTCTTGGTGGTTGTCTCGGTGTGTTCTGGTGCGTCTTGGGTCTGTACCGGTACGTCTTCGTATTGTGTCACGGCTTCATAGAGTATCACACGAAATTGAGACAAGACCTTCTATTCATGTAACAAAATGCACAAGAAATCATACATTTGTAATGGACATTGTGAAATCAGCTACACACACGAAATTAAGGATGTGTACTTTACCTCAGCGTCTTGTGGATCATAATTAAGGTCACGTTGCAACTCACGGTGAGTGGCCCTATCTATGCTAGGAGCAGGGTCGCTGGGCGTTCCATATCCTTCATCACTGGATTGTTCTTTAGGAACACTTCTGTCCATATGGTCGGGCCCTAATCCTTGGTCCTTGATCACAGAACTCATTGAGCTATATATATACAAATATATAAGCAATAATTAAATATGTATTAACAGATATTAACATAAAGCTATCTATCGAAGACAATAATGATTACATTAGAACATAGAGAGAGAGACAGAAAGTACAATAACCCTAACCCAAACTATAACCATAAAGCCTAAACCTAATCCCAAACTCTAATACTTAACCATAACCATAAATCCTAACCCTAATCCCGGACTCCAACAATAACCCTAAACCCTGAACCCTAAAACCCTAAACCCTTAGGCTAGCTCCAGCAAGGCACTCTAAAGGGTTCTGTACCCTAAATATAGAGGATCAAATGGTCCTCTACGTCCTCCAGCAGCGTCCTCTAAACTGTTCTCTAAATTTAGAGGACGCTGCTGGATTCTCTATATATAGAGTTTCTCTAAACGGTTCTCTATCCATTTGAATACTTTAAATAACCGGTTTAGCAAAACTAAAATATGTATAATACATTTGAGAGTATGACAAATACATATGTACAAAAAATAAAAATAAAAAATGTCTCTAATATAGATATTTGAGTATAGAGGACGTGATTTAGAGGACATTGTTGGAGAGGAGGGATATATAAAGGATGGAATCTTTTAAAGGAGACTATAAAGGACGGATATAGAGAATGGATATAGAGGACGTTGCTGGAGATAGCCTTAAACCTAACCTAAACCCTAAACGCCAACCCTAACCCTTAACCATAACCTTAAACTCTAACCCTAATCCCTGACTCTAACCATAATCCTGCATCCCTAGACCATTAACACTAACCTTAATCCCTAAATCTAACCCTTAACCATAACCCTAAACCCTAACCCAAATCCCTGACTCTAACCATAACCCTGAACCCTAAACCCTTAACCCTAACACGAATCCCTAACTCTAACCTTTAAACATAACCCTGAACCCTAAAGCCTAACCCTAATCCCTGACTCTAATCATAACTATTAACCCTAAACTATAAACCCTAACCCTAATCCCTAACTCTAACCCTAACTCTAACCCTTAACTCTAATCCCCGACTATAACCCTAACCTTAATCCTATAGGGAGAGAGGGAGACTTGTATAAGACATATAGAGAGGGAGAGAGGGAGAGTCATATAGAACATATAAAGAGGGAGAGAGTCGTATAGAACGTTTTGAGAGGGAGAGAGGAGAGTCGTATAGAATGTATAGAGAGGGAGAGTAGTACAAATATTATCGAGTTGTGTTGATATGGATATTATCGAGTTTGGATCGAATACGTATATTATCGAGTTCAGATTAGACCGGATACAGATTGGATCGGATAAATATAAAATGGATATCGACATCTTAAATACTCCAAGTATGTATGTAGACACAAGTATTGTATGAATATAGTAAAAAAGTAAAAGGAAGGTGCGTCCCAAAAAATATAGTATGAATACATCAAGTACTATATGAATACAAATTGCAATGCAATGCATATGACAAATTGAATTTAGTTCCATAAATTAATCATGTGAGTGTCCGAGCTACTCATGACCGTGAGCATGGCTGATATACCAGTTTTACACTCTGCAGAGGTTGCACATCTTTATCCACAAGTCATGTTACCCATCTACCAAGAGAAGGCCACTCCCATACACCTCTATCGAGGAGGCGAGGCAGGGTAACACTACGAGGCCTTTACAAAGTTCCACTAGCTTCAGAAAACCCGCTACAGTTTCAAAGAAGCTCCAATGCAGGGACCGCTCGCCTGACCACCATCGCAGCAAAATCAACCCAAGGGCCTCCCTACACTGACCACTCCCCTACTGCCCTTGCCCCTTTCGAGTAAGGTTGTCCCCCACTAGCTTTCCTAATTAGTCAGCCAAGGGCGTCCCATTCCACCCTTGTGGTAGCACTGTTTTCCCGGGTGGTTCTCCATGTTCCAATTAACATAATGATCTTATCATGAACAGTAAATAACAACTGATAATACACTACAACCTTTTAGGCCTTCTATGACATTGTGATTATGTCACCAACTAGTGTTTATTTGTCACAGGTTGTATTTTGGTGACATTGTTGTGATGAAAAGGTCATTGTCATAGAAGGTGCGTGTTAAATAGACTACAATGACGATCATCAAAAAAGCGTCATAGAGTTTATGACGCACATCAAATTCGTCACTAAATCTATGACACTCTATTTTGTCATAAGTCATTATAAAAATGTCACAATTTGTATTGACATGCATTGCCACATGGCTATGGTGATGATGTGGCATGTGACGTGGCAAACCGTTATGACGAAAACATTTGTCATATATTTGATCATGTGGTAAGCCACGTGGCAGATGATGTGGCAAAATTGTTGTGACAAAGAATTTTGTCATAAATTTGGAGGCAATGGCTGCTGACATGGCAAGTGATATGGCGAAGCATTTGTGATAGATACAATCATCATGAGAATGATCACATCATATGAATTCATACCATGGAATATTACACATCACAACCAAAATATCATATGAATATGTTGAACACAAATATTTCATCCATGAGAGAATTATATAACTTCAAAACATATATCTGCAAATTCTTTAACTTAAAATCCAAAGCAAATCCTATAACTTCAACTCAAAGTATTAAACATTAAGCATAATTGAAATAATCGTATAACTTCAAATCTAGAGCTACTGTAACTAGCTACTATAGCATCCATAAGGTTGCAGGTCCTATAGTGGTTAGTTAGACTTAAGATGGAGGCACTTGGCCTCGATTGAAGCTTAATAGTTGATGAAGGAGGTTATTTCCTTCGATCGATCTCTTCATACTATTAATGGTCTCCTGAGATGCTTTTGCTGCTACATTTGAGGATCTCCAGCTCGACGAGGCCGAGCAACATGAGCCCTGTTGTGAGCCTAGACATGATCCCTGCGAAGAGCACGGGGAAGAAGTAGATGCTCACACAATCACTATCAGTCAAACCACACAATGAGCAAATAGTAATTTTTGGACATCAGATGAATACCTCTCCAAAGGCAAGAACAAATGTCACTAACAATAATACAACAAGAACTAGATGAAACATTCTATCAAGAAATATAGGAAGTGTCTGAAAAGGTTGCAACAAGGTAAACATAAAAGTCAATGGTTAAAACAGAATGGAGTGCGAAAGGTATCAGATAAAACAACATGTGAAATAAGAAAGGAATAAGGTATAAGAGTATCAACTGGTGAAAGAACACTTGTATGAGAAGTGTGATAGTAGATTTAGGACTCGAAAAATAATATTGATCAGATATACATACACCATATGATGTAATTGGACTAACACAAATTGGTCGTGCTGCAATTGGATGATGAAAGAAACTAGTAGCAACTGGGAGAAATAAGCTTATAGTGGATGCAATAGGTGTTATTCTCAATCTTATCTAAACTTCATCAAATAGTTCCAAAATGTAAGATAATCATAAACAGGATTACAAAAAAAACATGCTGACATGGTGCAAAAAAAAGTTGAACAGGCACAACTTCAGAACATTGTCCCTCTCTCCCATTAATGAGTTATAAGGTATAAGTGTTGATGCTAGGATAATTCATTAGAAGCTTTAAACTAAAATTTTGATATTGCCATACATTCTTGTAGTAAATGAATACACTTCTAGAGTACAAAATAGTGTGATAATTGATATGATTGGAATCCAGATACTCTACCTCCATGGCAGCAACATTACACAACAATAGGGTGACATGAAGCTGGTGTTGCTTTTGAACAACTGGAAGGCCAGCAGCTGCAACAAACAAGGTAAATAATAAACAACACTTGAGGGACAACAACAATACACTGTTGAAACTAAAAAGGGAATGCTAAAATACCGCACTGGGGTCGAGTCTTAGACCTATGCTTTGGCGTAGCAGTGACATCATAGCCCATTTGAGAATGACCAAGACATCACCAGGGTCGAGGCTTAGAACAGTGGTTTGTCATGGGACAAACCAGGAGATTTTTTAACCCAGCCTAAAATTTTTTTACACGGGGAGTCAAACTAAAAACCTAAGGAGCGCTACTTAGACCAGCTAATCAACTCAGCTAGACATCATTTCACGCTGTAAAGATTACCAGGTAAGACAAAACTGAAAGTGCATTCTACCCTAGTAAATAAAAATGGTAGATACAGGATACTCCAGAGTGATCACTTTTTATGATTATCCATTGCATTATACTTCCTCTTCCCACTTATCTGATGTATCATTTCATATATCACCAGAACGAGGTGAACCATAGAAAAGAATGAATCCCATCCACAATGCTTTTCCTTATTCCTGACTATACCCTTTTTGTTTGTTCTCTTTCCTTTTCAAACACTTCTGCATGTAAAAAATATGTCAATGTTATTATTACCATCACATTTTATCCTCACTATCATTACTGCCACCTACAAAATCTAGCAGACTTCCGATACGAGCGAGAAAACAATTCACCACCATACACCAAAGACACTCTAATGTTCAAAATTGCAGAGGTACTTGAGAATACGATAGAGTATATGACGTTCTCATCTCCATTCCTTAATGTAACCAGCCACACCAATGTGATCCCTACTACCAATATAACAAACCCACACATAGGATGGTAACCAGATCGAGCACAACGAGGTAACAATAGGGAATGGATAGGGATTCAGATTAGACTAGCCTAAGCCTTGGTGTCGGTGCCGCTGTGTTGGAGGATCTCTAGCTCAACAAGGCTGAGCAACGAGCCCCAGTGTGAGTCTGGACATGATCCCTGTGAAGAGCACGAGGACATGCTGAACGAATCATCCGCAGCCAAAGTTATCCCCAAAAATAACTTATGGCCACAATGATACAACAGTTTCATAAACAAACAAACAAACAAACAAATATTCAGTAAAGATAACTTGAAATGAATAAGTAGGTACATAATGTAGGAAATGTGCCAACTCTACACAAGGAGCACATGCAGAACACAGGAGAATTTGAAGCAGAAATTAACATCCAGTTTGAGAGAACAAAAATAGAAGAACATTCTCAAAAACACTCACCGCAATATAACAAAACTTATGGAACATGAGCAACCAGAGTATCCTCATCAGCCCAAGATACTACTCCCTCGGGAAATGCAACGGGGCGACATGGCTAAAATTCACTGGACTGACCGGTGAGCCAACGGTCGCCAGCGCCAATGGTCGGCCACGCAATCTTCGCGCGACACGTGGTCGCGCCAACGGTCGGTTGGGCACACCGGACTGTCCGGTGTGCACCGGACAGTGTCCGGTGTGCCAACCGATCCTGGGACCAATGGTCGACTGCTCTCTGTATGGAAAGAAATCAAGCACAAGACATGAACAGTAGCTGTCCAGTGGTGCACCGGACTGTTCGGTGCACCACTCGACAGAAGACAAGATTGGCCTTCCAAGTTGGTCTTCAACGGCTCCTAGCTGCCTTGGGGCTATAAAAGGGACCCCTAGGCGCATGGAGGAATATACCAAGCATTCTCTAAGTATTCTAAAGCATCCAGACTCCGCTCCTACGCATTCGCTTCATTGTGTTAGTGATTTGGGCTCCATTCGAGTTGTGCACTCCCTGAGTTGTCATTTGAGCTCAAGTCTTCACTTGTGTGCATGGTTGTGCTGCGTATTTGAGTCTTGCGTGTGTTGCTTCTTCCAACCTTACTCTGTGCCTTCTTTGTGATCTCTATTATAAGGGCGAGAGACTCCAAGTTGTGGAGATTCCTCACAAATGGGAAAATACACTAAAGGAAAAGACCGTGGTATTCAAGTTGATCATCGGATCACTTGAAAGCAATTGAGTGCAACCCTCGTCCATTGGGACGCCACAACATGGAAGTAGGCAAGTGTTACTTGGCCGAACCACGGGATAAAATCGTGTGTCTCTTGTGCTGCTTTCTCTGTGATTGTTTTTGTTCGCAAGAACTCACCTCAAAACTACTTAGTCGCACTAACACTTCTATAACTAAGTTTTGTGGCTATTTAGTGTTTGATTTTACAGGATCACCTATTCACCCCCTCTAGGTGCTCTCAATTGGTATTAGAGCCATACTCTTCATCTAAGGGACTAACCGCCCGAAGAGATGGATCCTAAGGGTAAGGGGATGGTAGTCAACGACAAGGAAAAGGAGTCCCTCTTCAACGAGCCAAGAGACGACAAGCCCACTGACTCAGGATCGAGTCACAAGAAGAGGGACGGGAAAAAAGAAGAGGCACATCAAGAAGATCATTTACTACGACAGCGATGCCTCCTCTTCTTCACCAAGAGATGACGACGACGACTCTTCTTCAAAGAAGAAAACGATTAATCAAAACTATTCATTTGATTATTCCCGTATTCCGTTCAATTCAAATGCTCATTTGCTATTAATTCCACTTGGGAAACCTCCACACTTTGATGGAGAAGACTACTCTTTATGGAGTCATAAAATGCATAGTCATTTATTTTCCCTCCATCCTAGTATTTGGGAGATTGTTGAAAACGGAATGCATTTTGATAGTACTGACAATCCCGTTTTCATAAATGAGCAAATTCACAAAAATGCCCAAGCTACTACTGTCTTGCTAGCTTCACTTTGCAGGGATGAATTTAATAAGGTGATTGGCTTGGACAACGCCAAGCAAATCTAGAACACCCTCAAGATATCTCATGAGGGAAACGATGCCACTATGATCACAAAGATGGAACTAGTGGAAGGCAAGCTGGGGAGGTTCGCGATGATCAGGGGAGAGGAGCCAACACAAACCTACAACAGGCTGAAGACCCTGGTCAACAAGATAAGAAGCTACGGAAGCACAAGATGGACGGACCATGATGTCGTCCGACTCATGCTAAGGTCTTTCACTGTAATTGACCCCCATCTTGTCAATTTTATCCGTGAAAATCCCAGGTACATCAAAATGACGCCCGAGGAGATCCTCGGAAAATTCGTAAGCGAGCGCATGATGGTGAAGGAGGCTCGATATGTGGACGATGCTCTAAATGGTCCTCTACCTGTCTACAAGCCACAACCCATTGCTCTCAAGGCAACCAACAGCAAGGAGACACTACCAAGCAAGGTAGCACAAGTGGAGGCTGCTGGGCTAAATGAAGATGAGATGGCGCTTATCATCAAGCGCTTCAAGACCACACTCAAAGGACGCAAGGAGTACCCCAACAGGAATAAAACAAAGGGAAAACACTCCTGTTTCAAATGCGGTAAGACTAGTCACTTTATTGCTCAATGTCCCGATAATGATAATGACCAGGGACAAGAAAAGAGCAGGAAGAAGGAGAAAAAGAAGAACTATAGGAAGGCTAAGGGCGAGGCACACCTTGGAAAGGAATGGGACTCGGACTGCCCCTCTTCTGACTCCAACGACGAAGGACTTGCTGCCTTGGCCTTCAACAAATCATCACTCTTCCCCAACGAACGCCATACATGTCTTATGTCCAAGGAGAAAAAGGTACGTATTCGGGACACACCCAAGTACACTTCATCTAGTGATGAAGAATATTCCGATGATGAAATAGACTACAATGATCTATTTAAAGGTTTAGATAGAGCCAAAGTAGAGAAAATTAATGAATTAATTGATGCTCTAAATGAAAAATATAGACTGCTAGAAAAACAAGAGGACATTTTGTATGAGGAACATGACAAATTTGTTAGTGTACAAAAATCTCTTGCTTTAGAAACTAAGAGAAATGAAATGTTGTCTTCTGAGTTATCTGCTTGCCATGAATCTATCTCTAGTTTAAAGAGTTTAATTAATGAATTAAATGCTAAGCTAGAGGAGGCAAATGAAACTAAATCATGTGTTGAACATGTAGTTATTTGCAATAGATGCAAGGACCTTGATGTTAATGCCTGTGATAAGCATCTTAATTCTATTGCTAAATTAAATGATGAGGTGGCAATTCTTAATGCTCAACTTAAGACTTACAAAATTGATTTTGATAAATTAAAATTTGCAAGGGATACCTAAACTGTTGGAAGACACCCCTCAATTAAGGATGGACTTGGTTTTCTAGAGGAAACCAAGAACTTAACAAGCCAAAGGACTCTCGTTCTCAACAAGGAGAAAGGGAAGGCCCTATGGCTAGTAGTCCTCAAAGGAACCATGCATTTATTTATGATAGGAAAGTTGCTAGTCGTTCTCATTACAATAGGAGTTATGATCATAATTCACATGTTATGTTTGCCTCTAGTTCTACTTTTGTTCATGGTAGAAGCAGGCCTAGGAAAAATCATGTTGTGCCTCATGTTCCTAGGAGAATGTGCAAAGAGCCTTCAACTATTTATCATGGTTGCAATACTTCGTTTGTACTTTCATGTAAAAATGCAAAAGTAGTTGCTAGGAAGTTGGGATCCAAATGCAAGGGAGACAAAACTTGCATATGGGTCCCAAAAACTATTTGACTAAACCTTGTAGGACCCGACATGAGTTGGGTACCTAAAACCCAAGCTTAAATTGCCTTGCAGGTTTATGCATCCGGGGGCTCTAGGTGGATAATCGACAGCGGATGGACAAACCACATGACAGGGAGAAGAAGATGATCACCTCCTACGTCAAGAACAAGGATTCCTAGGATACGATCATCTTTGGAGATGGAAACCAAGGCAAGGTCAAAGGCTTGGGTAAGATAGCCATCACTAACGAGCACTCAATTTCGAATGTATTTCTAGTAGAGTCGCTTGGGTACAACCTTCTGTCTGTAAGTCAATTGTGTCACATGGGTTACAATTGTCTTTTTACAAACGTTGATGTATCTATCTTTAGAAGGAGTGATGGTTCATTAGCTTTTAAGGGTGTATAGACGGCAAACTCTACTTAGTTAATTTTTTGAAAGAGGAGGCCGATCTAGATGCATGCTTAATAGCTAAGACTAGTATGGGCTGGCTTTGGCATCACCGTCTAGCACATGTTGGGATGAAGAACCTTCATAAACTTCTAAATGGAGAACATGTGTTAGGACTAACCAATGTTTGTTTCGAGAAAGACAGACCTTGTGCAGTATGTCAGGTAGGGAAACAGGTGGGAAGCACTCATCACAGCAAGAATGTGATGACAACATCAAGACCACTGGAGCTTCTTCACATGGACCTGTTTGGACCCATTGCCTACCTTAGCATCGGGGGAAGTAAGTATGGTCTTGTAATTGTTGATAATTTTTCCCGCTTCACTTGGGTGTTCTTTTTGCAGGATAAATCAGAAACCCAAGGGACCCTAAAGCGCATCATAAAAAGAGCATACATAAAATTAAGAGTGATTAATTAAAACAAATGACACTAAAATAAAAGAAAATGCATCTTGTTGGAGTTTTATATGTTTGTGCATTAAATAAAATAATAAGGATAATAACAATGAGATAATAATTCTAAAGGTTGGATTAAACTCTAAATGGAAATTAGGGTTTGAAAATAAGGAAAAGAGAAGGGATATGAAAATATAAATAAAATATATAAATAAATATCTTCAGACTTAGTATTTTTAATTGCACAAATATAATTATAAATGATGAGTCTCAAAACCCAAAATTTAAATTCAAAATTGAATCCTAGAAAACAAAAAGGAAATAAAATAGAAAATAAAATAAAAAAGGGAGAGCTTACCTAGGCCAACCTCCTTCTTTCTAGCCCACTTCCCCACCTCCTCTTTGTCTCCCTCGTGCACGGCCCACTAACACCACAGCACCGCGCGCCGATAGCAGGCCCCACGGAGCAGTCTCCTGCTCGCACACTCGCGCGCACCGTCGGCCTGACAGACGGAG
Source organism: Zea luxurians (assembly GCA_029449295.1). Classification (NCBI taxonomy): domain Eukaryota; kingdom Viridiplantae; phylum Streptophyta; class Magnoliopsida; order Poales; family Poaceae; genus Zea; species Zea luxurians. Next base: position 178,689,783 of record JAOPSE010000003.1, on the reverse strand, counting down.
CCCACTGGGCGGCCTTACACTATATTCGTGGGACCCACAAGCTAGTGTCCTCGTATGTGTGCCCGCCTGTAGAACCTTGCCCATGTCGCCATGACGCGACCTCCCCGAACGCCCCACCGCTAATCTCGCCACCAGCAGGGATTTGAGTCCGTGATCGGTGGAAAATCCCTCACCGGAGGGCTGCCGACATAGGTAGCTAGCGCGGTGACGCTCGGGTTAGCTGGGGAAGACGGTTGGATGACCGTTAGATCGGATTGAGTGGTCAGGATTAAATCTGGAGTCCCCCTAGGTCAGGAAGTCTGAAACCATCTGATGGCAATCGTGGGGTCGAGATTAGATCTCAGCATTTTAAATCGAGACCGTCAAATCGATCGCGGACGGTTAGGATTAGAGATTTGATACCGCTTCGATCAATAGAAGCTTAACCGTTCGATCCGCATTTGGCGGATGAGATTAAATACTGGGCGCGTTGCTTCGCGTGGTTGATCTGGGCTGACGATCCTCAATCAGACGGTACCTGTTCCTTTCTAGTTCATGGAGCTACAGATCTAATAAGGCATGTAGAATTTTGATCTGGCGGTCAGCATTTCCCGATACCCGTTCACCAAGTTAGTTTTGCAGATATGACCCTCGGGTTTAAGATTTTGAACCCACCATCCACGCTAGTATCCCCTTGGAAAAGTTACCCCGAGGCCCCTGAGCTTACCAGAAATTGATGCGCAGTCCAGAAAGGATTAAAAATAGAGAAATAATTATAGAAATTAGTTTTTAATACAAAAACAATTCTAGAAACTTGTAAAATGCATAGAAAATTCATTTTTAACACAAATTGATCCATTCCAATTTCTAAAATTTTGTAATATTAATGTCTTCACCTAGAGTCTCTGTTTTGGCATGAAAACAGTAAGAAAATTTATTTCTCATTTAATCCGATTTCAAGCACATAAAACCTTTGGAAATTCATAACTCAAAATCCATAACTCCAAAATTAATGATTCCTGTTCCTAGGATTTTGTTTTAATGCATAGATTTTTATTTTTATTTTATTTACATGTTTGGTGTGATATTAATTTTTGTTGTACTATGTATGTATTGTGTTGATGCGAATAGACGAGCAAGCTACTATGGATCCTGAGGCCCAGCAGATAGAAGTAGCTGAGCAGGAGCTCATTGAAGGCAAGTTGTGCCCTCGATCACTTATTTTTACCCATCCATGTTCTTATTATTCATAATGATCTGCGTTGGTTAATTTTGATGGGATCCAATAGGTTACCCTAGTTTTGGCTATCTTTATACCTTGTTGCCACTGAATATGTTTGGGTAGTACTTGCTATTGCTTATTATGGTTTTGGGTATGGAGATACACTATTCATGATTACACTTTGATTATGTGTTTATTATTACTGTTCATGTTAAGATCATTATGTTAATGGGAACATGGAGCGACCACCCGGGAAAACAGTGCTACCACAAGGGTTTAATGGGACGCCCTTGGCTGATTAACTAGAAAAGCTAGTGGATGACTACCTTACCCGAAAGGGACAAGGGAAGTAGGGGAGTGGTCAGTGTAGGGAGGTCCTTGGGTTGTTTTTGCTACGATGGCGGTCAGGCGAGGGATTCCTACACTGGAGCTTCCTATAAACTGTAGCGGGTTTTCTGAAACTAGTGGAACTTTGTAAAGGCCTCGTAGTGTTACCCTGCCTCGCCTCCTCGGTAGAGGTGTATGGGATTGGCTGTCTCTTGGCATATGGGTAACATGACTTGTGGGTAAAGATGCGCAACCTCTGCAGAGTGTAAAACTGGTATACTAGCCATGCTCACGGTCATGAGCAGCTCAGACCCTCACATGATTAATCTATGGAATTAAAACTCAATTTGTCATTTGCATCACATTAGGATTATTTTGTTATTACTTTTACTTATTATTACTATGGTTTGGTATTCACTTACACTTAGTAACTGCTAATAAAATTTTGACCAACTTATAAAAGCAATGCTCAGCTTCAACCTTTATTTTGTTGATCAGCCTTACACCTCACATGAACTCCCATCTTTGGTGAGTTCATGCACATTATTCCCCATAACTTGTTGAGCTATAAACGTATGTGAGCTCACTCTTGCTGTCTCATAACCCCCACATGAGAAGAACAGGTGGTCGAAGAGGAGCCGCCTAACACTGAGGCTTTTGACTTGATCTAGGTGGCGTCTCCCAGTCAGCTTTGTGGCGCTAGGGAATAATATTTAGTTCACTTTATTTTATCATTTATTTATGTAAGACTTCCGCTATGTTGTAAGTAAATTTATGATATTATCGGCGTTTCGGACCCGGGGGGTCCCTAGGCCGACCAGTAAATTTGTCGCTGCGTGTCCCTGCCCAGATGGGTTGGTTCGAGATGGAACACAAGGGGGGAATGAGACTTGTATTATCCTGCACCAGGGTGCTCGTAGTAGGGGTTACAAGCGTTGCGAGACAGCGAGGGCGAGAGAGCGAGCACGAGAGAGAGAGAGAGAGAGAGAGAGAGAGAGAGAGAGAGAGAGAGAGAGAGAGGGAGAGGGAGAGGGTCTGGCCCTTCTCGTCTTCTCCCGTCCCTTTGCCGTGCGTTTACTCGTCCTCTTCCCGTGCCTTTTCCCCCTCATCCCTTTTTCCTTTCTCCTCCCTGCCGTGCTCCTGGACATCCCCTTTTATAGACATAAGGAGATGGCCCAGCTGTACAATGGGGGTGTAGCTATGTGCTACGTGGCAAGAGGGGAAGTGTTTGATCGCTATGCTCGTGTTAACGTGTCCGTTGGAGAAGTGCATGAGCCCTTGTAGAAGCACAGCTATCGGCGCTGCATGGATCTTGCTGACGTCTCCTTGCTTCCGTAGGGGGCTTGAGAACCACCGACGTCATGGACGCACGTGGGGAACCATCATTGCCTGTTACCGGGGTAAGCTAGATGGGACGCCGGTCTTGTTCCTTCGTAGCCTGAGCTAGCTAGGAGTAGGTTAATGATGTATCCCTTGTGGCACGGTTGATCTGAGCCTGAGGTCGGGCGAGGCGGCGGCTCCTCCGAGGCCGAGGCTGAGGTCGAGGCCCAGGGTCGGGCGAGTACGTGACTCTTCCCGAGGCCAAGGCTGAGGCCGAGCCCTGGGGTCGGGCGAGGCGAAGATCTCTTCCTGAGGTCGAGGCCTAAGGTCGGGCGAGGCGGAGCTTCTTGTTGCGCCCGAGGCTGAACTTGGCTGTCGTCGGTTTCACCCGGGTGGTTGGCACAGCAACCGGAGCGGGGCGGGCGGCGCTGTTTTCCTATCAGATCGGTCAGTGAAATGGCGAAGTGACTGCGGTCACTTCAACCTTGTCGACTGAGGCACGCATGTCAAGATAAGGTGTTAGGCGATCCCAGCATTAAATGCGCATGCAATACAGTCGGCTGGGAAGGCGATTTAGCCAAGGTCGCTTGCACGACAAGGCTTGCTTTTGGCTGAGCCGAGGGTGTGCTCACCGCTTGAGGAGACCCTCGGGCGAGACGTGAATTCGTCTAGGACCACTGTTCCCGCCCGAGGCCGGGCTCGGACGAGGCGAGATCGCGTCCCTTGGCAGACGAAGCTTTGACTTTGACCCGAACTGTCAGTCTTTATGGTCTGTTCTGAAGGTGTTTATCAGTCGTGTTTAGGAGCGTTGGGGGTACTCCTAATTACGGTACCCGATAGTTGCCCCCGAGCCTCGAAGGGAGTGCAGGCACTCGCTTGGAGGTTCTGCCGGATTTTTGCGAGGGGAGCAGCCTTTCTTGGTTATGTTTCGTTCCAGTGGGTGCGCGCGAGCGCACCCACCGGGTGTAGCCCCCGAGGCCTCGGACGAGTGGTTTGACTCCTCTGAGGTCTTAATTCTTACTGTGATGCCTCGGTCGGCCTGGCTGTTCCCTCATGCGGCCTGGCCACAGTCCGGGTGCATGGTCAGGCTCCGAGTTTTCGAGCTGGTTTGTTGACGCTGTCAACAGTTTTGGCCGCAGCCGGGTGCAAGGGCAGCCCCCGAGCCTCTGCACGGAGCGAGAGGACGATCAAGGACTATCTCGACTTTTATTATACGCCCCTTCGTCGCCTTTTCGCAAGGAGGAAGGGGGGGGGGTGTAACACCCGGTTTTAAAGAACAAAGCCGGGTGCATCTCATACATGCGCCAAGAAGACAACACATATAATAACAGAGTGTATAGAGATAAATGTCATAAAACATCAGAGTACTTATTACATAGCGGAAGTCTTATTACAAAATATAATAATAAAGATAAACGAACTAAGGATCGATGGCGCCAATGTCGACTGAGATACGCCACCTAGATCAGATCGAACTCCTCGGTGTTAGGCAGCTCCTCTTCAACAACCTGTTCTTCTCCTGTGGGGGGGGTGTGAGACAGCAAGGGTGAGCTCACATACGATCATAGCTCAACAAGTCGTGGGGAATAATGTGGCATGAACTCACCAAAGGTGGGAGTTCATGAAGTGCAAGGCTGATCAATGAAATAAAGGCTAAGGCTGAGCATCGCTTTTATAAGTTGGTCAAAATTTTATTAGCAGTTACTAAGTGTAAGTAAATACCAAACCATAGTAATAATAAGTGAAAGTAATAATAAAATAAACCCAAAATGCAATGAAATGACAGATTAAGTTTAAGTTCCATAAATTAATCATGTGAGGGTCCGAGCCGCTCTTGACCGTGAGCACGGCTAGTATACTAGTTTTACACTCTGCAGAGGTTGCGCATCTTTACCCACAAGTCATGTTACCCATCTACCAAGAGATGGCCAATCCCATACACCTCTACCGAGGAGGCGAGGCAGGGTAACACTACGAGGCCTTTACAAAGTTCCACTAGCTTCAGACTACCCGCTACAGTTTATGGGAAGATCCAGTAAAGGGTTCCTGGCTGATAGCCATCGCAGCAAAATCAACCAGGGACCTCCCCGCACTGACCTCTCCCCTACTGCCCTTGCCCCTTTCGGGTAAGGTAGCCCTCCCCTAGCTTTCCTAGTTAATCAGCCAAGGGCGTCCCATTCCACCCTTGTGGTAGCACTGTTTTCCCGGGTGGTTCTCCATGTTCCCATTAACATAATGATCTTAACATGAACAAGGAATAATAAAACAGATAACAATAAACAATATAACAATGAGTGATGAATATCTCTATACCCAAATCCACATAAAGCAATAGCATGTACTACCCAAAACTTTAGTAGTAAAACCAGTGGTGAAGCAAGGTATAAAGATAGTCAAATCTAGGGTATCCTATTGGGTCCCAGCAAAATTATCCTATGCAGATCATTATGAATAATAAGAACATGAATGGGTAAAAGAAGTGATCAAGGGCACAACTTGCCTGTAATGAGCTCCTGCTCAGCTATCTCTACTTGCTGAACCTCAGTTTCCACAGTGGCTTGTTCGTCTACTCGCATCAACACAATACATACATAGTATAGCCAAAATCAACATCACACCAAACAGATGCATGAAATATACAGTAAAAATCTACACATTAAAAGGAAACCATAGCAACTGGAATCACTGAATTTGGAGTTATATATTTCAAGTTATGAATTTCTGTAGCTTTTATGTATTTAATACAAGATTAAGTATTAGATAAATTTAAATGAGCCTTTCATGCCAAAACAGAGGCACTAATGCGTAGACAATATTATTACAAAAATTTAGGAACTGGAATGGACCAATTTGGACTTAAAATGAATTTTCTATGAATTAACTAAGTTCTAGGAATTATTTTTGTATTAAAAATACATTTACTAATTCATTTATATGTTTTAATCGTGCTCTGGACTGGGCGCCAAATTCCAGAAAACTCAGGGGTCTCAGCGCAATAAATCCTAGACACAGAGAACAGTGATAGGTGGACGGCGGGTTCTATTTTACGGAAACCCGAGGGCTCTTATGTTAAATCGCCTAAGCGAAGAGGTATCGCCCGATCCCGGCCGTCCGATCCGGAATGATCGGATCAGATTAGATCTACACAGCGACGAACCAGTATGTATCCTAAGCCGTTGGATCGGTGATCCGCGGTCCCGATTTAAAATAAGCACGCCCGCCTGCATCCATCCGAGGCTAGATGAACGGCCCGATTGAACCCAGCGAACGGGTATGCTCCATTCTAATCTCCCCCATCCAAATCCCATCCGACGACGCGAGTTCATCATCCCCACGGACTCCCCGCTGGCCGCGCGTTAACAGGGGAAGAACGGACCCCGACGGCGGCGCCATGGCCGGAGGAACGGCCGCGCATCACCCCGGCCCCCAAACCTCGAATTCCTAAGTAAATAATGATGCCCTAAGTGCCGCAAACTCAATGAAGCACAACTTACGGTGGTGTATGCCGTGGGAGACTCTGGCCACGACGCGCGGCGGATTCGTGGCGGCGGTGAAGCGACGGCGAGAAATTACGGCGAGACGGTGTGAGTTCTGGGGCAGCGGGGTCTGCGAACACCTCCGGGATCACCTCGCAAGCACGCGGATCCAAACTCCGAGGCGCGAGCACCCGTATTCTTGCCAGACGACGACGGCGGCGGATTTCTCCCTCAAATGGCGGCGTCGGCCTTAGGTGGACAAAGCGGCGCGGAGCGGTACGAGCGAGCAGGAAGAGTCGCGGAGGCGCATAGGGTTTTATTCCCCCACGACGCGGCGAGCTAGACCCGCCGTTCCGAAATCCCCGCGAGGTCCACGCGCTCCGCCATGCGCGGGAGTTCGTTGACGGGGACGAAGCTGGCATGCGGGTCCCGCGCTTCAGTGACCAACTCGCCCAACGCGTGGAACGGTAACAGCCGCGCGATTGAGAACTTGCGATAGAGGCTGACGGAGGGGCCCCACGTGTCGGCGCTCACACGCGTGGAGATGGGCCGCGCGGAGAACATCCCTTAGTGGGCCGAATCCCGCAGCCGGAGCCCAGGTAAGCTTTTTTTGTCTTTTTCTTTTCATTTTTCTTTTTTCTTTCTTCATTTTCAAACCAATTTGACTTAATTCAAACTTTTGTGGATCCTCTTTTATAAACTCTATTTTTGCATCTAAAAATAGTAAGTCTGAAGATATTTATGTATACATTTTATTTATATTTCCACATCTCTTCTCTTTTCCTTATTTCCAAAACCCTAATTTCAAATTTAGGGTTAAATCAAGTTTCAAATAGTTAATACCTTATTATTTTTATCCTCATGGTTTATTTAATGCACAACACATAAAACTCCAACAAATGCACTTTTTCTTTATTTTATCATAATTGTTTTATTTGGTCACCCTCAATTACATAAGTGCTCTTTTTATGATGCAAATAAGACACAACAAATGAGAAGCTTTCTCTCTATTACTCTTGGTATACAACTTGGGTATTACAAATCCTACCCCCCTTAAAAATAATCTCGTCCTCGAGATTTAAGAAGATCTAGGGAATAGGTGGGGAAAATCTATACGAAGTTCTTCTTCTCTTTCCCAAGTTGCTTCATCTTCACCGTGGTGACTCCATTGGACTTTGCACATCTTTATAACCTTATTCCTCGTAACTCGGGTCAGAGTATCCAAAATCTTGATGGGGTACTCAGCATAAGTCAAGTCCTCTTGAACACTAAGGTCTTCCATTGGTAACTGTTCCTCAGGTACCCTGAGGCATTTCTTCAGCTGAGATACATGAAATACATCATGAACATCCGCGAGATGATCTGGTAACTCCAATTGATATGCAACTTCTCCCACTCGCTTTAAGATTAAGAAGGGTCCAATAAAGCGAGGGGACAACTTTCCTTTGACTCTGAACCTTCTCATACCCCGGAGTGGTGACACCTTCAAATAAACATAATCTCCCTCTTTAAACTCAAGTAGTCTTCTCCGGGTATCCGCATAACTTTTCTGCCTGGACTGTGCAGTTCTCAAATTCTCCCTTATTTGCTGAACTTGTTCCTCTGCTTCTTGTATGATCTCAGGCCCAAACAACTGCCTTTCACCAGTTTGATTCCAATACAAGGGAGTCCTGCACTTTCTGCCATACAAAGCCTCAAACGGTGACATCTTTAAACTGGCCTGATAGCTATTATTATATGAGAACTCCGCATAAGGCAAACTCTTATCCCAACTTCCACCATGCTTAAGAGCACAAGCTCTTAACATATCTTCCAGTACTTGGTTAGTCCTCTCAGTCTGCCCATCAGTCTGGGGATGGTAAGCCGAACTAAAATTCAATCTCGTATCCAATGACTCGTGCAACTGTTTCCAAAATCGAGAGGTAAACTGTGATCCCCGATCTGACACAATCTTCTTTGGCACACCATGCAGGCATACGATCCGTGCCATGTACAACTCTGCCAACTTGGCTCCTGAATAAGTGGTCTTCACTGGAATAAAGTGGGCTACTTTGGTTAGCCTGTCCACGATCACCCATATAGAATCATATCCAGCAGACGTGCGGGGTAATCCAACAATGAAGTCCATGCCAATCTCTTCCCATTTCCACTCAGGTATCTTCAGTGGATGCAATAGTCCGGCTGGCCTCTGGTGTTCAGCCTTAACTCTTTGGCATACATCGCACATAGCCACATGTGCAGCCACATCTCTCTTCAATCCATACCACCAATACTTTTGCTTCAAATCTTGATACATCTTAGTGCTCCCAGGGTGGATAGAATAAACTGAGTCATGTGCTTCCTTCAATATGGTTTCCCGAAGACTATCAATATCGGGAACACAGATCCGATTCTTGAACCATATCGTGCCTTGCTCATCCTCCGTGAACTCTGGGCCTCTACCTTCAGTAATAAGATCCTTGATCTCCTGAATCTTAGCATCACCAATCTGACCTTTACGAATTTCTTGCTCCAAGGTAGGTTCCAATTCAATAGTCACTCCTTCCGTATGTGTAACAATTCCCAGGTTGAGCCTCTCAAAGTCTTTTGCCAATTCATCAGGTAGCTGGACAACGAAAGCGGAGTGAACATGCTCCTTCCGACTCAAGGCATCTGCAACTAAATTCGCCTTGCCTGGGTGATAGTGAATCTCCAAGTCATAATCCTTAATGAGCTCCAACCAACGACGCTGTCTAAGGTTGAGATCCTTCTGAGTGAATATATACTTCAAACTCTTATGATCTGTATATACTTGGCACTTAGTTCCCATAATGTAGTGTCTCCAAATCTTAAGTGCATGCACAACTGCTGCTAATTCCAAGTCATGAGTGGGATAGTTCAGTTCATGCTTCCTCAACTGACGAGATGCATAGGCAATCACATGACCATCTTGCATAAGCACACATCCAAGTCCTTGGCCACATGCATCACAATAAATGTCAAATCCCTTCTGCAGATCCGGCATAATCAATACTGGAGGTGACATCAGTCTTTCCTTCAATTGATCAAAGCTTTCTTGACACTTCTCATCCCACTTGAATTCTCTCCCTTTCTCCAAAAGCGATGTCATGGGCTTAGCAATCTTGGAAAATCCTTCAATAAATCTCCGATAATATCCTGCGAGTCCCAAGAAACTCCGAATCTCCGTAACTGTAGTGGGCACTCTCCACTCCATAATCTCCTTGACCTTAGCAGGATCCACTGCTATTCCTCCATTAGAAATGATATGACCAAGGAATGGCACCTTGTCAATCCAAAACTCACACTTGCTAAACTTAGCGTAGAGCTCATTATCTCGTAACTTCTGTAGCACCAACCTCAGATGTTGTTCATGATCACTTTCATTCTTAGAATAGATAAGAATATCGTCGATGAATACCACGACGAATCTGTCCAAATACTCCATAAACACCTTGTTCATCAAATTCATGAAATATGCTGGTGCATTGGTCAATCCAAACGACATAACAGTAAACTCATATAATCCATATCGAGTTGAGAAAGCCGTCTTGGGAATGTCCGATGGTCTAATCTTCATCTGATGGTAACCGGACCGGAGATCAATCTTCGAAAACACTCTTGCTCCACGCATCTGATCAAATAAATCCTCAATACGGGGCAACGGATACTTGTTCTTTACCGTAACATCATTAAGAGATCTATAATCCACACACATCCGTTGCGTTCCATCCTTCTTCTGCACAAATAACACCGGTGCTCCCCAAGGTGATGAACTTGGACGAATATAACCAGCCTCTTGTAACTCCGTTAACTGCTTCTTCAGTTCCTTCAACTCCTCTACGGACATTCTATATGGCCGTTTAGAAATAGGGGCGGTTCCAGGTAAGAGATCAATAACAAACTCAACTTCTCTATCAGGTGGCATCCCTGGTAACTCTTCTGGAAAGACATCCGGAAAATCTCTAACCACCCGGATGTTGTCACCAACAAACTCCTCAGGCATAAAGAACATTGCACGCATGGATGAGGAGGTTACTGCAATATTAACTTGAAATCTTTCTCCTTTAGTGGTAGTGAGTTCTATGGTACCTCTACCACATGCTATAACGGCCTTTGCCTTTCTTAGCCATGACATACCAAGGATCAGATCTATACTGCTTGACTCTAATATTATAGCAGTAGCTCCAAATTCTCTACCCATAATGGTTAATGTCAATCTACGTGTCATTTGATTCGCCTCAACAGGCCCTTTAGGTGTAATTACTATCAGGGGTTTTCTCATATTTAGCAGTGGTATTTCATTTGTGTTGGCATATCTAGCAGACATGAATGAATGTGTTGCACCAGAATCAAACAATATTGTTGCAGGAATTGCATTAACATAAAACATACCAATTACGAGGTCCCCTCCATCCGGAGTATCATCAACGCTGACTTGATTCACCCTGGCTATAGAATATCCCTTGCCAGGGGTCTGTTGCTTGTTCTGAGCTGGAGTAGTGGCAATCCTCTGTGGGCAGACATTTGCATAATGACCCATCTTCCCACACTTGAAGCATTGAGTGCCTGTACTCTGTCCTGCAAACTTCGTCGGGGTGCCAGTGGGTGTAGCCTGTCGAGTAGGTGTCCTCAATGGTGATTGCTGAACTGGGCGCGGTCCTCCCGGTCGAGGCGGTGTACTCTGTGGTGAACTGTAGCGAGGACGAACACTGCTGCTTCCTTGTCCTTGAGATATGGCCTTTCTCTTCAAATCTCCCAGTTGAACACGCTTGTGTTCAATAGCCAGTGCCTTATCAAGCAGTCTCTGAAATGATGGAAATGTGTGTGCCACAAGAGCATACTGCAGTGGTCCATTAAGTCCTTCAATGAAATGCTCCTGCTTCCTTTCATCTTCAGCAACTTCTTCAGGGGCATATCTGGATAGCTGAATAAACCTGTCGCGGTACTCGCTGACTTACATACTTCCTTGCTTCAACGACAGAAACTCCTTCTTCTTGATCTTTATCATACCAGCAGGAATATGGTAGTTCCTGAACTGCGTACTGAACTCTGCCCAAGTAATATTATCCGCAGCATCATGAGCAGCAGTATAAGAATCCCACCAGTCAGCAGCAGGACCAATCAGACGTCCAGAAGCATATAGAACCTTCTCCCGGTCGGTGCATTGTGCAATATTCAGCATCTTCTCAATTGACTTTAACCAATCGTCTGCATCCAGTGGATCAGGTGAGCTGGCGAATGTAGGTGGCTTATGACTCATAAACTCTCTATGCTTGTCTCGGGGTGGAACTGGTGGTGGTGGTGGAGGCAGCGGCACTTGTTGCTGCTGTTGCTGTTGTTGAAGCTGTTGTTGCGCCCTCCTTTCTTGGCGTATCTCATCTCTCTCCTGGCGTAACTCCTGGCGTATATCCTCTCTTTCTCGACGCATCTCCTGGCGTTCTTGCTGCATCTGAGCACGCATATCCGCCATAGTATCTGCCATCTGCTGCATGACCGCCATCTGAGCAGCAACCAGTGGGTCAACTCCGCCTGGTGGAGGATTAGGAGGATTCATCCCGGCAGGTTGTGGCTGAGGTTGTCTTCGAGTGTGTTGGTTAGGAGGCAAGTCAATTCCACCACCCCTCCTGGTATTGACCATCTGAGTTAGATACATATGGTAAGAAGGAGCAGTAGACAAGGCAGTAATTACAATCATGTTACTTTGGGGGATTTATTAGCTAAGCAGATTAATATTTTACATATCCTAGCTAATTCAATACCTTATAGTGGCACATGCTAAGATGTCCATCTATACTATTCCAATCAATCAAAGAAGCAAATCAGGCATTGATCATCAGAACAATCAACCAATATTTTTAATAGAGAAAATAGTTTTAAATTTTGTCTCAGGCTTCCTCTCTCTTAAAAATGTCATAGGGGTAGGGATTCCAAGGTGTGAAATCCATCTTGTCTCAGAGTAGAAAAGGTAAGAATGATCAGAGTAGGACAGTAGAAGGTGAGACAGGATCCAGATAAGTGTAGAGAGAATCAGAGTAAGGTGAGTGTAGAATGAATCAGAATAAGGTAAGTAGGTAAGGGTTGTCCATTTCTATCTAGGTTTCGTCCTACAGTCAACATTTGCTCTGATACCACTTCTGTAACACCCGGTTTTAAAGAACAAAGCCGGGTGCATCTCATACATGCGCCAAGAAGACAACACATATAATAACAGAGTGTATAGAGATAAATGTCATAAAACATCAGAGTACTTATTACATAGCGGAAGTCTTATTACAAAATATAATAATAAAGATAAACGAACTAAGGATCGATGGCGCCAATGTCGACTGAGATACGCCACCTAGATCAGATCGAACTCCTCGGTGTTAGGCAGCTCCTCTTCAACAACCTGTTCTTCTCCTGTGGGGGGGGGGTGTGAGACAGCAAGGGTGAGCTCACATACGATCATAGCTCAACAAGTCGTGGGGAATAATGTGGCATGAACTCACCAAAGGTGGGAGTTCATGAAGTGCAAGGCTGATCAATGAAATAAAGGCTAAGGCTGAGCATCGCTTTTATAAGTTGGTCAAAATTTTATTAGCAGTTACTAAGTGTAAGTAAATACCAAACCATAGTAATAATAAGTGAAAGTAATAATAAAATAAACCCAAAATGCAATGAAATGACAGATTAAGTTTAAGTTCCATAAATTAATCATGTGAGGGTCCGAGCCGCTCTTGACCGTGAGCACGGCTAGTATACTAGTTTTACACTCTGCAGAGGTTGCGCATCTTTACCCACAAGTCATGTTACCCATCTACCAAGAGATGGCCAATCCCATACACCTCTACCGAGGAGGCGAGGCAGGGTAACACTACGAGGCCTTTACAAAGTTCCACTAGCTTCAGACTACCCGCTACAGTTTATGGGAAGATCCAGTAAAGGGTTCCTGGTTGATAGCCATCGCAGCAAAATCAACCAGGGACCTCCCCGCACTGACCTCTCCCCTACTGCCCTTGCCCCTTTCGGGTAAGGTAGCCCTCCCCTAGCTTTCCTAGTTAATCAGCCAAGGGCGTCCCATTCCACCCTTGTGGTAGCACTGTTTTCCCGGGTGGTTCTCCATGTTCCCATTAACATAATGATCTTAACATGAACAAGGAATAATAAAACAGATAACAATAAACAATATAACAATGAGTGATGAATATCTCTATACCCAAATCCACATAAAGCAATAGCATGTACTACCCAAAACTTTAGTAGTAAAACCAGTGGTGAAGCAAGGTATAAAGATAGTCAAATCTAGGGTATCCTATTGGGTCCCAGCAAAATTATCCTATGCAGATCATTATGAATAATAAGAACATGAATGGGTAAAAGAAGTGATCAAGGGCACAACTTGCCTGTAATGAGCTCCTGCTCAGCTATCTCTACTTGCTGAACCTCAGTTTCCACAGTGGCTTGTTCGTCTACTCGCATCAACACAATACATACATAGTATAGCCAAAATCAACATCACACCAAACAGATGCATGAAATATACAGTAAAAATCTACACATTAAAAGGAAACCATAGCAACTGGAATCACTGAATTTGGAGTTATATATTTCAAGTTATGAATTTCTGTAGCTTTTATGTATTTAATACAAGATTAAGTATTAGATAAATTTAAATGAGCCTTTCATGCCAAAACAGAGGCACTAATGCGTAGACAATATTATTACAAAAATTTAGGAACTGGAATGGACCAATTTGGACTTAAAATGAATTTTCTATGAATTAACTAAGTTCTAGGAATTATTTTTGTATTAAAAATACATTTACTAATTCATTTATATGTTTTAATCGTGCTCTGGACTGGGCGCCAAATTCCAGAAAACTCAGGGGTCTCAGCGCAATAAATCCTAGACACAGAGAACAGTGATAGGTGGACGGCGGGTTCTATTTTACGGAAACCCGAGGGCTCTTATGTTAAATCGCCTAAGCGAAGAGGTATCGCCCGATCCCGGCCGTCCGATCCGGAATGATCGGATCAGATTAGATCTACACAGCGACGAACCAGTATGTATCCTCAGCCGTTGGATCGGTGATCCGCGGTCCCGATTTAAAATAAGCACGCCCGCCTGCATCCATCCGAGGCTAGATGAACGGCCCGATTGAACCCAGCGAACGGGTATGCTCCATTCTAATCTCCCCCATCCAAATCCCATCCGACGACGCGAGTTCATCATCCCCACGGACTCCCCGCTGGCCGCGCGTTAACAGGGGAAGAACGGACCCCGACGGCGGCGCCATGGCCGGAGGAACGGCCGCGCATCACCCCGGCCCCCAAACCTCGAATTCCTAAGTAAATAATGATGCCCTAAGTGCCGCAAACTCAATGAAGCACAACTTACGGTGGTGTATGCCGTGGGAGACTCTGGCCACGACGCGCGGCGGATTCGTGGCGGCGGTGAAGCGACGGCGAGAAATTACGGCGAGACGGTGTGAGTTCTGGGGCAGCGGGGTCTGCGAACACCTCCGGGATCACCTCGCAAGCACGCGGATCCAAACTCCGAGGCGCGAGCACCCGTATTCTTGCCAGACGACGACGGCGGCGGATTTCTCCCTCAAATGGCGGCGTCGGCCTTAGGTGGACAAAGCGGCGCGGAGCGGTACGAGCGAGCAGGAAGAGTCGCGGAGGCGCATAGGGTTTTATTCCCCCACGACGCGGCGAGCTAGACCCGCCGTTCCGAAATCCCCGCGAGGTCCACGCGCTCCGCCATGCGCGGGAGTTCGTTGACGGGGACGAAGCTGGCATGCGGGTCCCGCGCTTCAGTGACCAACTCGCCCAACGCGTGGAACGGTAACAGCCGCGCGATTGAGAACTTGCGATAGAGGCTGACGGAGGGGCCCCACGTGTCGGCGCTCACACGCGTGGAGATGGGCCGCGCGGAGAACATCCCTTAGTGGGCCGAATCCCGCAGCCGGAGCCCAGGTAAGCTTTTTTTGTCTTTTTCTTTTTCATTTTTCTTTTTTCTTTCTTCATTTTCAAACCAATTTGACTTAATTCAAACTTTTGTGGATCCTCTTTTATAAACTCTATTTTTGCATCTAAAAATAGTAAGTCTGAAGATATTTATGTATACATTTTATTTATATTTCCACATCTCTTCTCTTTTCCTTATTTCCAAAACCCTAATTTCAAATTTAGGGTTAAATCAAGTTTCAAATAGTTAATACCTTATTATTTTTATCCTCATGGTTTATTTAATGCACAACACATAAAACTCCAACAAATGCACTTTTTCTTTATTTTATCATAATTGTTTTATTTGGTCACCCTCAATTACATAAGTGCTCTTTTTATGATGCAAATAAGACACAACAAATGAGAAGCTTTCTCTCTATTACTCTTGGTATACAACTTGGGTATTACAGGGGGGAAGCGCCACGTTACCCTCGGAGGGTACCGATCATGGTGTTTCTAGTGAGTTGCTAATGGGTGATCCGAGTGGACGCCCGTGCCCCATTCGTTAAGGGTCGGCTGGTGGCCCAGAGGCGCGCTCCAAAAGTACCCGCAGGGGATTTGCTGGACCTAGACCCATTTCGATAGGGTCCGAGGGCTTGGTGCCTCCCTCCGATGGGATTCCATTACAAATCGTTCTTGCTGGTCTTGGAAATGTCCTAGGGTACCTCCGGAGCGTAGCCCGAGCCTCGACCATGTAACGGACATACCCAGGGTCATCCCTCACTCTGCGTGCTCTAGGGCGGCTGTCGAACCCTTTGAGGGGCCAGCCTTTGAACCCTTGATCAGTAATGGGCGCGGAGCCTGAGTGCTCTAGGCGGCTATCGAGCCCTTCCAAGGGGCCAGCCTTCGAACCCCTGAACAGTAGGAGGGCCCGGGGGCCCGAGTGCTCTGGGGCGGCTGCTGGACCCCGCAGGGCGCAGCCTTCGAACCCCTGATCAGTAGGCGGGCTCGGGGGCTCGAGTGCTCTGGGTTGGCTGCTGGACCCCGCAGGGCGCAGCCTTCGAACCCCTGATCAGTAGGAGGGCTCGGGGGCCCGAGTGCTCTGGGGCGGTTGCTGGACCTCGCAGGGCGCAACCTTCGAACCCCTGATCAGTAGGAGGGCCCGGGGGCCTGAGTGCTCTAGGGCGGCTGCTGGACCCCACACGGCGCAGCCTTCGAACCCCTGATCAGTAGGAGGGCTCGGGGGCCCGTTTCCTTCGCGGAGAAGGATCCTTTTAGAAATGTCCCCTTTCCTGGTCCCTGTTGCAAGAGAGAGAGAGAGAGGGGAAACGGAAAAGGATATGAATTTTAATAACGTGGCACACCTTTTTTGACGCGGTCATCATGACGGAGGTGAAACGTTGCCCGCTTCGCCTGCGAAAGGTGTCGCTTGATCTGCCAAGGAGTTAATGCGACGGGACGGGCGATTCGCTGGGCGTCTGTTGCGCGTGCGTGGGCCATTCGAGGAATGGAGCACGGGCGCGTTGTCTTTACGCTGTGGGCGAGGGCTCCCCTGCCGCTTCAGGAAAGGACGTGAGCCTCGGGGTGATTTGACCGCTGCTTCCGCTCGTCTGCTACAGCAGTTATTGCTGGTCCGCTTTTGGCCATATCAACTGCCACACCTACCCCCGCGGCTGACTGACCCGTGATAGTTGCACTTAATTGGCACTGTTGGGTCACGCGTGGGGCTTCCTCGAGCCACGGCACTGGTTCCGCAGTCGAGAAGACGTAGCATTGGCACAGGTGGCGGTGCGGTTTCCTTGCACGTAGTGACCGTCGCGCCGGTTATATGATATGTGGGACCGGGCCTCCGTGCTGGTCCACCGGATGTGACGAAGCCGAAAGGGTTCATAACCACGATGCGGTTGCATGCTCCCTGCGTGGCGGCTCACCCTTTCGTCCGCTGGTTTCGGCGAGGATGAGGGAATGCTTATAACCGTAGGCGGTTACATACTTCGCGTGCGGCGGTTTGCCTCCTTCACGTTTCGGGTCAGCTCTCATGACGTGTGGGACCCAGCCCCCGTGTCGTGGGGTGGGGACCCTGGAGCACGTCGGTGGAGACTTTGCCCGTGATGCTTGGGGGTGCGAGTGAGGAGATCTGCCTATAAAAGGCGATCGTTGTCCCGGGCAGTAGCCATGCCTTCGCACTCCCCTCTTGTATTGTTCCCTTCCACCTTCCGAGCCCCAGATGGGGCGCACCCGTGTTGCCTTCTCCTTGCTGCTGTTGGAGGAGCGTGACCCCATGGGGGTTGGCGCTCTCCAGTCATCGCTCGGCTTCAAGGATTTTCATCATCCAGCCCGGCTGCAGTCCCTCACCAATGGTCATCCGTAGGGATGATCACCAGCCTTGTGGTGGGGAGAAGCAAGTCGGGCTGCCGCCTCCGCCCTGCCCTCAGCTTCAAGGATGTTCATCATCCGGGCTGAGGAGGAGGAGCGCGCCGAGCTGGGTTCTGCCTCCCACGTGGGCCGGTGGCCCTTTTCTTCCTCCAGCATTTAGGGGGAAGGGCATCCTCCAGCCCTGCGGAGGTGACGTCCTCCAGCCATGTGGGGGAAGGCGAACTGCTGCTACCTGGCCAGGGTGGAGCTGTCCATCCTCCACCCGGGTGGCGGTCGTGCCGCGCGCGGGCCGGCCACGTCCAGGTCCTCCTTATGCTGTCGGCTGCACCGGGGGGTCACACAACACGTCGTACGCCGTGAGGGCGGTACTCGTGTTCTGTGACGGCCTTGGCGAGGACGGGAGTGAGGACCTGCCGTTGCGCTTTGGGGCGGCCACCGTTCGTCGGCGCGATGTTGGTGGGCAGGTGGCCGCTGTCGTCGTTGCTGAGGTGGTGGTCGCCATAGGTGAGGCTTCCTCTTGCATGAGCGGTTGTCTCCGCCGACGAGACTGTCAGCACCACCTGCGCTCCAGGCCTCCGGCTCTTTGGCTTTAATGGCTGGTTCTCGTCCTTCGTGAGGGACGTGAACAAAGGCCTTTCATTAGTAGCGTGCCCTGAGGCCATCGCTGCTGCTGTCTAGCCACCCGAGGCGGAGGTCGTTGTCGCTGCTGGTGCAGTGGTTGCCGGCTTGCTGCTCGGGGCTCGTTATCCTACAGGCCTTCTGGTATGGAGGTTGTTTATTCCTGCGGGAATGGACCCGGAGTCCTGTTTGTAATGGTACCCTCTTGAGGGCGAGATGTAATAGCTTTGAGTACTAAGACATCTGCCGTAGGTCAGGACCACCGCCGAGGGTGCTGCCGACGTCTAAGTCTAGGTACCATTGTTACCCCAAGCATGTGTGTCTGTTCTTTGTGGCTGCTGAGGCCTGAACATTTGGGTATAAAGCCTTGTTTCTTTCCTCTTTTCGAGCATTAGGACTTGCCCGTCGGTAGCCGAACCACTTAACTGGGCACGAGTTACTTTTCGCGGAAGGTGACGAGTGGGGTATCCGTATCCTGGAGGCGTAGGATTCCCTCGGCTTGGTCGGCCTTGCCGTTCAAGGTCTCCCTTGCCCGGTTTTAGAACCTTCGGCCGCTCTGCAATGAGCTGAAGCTGGAGGCAGCGGTGGCGTGGATAGAGGCGGTGTTGGCTCGGACAGAGGCTTTCTCGGCGCGGGAGCAGGTGGCTTCCCAGGCCGAGGAGATGTAGCAGCGATAGCTGGAGTTTGGCCAGATCATCCGCGAGCGGGACCAGTCCCGGAGCCAGGCCGCCAAAGCCGTGAGCCGGGCTGAGATCCTCGGGGGACAGCTGGCTGAGGCTATGGAGCGGCTAGCTGAGGCGTCTGCTCGTGTCGCCGTCTGAGGCTGGGCCAGACTCCGCCGAGGGTGGAAACGACACCGAGGGTGCTGCTCGTCCCTCTGCCGATGTTTGAGCCTGTAGGAACAGTTCATCTGAAGTATGCGTATGTTTTTTGTGGCCGCTGAGGCCTAAACATATTTAGCATTTGGGTTATCAAGCTGCGTTTTCTTTCTTCTCATTTCGAGCATTAGGACTCGTTCGTTGGTAGCAGAATCGCTTTATCCGAGCGAGAGTTACTTTTCGCGGAAGGTGATGAGTGAGGTATCCGTATCCCAGAGGCGTAGGAGTCCCTTGGCTCGGTCGGCCTTGCCGTTTACGTGCTCTCTCACTCGTTTTTAGGATCCTGTTGTCGATATAGTCGAAAATGCACGAAAGTCGCTTTCTACCCGAGTGTAAGGACTTGTTCGGTAGCGGGATCGCTTATTCGAGCGTGAGTTACTTTTCACAGAAGGTGATGAGTGAGGTATCCGTATCCTGGAGGCGTAGGAGTCCCTTGGCTCGGTCGGCCTTGCCGTTTACGTGTTCTCTCACTCGTTTGTAGGATCCTGCTATCGATATAGTCGAAAGCACGAAAGTCATTTTCTACCCGAGCATTAGGACTTGTTCGACAGTAGAACCGCTTATCCGAGCGCGAGTTACTTTTCACGGAAGGTGACAAGTGACGTATCCGTATCCCGGAGGCATAGGAGTCCCTTGGCTCGGTCGGCCTTGCCGTTCAAGGTCTCTCCCACTCGTTGTCAGGGTTCCGTTATCGATATAGTCGGAAAGCACGAGAGTTGTTTTGGTATAAAACTTTTCTTGGTAGAAAACTTTTCCGAAGAAAATTTTGACGCAGAGGGGGGTCCCCCCTTCTAGCCTCCGAGGGAGGGTCGGGCTTTGCCGAGGCAAGGCCGATCCTTCCTTGATGGTTAGACTTTATTTCTGTATGTAAAGAAAAGCGAGATACATGAATGACTTGAAACATTTTAAGGGTAAAAGCGACGTAGCTGTTCGATGTTCCAAGCGTTGCTGTAGACCTCGCCTTGATCGTTGGCCAGCTTGTATGTCCCGGGCTTCAGAACTTTGGCAATGATGAACGGCCCCTCCCAGGGAGGAGTAAGCTTGTGGCATCCTCGGGCGTCTTATCGCAGCCGAAGTACCAAGTCCCCCACTTGGAAGTCTCGAGGCCAAACCTTCGGGCATGGTAGAGTCGCAGAGACTGCTGATACCGCGCTGAGTATAGTAAGGCCACGTCCTGAGCCTCTTCCAGCTGGTCCAAGGAATCTTCTCGGCTAGTCTGGTTGTCTCGGTCGTCGTACACCTTTGTCCTCGGGGAACCGTATTCTAAGTCTGTGGGTAAGATGGCCTCGGCCCCATAGAATAGGAAAAACGGCGTGAAGCCCGTGGCCCGGCTCGACATTGTCCTCAGACTCCAAACCACCGAGGGTAGCTCTTTCATCCACCGCTTGCCAAACTTGTTGAGGTCGTTGTAGAACCTCGGCTTTAGTCCTTGTAAAATCATACCGTTGGCGCGCTCCACCTGCCCATTTGTCATCAGGTGAGCCATGGTGGCCCAGTCCACATGGATGTGGTGGTCCTCGCAGAAGTCCAGGAACTTTTTCCTGCTAAACTATGTGCCATTGTCGGTGATGATGGAGTTTGGGACTCCAAAGCGGTGGATGATATTTGTGAAGAACGCCACCGCCTACTCAGACCTGATGCTGGTTAAGGGTCAGACCTCGATCCACTTGGAGAATTTGTCAATGGCGACCAGCAGATGCTTGAAGCCCCCGGGTGCCTTCTGCAAGGGACCGACGAGGTCTAGACCCCACATGGCAAACGACCAAGTGAAAGGTATTGTCTGCAGTGCCTGAGCGGGCAGGTGCGTCTGCCTCGCGTAGAACTGACACCCCTGGCAGGAGCATACAATCCTAGTGGCGTCGGCCACTGCGGTTGGCCAGTAGAAACCTTGTCGGAAAGCGTTTCCCACAAGGGCTCTAGGCGCTGTGTGGTGACCACAAGCCCCCGAATGTATTTCTTGTAACAGCTCTCGTCCTTGGGCAATGAATATGCATCGTTGGAGGATGCCCGAGGGGCTACGGTGGTATAACTCCTTTTCATCACCCAGTAAAACGAACGACTTGGCACACCGAGCCAATCGCCGAGCTTCGGCCTTGTCGAGGGGCAGCTCTCCTCGGAGGAGATATTCCAGGTACGGGGCCTGCTAGTTTGAGACCGGTGTGACCCCATTCCACTCCCCCTCGATGCGCAGGGCCTCACCCTCGGCGGCCGAGGGTACCTCGGGCTAGGCCGAGGCCTCCTCGGGCTCAGGCGCGTCGTCGACTTTGACGGATGGCTGATATATATCCTTGGAGAAGACGTCCGGGGGAACTGTTATTCGCCCCGAGGCTATTTTCGCCAGCTCATCTGCAGTTTCGTTGTACCGTCGAGCAACATGGTTGAGTTCCAGCCCGTAGAACTTATCTTCCAAGCGCCGAACTTCGTCGCAGTAGGCCTCCATTTTTCGATCGTGGCAGTGGGAGTTCTTCATGACCTGGTCAATGACGAGCTGCGAGTTTCCATGAGCGTCGAGGCGTCGAACTTCTAGCTCGACGGCGATGCGCTGGCCATTAACCAAGGCTTTGTACTCGGCCACGTTGTTTGACGCCAGGAAATGAAGGCGCAACAAGTAACGGACATGTTCTCTGAGGGGTGAGATGAAGAGCAAGCCCGCGCCTGCTCCGGTTTTCATCAGCGACCCGTCGAAGTACATGGTCCAAAGTTTGGGTTGGATCGGGGCCGTCGGTAACTGGGTGTCAGTCCATTCAGCCAGGAAGTCGGCCAAGACTTAGGATTTTATGGCCTTCCGAGGGGCAAATGAAAGTGTTTCACCCATGAGTTCCACTGCCCATTTTGCTATCCTACCCGAGGCTTCTCGGGATTGGATGATCTCTCCCAAGGGGAAGGATGACACCACAGTCACCGGATGAGACTCAAAGTAGTGTCGCAACTTTCGCCGTGTCAGAGTCACTGTGTAGAGCAGCTTCTGGATCTGCAGGTAGCGGATTTTGTCTCGGATAGCACTTTGCTGATGAAGTAGACTGGCCTCTGGACGAGCAGTGCGTGCCCTTCTTCTCGTCTCTCGACTACGACCACGACGCTGACCACCTGAGTGGTTGCGGCGACGTAAATCAAGAGGGCTTCTCCCGCAGTGGGGGGCACCAAGATGGGCGCATTGGTAAGGAGTGTCTTTAAGTTTCCGAGGGCTTCCTCGGCCTCGAGGGTCCAAGTGAAGCGCTCGGCCTTCCTTAAGAGGCGGTACAGGGGCAACCCTTTTTCGCCATGGCGTGAGATGAAGCGGCTCAGAGCCGCAAGGCATCCCATGACCCTCTGTACTTCTTTTAAATCTTTGATTGGTCCCATGTTGGTGATGGCCGCGATTTTCTCCGGGTTTGCCTCTATGCCCCGCTCGGAGACGATGAATCCTAGGAGCATGCCTCGAGGGACTTTGAAGACGGACTTCTCGGGATTGAGCTTCACGCCTTTCGCTCTCAGACACTTGAATGTCGTCTCAAGGTTAGAGAGGAGGTCAGAGGCTTTCTTTGTCTTGACAATGATGTCATCGACGTAAGCCTCGACCGTCCTGCTGATGTGTTCTCCGAACACATGGTTCATGCACCTCTGGTAGGTGGCACCTGCATTCCTCAAGCCAAATGGCATTGTAGTATAACAATACATGCCAAAAGGTGTGATAAAAGAAGTCGCGAGCTGGTCGGACTCTTTCATCTTGATTTGGTGATAGCTTGAGTAGGCATCGAGGAATGATAGGGTTTCGCACCCAGCAGTGGAGTCCACAATTTGATCGATGCGAGGCAGAGGGTAGGGAACCTTCGGACATGCTTTGTTTAGACGAGTGTAGTCTATGCACATCCTCCATTTCCCACCCTTTTTCTTTACAAGAATAGGGTTAGCTAACCATTCGGGATGGAATACCTCTTTGATGAACCCTGCAGCCAGTAGCTTGTGGACCTCCTTGCCTATGGCCCTACGCTTTTCTTCATCAAAACGGCACAGGGACTGCTTCACGGGTCGGGCTCCAGCTCTGATGTCCAGTGAGTGCTCAACGACCTCCCTTGGTATGCTTGGCATGTCCGAGGGGCTCCACGCAAAAACTTTGGTGTTTGCGTGGAGAAAGTCGATGAGCACTACTTCCTATTTGGGGTCGAGCTCAGAGCCGATCCGGACTTTCTTGCTGGCGTCGTTGCTGGGGTCGAGAGGGACGGACTTAACCGCCTCAGCTGGTTCGAAGTTGCCGGCGTGCCACTTCGCGTCGGGCGCCTCATTGGAGAGGCGTTCCAGGTTGGCGATGAGGGCCTCGAACTCGGCGAGGGCCTTAGCGTACTCCATGCATTCCACGTCACATTCGTATGCGTGGCGGTACGTGGATCCGATGGTGATGATCCCGTTGGGGCCTGGCATCTTGAGCTTGACGTAGGTGTAGTTGGGGACGGCCATGAACTTGGCGTAGCACGGTCTCCCCAACACCGCGTGGTAGGTCCCTCAGAACCTAACTACCTCAAAGGTGATGGTTTCCTTTCGTTAGTTGGAAGGAGTTCCGAAGCAGACGGGTAGGTCAATCTGCCCGAGGGGCAGGATACGCTTTCCGGGCGCGATCCCGTGGAAGGGTGCCACACCGGCCCGGACCTCGGACCGATCAACCGCCAAGAGTTCCAGGGTCTCGGCGTAGATGATGTTGAGGCTGCCACCTTTACCGAGCAGACCTCCCGTCGCTCTTGCTTGCGGTGCCGAGCTGAGGCGTTCGCCACCTGCCCACCGTGGATCATGAAGCAGTTGTGGACCTCCGGGAACTCCTCTTCCTTGTCGCCCTCCTTCTTGTTGTTGCCTTGGCCCTTGCCATCTTCCGCCGGGGGCCCGTCCTTACGGAAGTAGCGCCGGAGCATGACACATTCTTCAAGGGTGTGCTTGACGGGACCCTGGTGATAGGGGCACGGCTCCTTAAGCATCTTGTCGAACGCGCCAGCCCCTCTAGGAGGCTTTCGAGGGTTCCTGTGCTCGGCAGCAGCGACGAGATTCGCGTCAGCAGCATCACACTTTGCTTGTGCCTTCTTCCTAGTCTTCTTCATCGCGCCACGCTGGGCGGACGCCTCGGGGGCGTCTTCCTTCAGCTCTCCCTGAGGCTGCTTGTCTTTCCGGAAGATGGCTTCAACCGCCTCCTGACCCGAGGCGAACATGGTGGCGATGTCCATCAATTCGCTCGCCTTGGTGGGAGTCTTGCGCCCCAGTTTGCTCACCAGGTCCCAGCAAGTGGTGCCGGCGAGGAAAGCCCCGATGACATTCGAGTCGGTAATGTTGGGCAGCTCGGTGCGCTGCTTCGAAAACCACCGGATGTACCCTCGGAGGGATTCCCCTAGCTGCTGGCGGCAGCTTCGAAGATCCCATGAGTTCCCAAGGCGCATGTATGTGCCTTGGAAATTTCCCGCAAAAGCCTTGACCAGATCGTCCCAGTCGGAGATCTGCGCAGGAGGCAGATGCTCCAGCCAGGCACGGGCAGCATCGGAGAGGAAAAGGGGAAGATTGCGGATGATGAGGCTATCGTCGTCTGCCCCTCCCAACTGGCATGCCAGCCGGTAATCCACGAGCCACAATTCTAGTCTCGTCTCCCCCGAGTACTTGGTGATGGTAGTCGGGGCTCGGAACCGGGCGGGGAACAGCGCTCGTCGTATGGCCCGGCTGAAGACTCGCGGACCAGGTGGCTCGTGCGAGGGACTCCGATCCTCCTCACTGTCGCAGCGTCCCCCGTGCCTGGGGTGGTAGCCTCGGCGCACCTTCTCGAGGCGGGCTCGATGGTCGCGACGGTGTTGCTCGTCGCCGAGGCAATCCCGGGCGGCAGGTGCCTCGTCCCGCGTGCGCTCGGGATGGACCGAGGCCTCCCGCATGCGTCGGGTGGACGCCGCGTGATGCTCCGAGGGGTCGGCTCGCCTTTGGGAGGCTGAGCTCTCGGCTCATCAAACTGCGGCACCTTCCAGGAGATCCTTGAGTTCGCCCTGGATATGCCGTCCCTCAGTGGTGGATGGCTCCAGCATGGTTCGAAGTAGCATCGCCGCTGCAGCCAGGTCCTGGCCGGACCCACTGAAGGCCGAGGGCAGCGCTGCCTTGGCATTGTCAACGATACGGCGCTGGACGTCGTAGGCCCGATGACGGGCTCCTTCGGCGAGTGTTTGGCCTGCCCACTCCTGCTCGATGTTCTGCCGGAGCTACACAAGTCGCCCGACTTCCTCGTCGACCTTGGCCTGCATCTCGCGGATTTGCTCGAGCTGTGTGTCCTGACCCCCCGCAGGGACTGGGACCACAACTAGCTCCCGCGAGATGTCAACGTGAGATGCGGGCCCAGGGGGATCGCCAACCTCCGACATGCCGAGATGGTTGCCTTCATTGTTATCTCCCTGATCGACCTGGAAACGTTAGCGACTCGGGCCATAACCCTCGTCGTCAAGGCCGTGGCCATCGTCAGAACAACCGGAGAGGCAGTGGTCACATGCGGACATGAAGTCCCGCATGGCACTAGGATCACCGAGGCCAGAGAAGTCCCAACCGAAGTCGGGATCGTCCTCTTCCTCAGAACCCGCCGGTCCGGAGGTCGAGACGGCTGTCAGTCGGTCCCAGGTTGACCACATATGGTACCCTGGAAGGTCTGGATATGCCCTTGCGAAAGCGCTCACCAAAGCGGGGTCACTAGGTGGATCAAAGCTGAATCAAAAGGGAACAGGGTGGAATACGGACAGTACCTCTTGGTCGATGGATGGTGGTGAAGTCGCGTTGGGGGCGGAACACACCGTCATCTCAGGTACGAGGCTAACGCCCAGCAGGTCCTTTGCAAGGGTGCTGGCGTCATCAGTCCGCTTGGGGCTGGCACATTGCGGGGAAACGACGCTCGTCGTTGTCTCTGTTGCAGGGACAACACCCGACATGTCCCCCGGAGGAGTACCGGCGTCGTCGACTCGCTTCAGTTCGACAGCCGATAAGGTGCCGCCTCCTGCGTGGCCACGGTTGCCCCGTCTCCGTCTCCTCCGGTGAGGAGGATGGTGGGGACGACCCGGGTGTTCCTCCTCTGCCGTGGAGGGATGCCGTCGTCGAGTTCGCCACCGCCGGGTGAGCCGACTGTCACTGTTGTCGTGCTGCGAGGGGAGGAGTACCATGTCGTAGCTGCCGTCGAGGGACATGAACTCGAGACTCCCGAAGCGGAGCACCGTCCCGGGCTGAAGAGGTTGCTGAAGTCTACCCATCTGGAACTCAACGGGAAAGTGTTCGTTAACACGCAGCAGGCCCCTACCTAGCGCGCCAACTGTCGGCGTTTCGGACCCGGGGGGTCCCTGGGCCGACCAGTAAATTTGTCGCTGCGTGTCCCTGCCCAGATGGGTTGGTGCGAGATGGAACACAAGGGGGAATGAGACTTGTATTATCCTGCACCAGGGTGCTCGTAGTAGGGGTTACAAGCGTTGCGAGAGAGCGAGGGCGAGAGAGCGAGCACGAGAGAGAGAGAGAGAGAGAGAGAGAGAGGGTCCGGCCCTTCTCGTCTTCTCCCGTCCCTTTGCTGTGCGTTTACTCGTCCTCTTCCTGTGCCTTTTCCCCCTCGTCCCTTTTTCCTTTCTCCTCCCTACCGTGCTCCTGGACATCCCCTTTTATAGACATAAGGAGATGGCCCAGCTGTACAATGGGGGTGTAGCTATGTGCTACGTGGCTAGCGGGGAAGTGTTTGATCGCTATGCTCGTGTTAACGTGTCCGTTGCAGAAGTGCATGAGCCCTTGTAGAAGCATAGTTGTCGGCGCTGCATGGATCTTGCTGACGTCTCCTTGCTTCCGTAGGGGGCTTGAGAACCACCAACGTCATGGACGCACACGAGGAACCATCATTGCCTGTTACCGGGGTAAGCTAGATGGGACGCCGGTCTTGTTCCTTCATAGCCTGAGCTAGCTAGGAGTAGGGTAATGATGTATCCCTTGTGGCGCGGTCGATCTGAGCCTGAGGTCGGGCGAGGCGGTGGCTCCTCCGAGGCCGAGGCTGAGGCCGAGGCCTAGGGTCGGGCGAGGATGTGACTCTTCGTGAGGCCGAGGCTGAGGCCGAGCCCTGGGGTCGGGCGAGGCGGAGATCTCTTCCTGAGGTTGAGGCCTAAGGTCGAGCGAGGCGGAGCTTCCTGTTGCGCCCAAGGCTGAACTTGGCTGCCGTCGGTTTCACCCAGGTGGTTGGCACAGCAACCGGAGTGGGGCGGGCGGCGCTGTTTTCCTGTCAGATCGGTCAGTGAAAGGGCGAAGTGACTGCGGTCACTTCGATCTTGTCGACTGAGGCACTTGTGTCAGGATAAGGTGTCAGGCGATCCCAGCATTAAATGCGCATGCAATATGGTCGGCTGGGAAGGCGATTTGGCCAAGGTCGCTTGCACGACAAGGCTTGCTTTTGGCTGAGCCGAGGGTGTGCTCACCGCCTGAGGAGACCCTCGGGCGAGACGTGAATTCGTCCGGGACCACTGTTCCCGCCCGAGGCAGGGCTCGGACGAGGCGAGATCGCGTCCCTTGGCAGACGAAGCTTTGACTTTGACCCGAACTGTCAGTCTTTATGGTCTGTTCTGAAGGTGTTTATCAGCCGTGTTTAGGAGCGTTGGGGGTACCCCTAATTACGGTACCCAATAGATATTTATGACATTTATCTCTATGCAATCTGTTATTATATGTGTTGTCTTCTCTAGCGCATATATGAGATGCACCCGACTTTGCTCCTTAAATCCGGGTGTGACATGAACGACGCGACTAGACCAATTTAAGGAATTTGGCCCAGGGATGGGTGAGTTCCTCTTTTCTTTTCTTTTTCTTTTTGTAACACCCAAATTCTGAATTTGGGATTGGTAGAAGAAATCTGAGCAAAGTACCATTGATAAATAATTAAACTTTATAATTCACCCTTTTTAAAGGTAAATGATCATAATAAAATAACAATGGTTAAAATAAATCATAATAAAGATTAGACATTGGAAAAATGTTCCTATCAAAACAAAGGGAGAACTTTTGAATATACCTTTAAATCCAACTACACACTCAAATAATAATGAGGTGTGTATACTTCATGTTGAAAACATTACTTAGTTAATATAATAATAAAATAAATGAAGAAATACTATGTAGTAATTGTGCATCATGTGAAAGTTTATCTTGTGCATAAATTTGAAATTTAGAATTTAAAACTTGGTTTGATTTGAAATTGAAATAAGAAAGGAAATTTTAATAAAATTATTCTTTTACACAATATGGGGAATAATAAATAAATAATTTCAGTACAAGTAATAGAATAATTAGAATTTGATTTGATGTTTGAAATCTGGAAATTTAAAAAAACCATAATTTGAATCTAGTTTGAGTTTTGATTTGGAAATAAAACAGAAATTATAAAAGAAAAAGAAAATAAAAAGGGAAAAACGCACCTGGGCCAAATCTCCTTGCTTCGGCCCACCTTTCCTTTTCCCCCGCGCGGCCCATCTCCCTCCCTTTCCCTTTTTCTTTATTCCGGGCGCTTACAGCTAGGGCCCTCTCGCCAGCCCCTCACTCTCTATCCCGTCGCGCGTCGCTGTGAATGACGGGTGGCCCCGTGTGTCGGTCGTCTTCCCCAACAAGTGCGTCGCGCGTCCATCGCCGTGAAGACTGGGTCCTTCCCCCTACAAAATCGGCCGCGCCGTTGCACTGGCAGTGGTCCCCGTGTCAGGTCTTTCTTTCTCCCCTTTTCCGCGGCGGGGCAGTTGCAACAAACCATGCGCTGCATCATCTATCGAACTCCCGCGACCACCGTGTGACGCGCTGGTTCTCGGCGGGTCGTTGCGGATTCTCGCGATTGTTGAGCTCGGACTCGCCCCACCCCTATATAACCCGACTACTCCAGCTCCCTAATCCATGTCGCCGTGTACCCAGTCACCAATTGAACCGTAGGCGGAGGGGAGAGAGAGAGAGGGAGAAAAGGTTACAGCGCCGACGTCGAGGCTAGCTCGATTGTGCACTCCAGTGATCGGGCCGTGGCATTGGGAAGCTTCGGCGGCTCGGGGCGGAACCATTCATGCCGTCAATTTGATCCGAGCACCCCTGGGACTCGGAGAATTGCTCGTCGGGACCGAATCGGGGCGGAAACGTTTCCCCTCCGTGGACTGCACGCGCCGCACCATCACCGTCGGTAAGAACCGGTTGCCCACTCTCGCTTTTGGTCACTCATCGCGTGGCACGCGCTAGATCTAAGTTTGCGTCCCGGAATGGCGATATGGCCATTGCCGGCCATGGTCGCCGCCGTGGGCGTGTTCCTGGGGGATCGGGTGTTTGCGAGGGGGAGAAGAAGAACTATGGCCGTTGATCTTGACGTGGACGACTGAGATTAGGAGAGAGGGAATCGTTTAGCTAAATAGAACCGCGACCGTTGATCCTTGATCGTGCGGGCGTTGGTCGTTCGGAGCTACATTAAATCCGGGCCGCTCGTCGTTGATCTGATGGCCGGGAACGCATACCGCTTCGCGGTGGGCTCAGTCTAATCTGATCCGTTGGGATCGGATCGGACGGCTGAGAATAATTGATACCCGTTCGGTTTGAGACAATTGCAAAAGAGACCCTAGGTTTTCACATAATCAACCCGCCGTCCTGTGCGGGGGAATCCTGAGTCTTGGGAAATTTTGCGTGTTAGCCCCTGCAGTTTTTAGTATTTGAGGCCCAGTCCAGAGTATTATAAAACAGAGAAAATAATTTATAAATGGATTTTTAATGGATAAATAAATGCTAGAACTTGTTTAAATCATAGAAAATCCATTTTTAGTCCAAATTAATCCATTCCACTTTCTAAAATTTTGTAATTTTATTCTCTACCACCTAGAGCCTCTGTTTAGTCATGAAAACAATTAGAAATTTAATCTCTCACTTAATCCATTTTAAACACATAAAACCTTTGAAAATTCATAACTTAAAATCTATAACTCCAAAATTAATGATTCCTGTTCCTATGATCTTATTTTAATATGTATATTATTAATGTGTATTTTGTTCTTATGTTTGGTGTAATGTTAATTTTGCCTATACCATGTTTGTTTGAATTGCTACGACTAGCAGTGAGGTCACGTGTCACCTGAAGATCATCCTGGTACCTGGAATCTCAAGTCCCAGGCAAGTTGTGCCCTTGATCACTTCTTTTTACCCACTCATGTTCTAATTAATCATAATGATCTGCATAGGTTAATTTTGATGGGACCCAATAGGTTACCCTATTTTGTCTATCTTTATACCTTGTTTACCACTGAACCTTTTGGGTAGTACTTGCTAGTGCTTTATGTGGTTTTGGGTATGAAGGTACATTATTCATGATCACACTTTCATTATATGTTTATTATTACTGTTCATGATAAGATCATTATGTTAATTGGAACATGGAGAACCACCCGGGAAAACAGTGCTACCACAAGGGAGGAATGGGACCCCTTGGCTGATTAATTAGGAAAGCTAGTGGAAGACTACCTTACCCGAAAGGGGCAAGGGCAGTAGGGGAGTGGTCAGTGTAGGGAGGCCCTCGGGAGGATTTTGCTGCGATGGCGGTCCTGCAAGGGATTCCTGCATTGGAACTTCCTATAAACTGTAGCGGGTTTTCTGAAGCTAGTGGAACTTTGTAAAGGCCTCGTAGTGTTACCCTGCCTCGCCTCCTCGGTAGAGGTGTATGGGAAGTCGCGATCCCTTGGCAGATGGGTAACATGACTTGTGGGTAAAGATGCGCAACCTCTGCAGAGTGTAAAACTGGTATACTAGCCGTGCTCACGGTCATGAGCAGCTCGGACCCTCACATGATTAAATTATGGAACTAAATTCAATTTGTCATATGCATTGCATCGCAGGTGAAGTTGTTACTTTTGTTCTACTATTTAATTGGGTTGGTATTTACTTATACTTAGTAACTGCTAATAAAATTTTGACCAACTTTAAAAGCAATGCTCAGCTCTAACCATCTTCTTTGGTAAGCCTTACACATCACGTGAGCTCCCACCTTTGGCGAGTTCATGCACATTATTCCCCACAACTTGTTGAGCGATGAACGTATGTGAGCTCACCCTTGCTGTCTCACACCCCCCCACAGGTCAAGAACAGGTACCACAGGATGAGGCGCTTGGAGGATGCTGTGAAGTGTTCGTGAGAGGTCTAGGCCGTCGTCTCCCAGTCAACTTTGGGTTGCTGGACCGTTGTCTCCTTATTATGTAATTATTTATTTTGTATAGAACTCCTGTTATATATAAAGTTGTGACATTCGATCCTGTGCCACTATACATCATATGTGTGAGACTTGGTCCCAGCATACCTGGTGTTTATGTTCGCGCCCGGGTCTTGGTGCCCCTAAAACCCGGGTGTGACAGAAGTGGTATCAGAGGAATGTTGACTGTAGGACGAAACCTAGATAGAACTGGACAACCAATACTTACTTACCTTTGCTACTATGATTCTTTTCTAAACTTATCTTAATCTTTTCTCGTCTGTTTCCGCTTTACTCTGATTATTCTTACCGTTTCTCTCTAAATACAAATGTGGATTTCACACTTTGAAATCATGTACCTAAAGTGACCTTTAGGAATAGGAGACCTAATCCTAGGAACAAAAACAAAACTATTTTTTTTTATATCTATGAACTTGAATGCTTGTTCTTATGATACTTGTCTGATTTGGATCTTTGATTGAGTGTGATGAGTTGTGGAGTAATGTCCACAATTACATCTGCATATACATCTAGGCATAAAGGATAGTATTTATAAAATAACTAGACAATCTATAATATCCCCATTAAAAGGTAACTAGTATTCCATATCTATCTCATCTTATAAGATTCTATCCTACACGCATATATCCATCTTATCTTAAAAAGATACTCATCTTATCTTGAAAGGATTTTATGTCATAGATCTAACTAATCTCAAAAGATTCTATCTTATCTTTATGGATCCATCTTATCCTAAGAAGCATACTTATCCACCCTAGTTTAACAACCATGATCTAATGCAAATTAATTAGATCTTATCTAGTCAAACTAGTCATACCAATCTAATCTAGATTCCATCTAATCTAATATGATCTAATCTAGAGTAAGTTACTTAATGCTGGTACAAGAGATAAAATCCATACCCCTCATGCACTTAAAAATAAATTAGTGCCTTAAACCCACTCAGCCACATGCATGAGATCTGATCTAACCAATAGAGCCATGATGAATGGTATAACCTTTCTATTCCCACCTAATAACAAACAAACTTTTAACCTACATCTTGTAGTCTATCTCACCCATATATATCTCTCATCTTGACAGATTCCATCTTACCCTTGGATATTCACCTTATACAACTGGTTACCCCAATCTGGACGTAAAACAAAGATTAAGCCCTACTAAAGAATCTTCAGATTATAACCAGCTACTAGCTTATTCATTCCGCTTATTGAATAAGTTCCTTTGCAAAACTATTACCATATGCTTCTAACTTTCATGGTCAATACCAGGAAAGGAAAGATTATCACGTAACAGCAAACAGAAATGAATCCTCCAAATCCTCCACCTGTTGAGATCGATCAAGTGGTTGCTGCCCAAAGACTGGAAATACAACAATTAACAGACCTGGTGACCGAGATGCAAAATCAGATAAGACAAGAACGCGAGGAAATACGTCAGGTCCGCCAAGAAATAAGGCAAGCACGGTTGGAGAGACAACAACAACAACAACCTCCACCACCACCACCAGCTCCACCAAGCTACATAAATATAAATTATGATGATTTGTAAGATCTAGATGTTACTTTAGTTAGTAGATGATATGATATTATTTTAGAAGGAACAATAAGGTCTATTGACCCTATGTTTTGTTAAAGAATTATGCCGAGATTCCTTTGTTTGTGCATATGTTCCGAGAACAATATGAGTATACATCCCTTTTCTTACAAATCTCGAGGACGAGATTATTTTTAAGGGGGGTAGGATTTGTAACACCCAAATTCTGAATTTGGGATTGGTAGAAGAAATCTGAGCAAAGTACCATTGATAAATAATTAAACTTTATAATTCACCCTTTTTAAAGGTAAATGATCATAATAAAATAACAATGGTTAAAATAAATCATAATAAAGATTAGACATTGGAAAAATGTTCCTATCAAAACAAAGGGAGAACTTTTGAATATACCTTTAAATCCAACTACACAAATAATAATGAGGTGTGTATACTTCATGTTGAAAACATTACTTAGTTAATATAATAATAAAATAAATGAAGAAATACTATGTAGTAATTGTGCATCATGTGAAAGTTTATCTTGTGCATAAATTTGAAATTTAGAATTTAAAACTTGGTTTGATTTGAAATTGAAATAAGAAAGGAAATTTTAATAAAATTATTCTTTTACACAATATGGGGAATAATAAATAAATAATTTCAGTACAAGTAATAGAATAATTAGAATTTGATTTGATGTTTGAAATCTGGAAATTTAAAAAAACCATAATTTGAATCTAGTTTGAGTTTTGATTTGGAAATAAAACAGAAATTATAAAAGAAAAAGAAAATAAAAAGGGAAAAACGCACCTGGGCCAAATCTCCTTGCTTCGGCCCACCTTTCCTTTTCCCCCGCGCGGCCCATCTCCCTCCCTTTCCCTTTTTCTTTATTCCGGGCGCTTACAGCTGGGGCCCTCTCGCCAGCCCCTCACTCTCTATCCCGTCGCGCGTCGTTGTGAATGACGGGTGGCCCCGTGTGTCGGTCGTCTTCCCCAACAAGTGCGTCGCGCGTCCATCGCCGTGAAGACTGGGTCCTTCCCCCTACAAAATCGGCCGCGCCGTTGCACTGGCAGTGGTCCCCGTGTCAGGTCTTTCTTTCTCCCCTTTTCCGCGGCGGGGCAGTTGCAACAAACCATGCGCTGCATCATCTATCGAACTCCCGCGACCACCGTGTGACGCGCTGGTTCTCGGCGGGTCGTTGCGGATTCTCGCGATTGTTGAGCTCGGACTCGCCCCACCCCTATATAACCCGACTACTCCAGCTCCCTAATCCATGTCGCCGTGTACCCAGTCACCAATTGAACCGTAGGCGGAGGGGAGAGAGAGAGGGAGAAAAGGTTACAGCGCCGACGTCGAGGCTAGCTCGATTATGCACTCCAGTGATCGGGCCGTGGCATTGGGAAGCTTCGGCGGCTCGGGGCGGAACCATTCATGCCGTCAATTTGATCCGAGCACCCCTGGGACTCGGAGAATTGCTCGTCGGGACCGAATCGGGGCGGAAACGTTTCCCCTCCGTGGACTGCACGCGCCGCACCATCACCATCGGTAAGAACCGGTTGCCCACTCTCGCTTTTGGTCACTCATCGCGTGGCACGCGCTAGATCTAAGTTTGCGTCCCGGAATGGCGATATGGCCATTGCCGGCCATGGTCGCCGCCGTGGGCGTGTTCCTGGGGGATCGGGTGTTTGCGAGGGGGAGAAGAAGAACTATGGCCGTTGATCTTGACGTGGACGACTGAGATTAGGAGAGAGGGAATCGTTTAGCTAAATAGAACCGCGACCGTTGATCCTTGATCGTGCGGGCGTTGGTCGTTCGGAGCTACATTAAATCCGGGCCGCTCGTCGTTGATCCGATGGCCGGGAACGCATACCGCTTCGCGGTGGGCTCAGTCTAATCTGATCCGTTGGGATCGGATCGGACGGCTGAGAATAATTGATACCCGTTCGGTTTGAGACAATTGCAAAAGAGACCCTAGGTTTTCACATAATCAACCCGCCGTCCTGTGCGGGGGAATCCTGAGTCTTGGGAAATTTTGCGTGTTAGCCCCTGCAGTTTTTAGTATTCGAGGCCCAGTCCAGAGTATTATAAAACAGAGAAAATAATGTATAAATGGATTTTTAATGGATAAATAAATGCTAGAACTTGTTTAAATCATAGAAAATCCATTTTTAGTCCAAATTAATCCATTCCACTTTCTAAAATTTTGTAATTTTATTCTCTACCACCTAGAGCCTCTGTTTAGTCATGAAAACAATTAGAAATTTAATCTCTCACTTAATCCATTTTAAACACATAAAACCTTTGAAAATTCATAACTTAAAATCTATAACTCCAAAATTAATGATTCCTGTTCCTATGATCTTATTTTAATATGTATATTATTAATGTGTATTTTGTTCTTATGTTTGGTGTAATGTTAATTTTGCCTATACCATGTTTGTTTGAATTGCTACGACTAGCAGTGAGGTCACGTGTCACCTGAAGATCATCCTGGTACCTGGAATCTCAAGTCCCAGGCAAGTTGTGCCCTTGATCACTTCTTTTTACCCACTCATGTTCTAATTAATCATAATGATCTGCATAGGTTAATTTTGATGGGACCCAATAGGTTACCCTAGTTTGTCTATCTTTATACCTTGTTTACCACTGAACCTTTTGGGTAGTACTTGCTAGTGCTTTATGTGGTTTTGGGTATGAAGGTACATTATTCATGATCACACTTTCATTATATGTTTATTATTACTGTTCATGATAAGATCATTATGTTAATTGGAACATGGAGAACCACCCGGGAAAACAGTGCTACCACAAGGGAGGAATGGGACCCCTTGGCTGATTAATTAGGAAAGCTAGTGGAAGACTACCTTACCCGAAAGGGGCAAGGGCAGTAGGGGAGTGGTCAGTGTAGGGAGGCCCTCGGGAGGATTTTGCTGCGATGGCGGTCCTGCAAGGGATTCCTGCATTGGAACTTCCTATAAACTGTAGCGGGTTTTCTGAAGCTAGTGGAACTTTGTAAAGGCCTCGTAGTGTTACCCTGCCTCGCCTCCTCGGTAGAGGTGTATGGGAAGTCGCGATCCCTTGGCAGATGGGTAACATGACTTGTGGGTAAAGATGCGCAACCTCTGCAGAGTGTAAAACTGGTATACTAGCCGTGCTCACGGTCATGAGCAGCTCGGACCCTCACATGATTAAATTATGGAACTAAATTCAATTTGTCATATGCATTGCATCGCAGGTGAATTTGTTACTTTTGTTCTACTATTTAACTGGGTTGGTATTTACTTATACTTAGTAACTGCTAATAAATTTTGACCAACTTTAAAAGCAATGCTCAGCTCTAACCATCTTCTTTGGTAAGCCTTACACTTCACGTGAGCTCCCACCTTTGGCGAGTTCATGCACATTATTCCCCACAACTTGTTGAGCGATGAACGTATGTGAGCTCACCCTTGCTGTCTCACACCCCCCCACAGGTCAAGAACAGGTACCACAGGATGAGGCGCTTGGAGGATGCTGTGAAGTGTTCGTGAGAGGTCTAGGCCGTCGTCTCCCAGTCAACTTTGGGTTGCTGGACCGTTGTCTCCTTATTATGTAATTATTTATTTTGTATAGAACTCCTGTTATATATAAAGTTGTGACATTCGATCCTGTGCCACTATACATCATATGTGTGAGACTTGGTCCCAGCATACCTGGTGTTTATGTTCGCGCCCGGGTCTTGGTGCCCCTAAAACCCGGGTGTGACACTTTTTTCCTTTCTTATTTAAAATCCAAATCAAACCAAGTTTGAATTCTAAATTTCAAATTTATGCTCAAGCAAAACTCCAACATGATGCACAATTTTTGCATAGTATTTATTCATTTAGTTACTTTATTTGTTATTATTTTATTTAAGTAACGTTTTCAACATGAAGTACACCACATTATTTCAATATATTATTATTTTGGGTGTGTAGTCAAATTAAAGGTATATTCAAAAGTTATCCCTTTGTTTTGGTATACACATTTTCCAATGCCTAATCTTTATTAGGATTTAATTTAACTATCATTATTTTATTATGACCATTCACCTAAAAAATGAATTCTAAGATTTAACTATTTATCAAGGTACTTTGTTCTAAATTGCTCTACAAATCCCAAACTCATAATTTTGGGTGTTACAGATTCTACCCCCTTAAAAATAATCTCGTCCTCGAGATTAGTAAGAAAGGGAATGCAACTTGTTTGGTTTGTAGTCTATGTTTCAGTTTCTAATTGGTTTTAGTACCAAAAGATTTTTTGTTCTAGTCTATAACACAAATTATCAGGTGATTTGAAAAGCATGAGTATATATGTATAGCCACTTTATTATGTAGAAAAAAAAGATGGGTAGGTTCAGGCAAGAATAATTTGGGATAAGAAAGATTATGGTAAGGAAAGCTTTTCATCGCGAATGGTGGGTTTCGTCTCATTTGAAGATTTGGTCTGCCTCCCTTCTTGCCTTGTCGACGTTGATGTCTTTCTTCTCAGGCCTTGGTGTCTCCATCTGGGTTAGTGACATATGGTTTAAAAAATATGCTGGTAGGATGGATTATAAAGTGTAGGTAGGTCAACATCCCTATTTTGTTGTTAGGTTAAAACAGAGGGGTTATGCAACCATCTGATGGGTAAGGTAGTTGTATATGGTCAAGTTAGTCTAGAGCACCGCTTTAGGTTAAAACATATTTATAGGAGTAGCGTCTTATATATATATATTTCTAGTATTAACTAACCTATTAAGTAACTGACATTAGATTAGATCATATTAGTTTTGATGGGATCCAGTTTAGATTAGTTTGACTAGATTAAACTAGATAAGGTCTAAATAATTTGGATTAGATCATGATTGTTACTCCAGGGTGAGTTAAATAAAGTTATTAGTATAAGATGAATCTATAGGAATAATATAGAATCTTTGAAGAGGAGTGGATCTATTAAGCTAGCTATATTTTAGTGGGGGATAATCTAGGTTGTCTAGTTATCATATGAATATATTTTTTATGCTTATATGTATATGTAGATGTCATTGTGGATATTACTACACAACTCATCACACTCAATCAAAGAATCGAATCAAGCAATTATCATAAGGACAACCACCTAAGCATATAAATATTTACAAAAATAGTTTTGATTTGGTTCCTAAGATTAGGTTTCCTATTCCTAAATGTCACTTTAGGTACAAGATTTCAAAGTGTGAAATCCACTTTCGTCTTTAGAAGTGAAAAGGTAAGAGTAATCAGAGTAAATCAGTAGTAGATGAGAAGAGATGAAGAAAAAGTTTAGAAAGAATCAGAGTAGGAAAGGTAAGTAAGTAAGGGTTGTCCAGTTCTATCTAGGTTTCGTCCTACATTCAATATCCCTCTGATACCACTTCTGTCACACCCGGGTTTCGGGGCACCAAGACCCGGGCGCGAGATAATCACCAAGTGTGCTAGGACCAAGTCTTACACATATGATGACCATTGGTACAGAAACGAATGTCACAACATTAATAAATAACGGAGTTTTGTACAAAATAGTTAAATAATTACATCATATGAAGACAACGATCCAGCAACCCAAAGTTGACTGGGAGACGACGGTCTAGACCTCTCACAAACTTATCACAGCATCCCCATGCACCTCATCATGCGCTACCTATTCTTGACCTGTGGGGGGTGAGACAGCAAGGGTGAGGTCACATACGTTCATCGCTCAACAAGTTATGGGGAATAATGTGCATGAACTCGCCAAAGGTGGGAGCTCAAGTGAAGTGTAAGGCTTACCAAAGAGGATGGCTAAAGCTAAGCATTGCTTTTAAAGTTGGTCAAAATTTTATTAGCAGTTACTAATTATAAGTATATACCAAACCAGAATAATAGTAGATCAAAATAAATAATAAACCACAATGTGATGCAAATGAAAAATTGAATTTAATTCCATAAGTTACTCATGTGAGTGTTCGAGCTGCTCATGAACGTGAGCACGGCTGATA
Organism: Zea luxurians; assembly: GCA_029449295.1. NCBI lineage: Eukaryota > Viridiplantae > Streptophyta > Magnoliopsida > Poales > Poaceae > Zea > Zea luxurians. Next base: position 178,650,918 of record JAOPSE010000003.1, on the reverse strand, counting down.
TACCAGTTTTACACTCTGTAGAGGTTGCACATCTTTACCCACAAGTCATGTTACCCATCTGCCAAGGGATCACGACTTCCCATACACCTCTTCCAAGAAAGCGAGGCAGGGCAAGACTAAGAGGTCTTTACAAAGTTCCACTAGCTTCAGAAAACCCGCTACAGTTTCTAGGAAGCTCGAATGCAGGGATCCCTCGCCTGACCACCATCACAGCAAAATCAACCCAAGGACCTCCCTACACTGACAACTCCCCTATTGCCCTTGCCCCTTTCGAGTAAGGTAGTCATCCACTAGCTTTCCTAATTAGTCAGCCAAGGGCGTCCCAAACCACCCTTGTGGTAGCATTGTTTTCCCGGGTGATTCTCCATGTTCCAATTAACAATATGATCTTATCATGAACAGTAAATAACAAACTGATAATAAAAGCCTGATCATAAATAATGTGTGTCTCAATACACAAAACCACATAAAGCAATAGCAGGTACTACCCAAAGTTCAGTGGTAAGCAAGGTATAAAGATAGTCAAACTAGGGTAACCTACTGGGTCCCATCAAAATTAACCTATCTAGATCATAATGATTAAAAGGAACATTATTGGGTAAATAGAAGTGATCAAGGGTACAACTTGCCTGAGACTCGAGATTCCAGGTACCCACTTGCTCTTCAAGTGACTCGTAACCTCGCTACTACTCATAGCAATACAAACAAACATGGTATAGGCAAAATTAACATCACACCAAACATAAGCACAAACTGCATAGAAATATTCTATGTGTCGTAACGAGATCGCAGGTTTAAGAACCACTAGATTCGGAGTTACGGTTTAAGAGTTGTGATTTTCAGAATATTTAAGTGTGGGATATAAAGAAACTAAGTGCATAATTTTAATCATAGGTTTCATGATAAAATAAGGTTACTAGATGATAAACAACATTATTATAAATGTAATGCAACTGGAGTGGGTTAATTTGGAGTTAAAATAAATTAAATATGAATTAAACTAATTTCTAGAATTATTTTTATACTATAAATTCGTTTACTATACTGTTTTATTCAATTACCAGGTTACTGGATTGCACGCATCAATACCGAAAAGTATGGGGTTCTATTTGTAAACATTGGGGAGTCAGTTGCCATTTCTTTTGACTACTAGTGAACTGTGGGTTCGTTTGATAAAATTATGAAGTCTCTTTTGCATAATTCCCCGGCCGAAGGGGTATCGTGCCACCACAGCCGTCCGATCATCGTCCGATGGCGCAGATCAAATCGGGCATTAACCCGAAGCGATACACAACGACAACTGTTGGATCCACAAGAAGCGGACCAGATTTAATTACCCGAGATGTTGCGCAACCCTCGGATCCCGATCAAACGACCACTAGACAGAGCCGCGAAGGGGGTACCCAGGCCAAATCTCGATCGTCCACCCCGATCTGACAGCACACGTGTTTTCTTCCTCCCCTAGCCGGCACCCAAGTGGCGGCGCCCCTTGCCCGCGGCGGGAGCAAGCTGGAGAGGGCGTTCCCGGCCCACCAGAGCACAAATCTCTTAATCGAAAGGTGTTACATGATGCAGATACAACAACAAACTTTTAGGTAGGATTTTTACCGGTGATTTTGGCCTAGGGACTCCCGACCACGTACAACGACGATGTGACGACTACCGTGAGAAATTCAATGTGGTTTCGTAGCCCTCCACGCCGAATTGGTGGTAGTCATAGCTTCTTCACGTTCATGAGATGCCCCAGGCCCAATTCCAAGGCTTCAATGGTGATGAGGATGCGAGGCAACACCGACGGCCACGCGGCTGGGTTTGAATGACGTCGAGGGCATCTGGTTCCACAGGATGCCCCACCAGCCTAGGTAGCAGATGCGTGCGCTCCACACAACTTGGCAACCCACCTAGTACGTTCGCCAACCACCGAGTAACTACGGTGGCGATGGTCAGCGGCGACACTCATCATTTTCTTCTCTCACTCTCCCCTGTTCTTGTGACAGCGACGGCCCACGACTCTCTCTGCGCGCGCCCATGGCGGTGGTGGCTACCAAACTTCACTGCGTGCACGCGATGGTCAGAGAAGCTAGGTGTCTAGGGTTCTTATATCCATAGGATGGTCTGGCCGAACAACCCCCAGCCGCTATGGAGGGAAACGCTACAAACGAGCGTGATTCTGTTACGGGGAGGAAGGATAAGCTGGTAAGGCGCCCCTACATGTCGGTAATAGAACACCAAGTGGCACATGCATGTGACAAGCGCCCGACCCGTGGGTCCCACCGCACAGTGGCCACAGACGCGCGCATGGTGGGGAAGACGTTGTCTGACACCCGGGCCCACTCGTCAGCGACTGCAAACGTGTGTGGACTAGGCCGGCATTGGCGGCAAAGGAGGAGAATGGGCCAAGTGGGAAAACGACACGACTGGACTAGTTTAAGGAATTCGGCCCGGGGATGGGTGAGTTCCTCTTTTCTTTTTCTTTTTTCCTTTCTTATTTAAAATCCAATCAAACCAAGTTTGAATTCTAAATTTCAAATTTATGCTCAAGCAAAAATCCAACATGATGCACAATTTTTGCATAGTATTTATTTATTTAGTTACTCTATTTATTTTTATTATTTTATTTAGGTAATATTTTCAACATGAAGTACACCACATTATTTCAATATATTATTATTTTGGGTGTGTAGTAAAATTAAAGGTATATTCAAAAGTTCTCCCTTTGTTTTGGTATACACATTTTCCAATGCCTAATCTTTATTAGGATTTAATTTAATTATCATTGTTTTATTATACCCATTTACCTAAAAATTAATTCTAAGATTTAACTATTTATCATGGGTACTTTGTTCTGAATTCCTCTACAAATCCCAAACTCGTAATTTTGGGTGTTATAGTCCCATAGTACTATAACATTACTAGATGATAAACAACATTGTCATGAGTTTAATGTAGCTGGAATGAATCAATTTGGAGTCAAAATAAAGGAGTTATGAGTTTATGAACTTTTAGGGTTTAATTTCCATGCAAAATCTCATTTCCTAATTGATTTTATTAAACCAGAGATACTGGTTAGACCACGGGAATAAAACTCTAGAAGCTGGGAGTTTATTCTATAAATTCTTGGGCCTGGTTGTGATGTTTTCTCAATAGGCTAGGACGACAGGTTAATTTCTATAAAGTTCTGGGGCTCTTACGCAAAACGGTTCGGCCAAAAGGGTACCAGTAGATTTTTTGGCCGCACGATTAGAATTCTGCAGCCCAGATCAGATCTACGCCCTGGTAGGCACGCGAGCCACAAGATCCACAATCTACGGCTCCGCTTTGATTTTAGGTGATATCACTATGAGTCCCTTAGATTAGAGATCGACGGACAGCACCCACCTAGGTCAAATCGCAACCTGGGATAAAATCCCGTCCGTTTCTTTGCGGATCAATGGCCATAGATCCAACCCTCCACCCACGCCGATCCTCGGCGGCGGCGCTATGGCCAGGATTTCCCCAAACCCCGATTCTAGAGTCTAAACTCTGATCTAAAGGCGGTATTGTGAAGCGGGTGACGACACGGTTACGTCGAGGGCTACTCATAGTGATTCTAGAAGCTATGAACCCCCTCCCATGGTGCGCGGCAGATCTCGAGCACGGTGACAAAATCTGGCCGCCCAAGTGGTCGATCCTTCCTTCATTGGCCATGAGCGCCCACCAAGAAACACAGAGAAACACCCAGACCCAACGTGGAACCCCGAACGCTGGTTGGGAACGAGGTCGGCGTTGACGGGCACTCTCTGTTTCTTTCCCCAAACCCTCACCGATTTGGCTCTACATCGACCATCTAAGGTGACAACAGCGCGGACCAGGTAGATTTTATAGGGTTGCGAGGGAGACTGGACGAGCGACAACCCCAGGACACGGACTTGGCCATGGCTGGATTCGGCGCCACAGAGCTCGCGCGTTCGTTGGGATGGTGCTGGTGAGACAATGGCGCTTACAACCCAAGTCCACATGGCGGTGTCCAGGCCCAAGCAGCCCCTGCGCACGTTTGAATGACAGGTGGGGCCCCCATGCGGCGCGAGCGCCCAAGGTGGGTTGGGCCAAAGGTGCCAGACCCGGTTTTTAGAAGGCAAATCGAATGCGAACCATGTACATGCCAGGATCAGAAAGTCACGTACACATCAATAACATAATTGGACATCATCACACATTGCTCAAAGTAAATAGTGGAAAGGTACTTTATTACATCAAGATGTCTAAGACATCCATAGAGTCTATAACATAGTCATTAACATAATCAAAGTGCGGAATACGAAACGTAGAAGATAAGGCCTTTATAGGCAGCTGACTCGGGGTTTGCCACTAAGATAACTAGTACTCGTCGTAGTCCTAGAACTCCTCAAAGTCCTCCATGTTGCCAGCATCTCCTCCTGAGCACTTAATACAGTGGGGACAACCTAGGGTGGGGTGGTTTTTAAAGCAAGGGTGAGTACACATCAACATACTCAGCAAATGTCCCGTTTGGCTAAAGTGGACTAGCTGTATGTGGAGTTAAGGTTTAGGGGTTGCTTTTAGTTGGTCAAGTATTTATTATTAATAGTAGAGCCAAATTTTAGTAGTAAACCCATTTATTACCCGAAAGTACTCCCTCAAAGAGGAAAATATCAGAGATCATAATTATAACCATAATCATTAACCATCATCATAAAAGTATCCAAAGTTCTTCTAATCAAAGAGGATCCCAAGGCCGCTCTTAATCGTGAGCTCGGCTGATATACCAGTTTCTAACACTCTGCAGAGGTTGCACACTTTACCCACGAGTCGTGTTCCCTTTTTGCCTCGGGTCGATCAAACCATCAAACACTACCAAGGTGAGTCGTGAAGGTTTCACTATGTAGCCTTTACAAAGACTCTCCTAGTGCATAGCTGCTCGTTAGGTTTTGCCGGTCCTACAAACGCAGTACACCTCCCCAAGGAGGGTGACTAACAAAACCAAATTGAATGAACCTTCGCACCCCCCTTGGCAGAGCGAGCACTATGCCCCAACCCCCGTTGATGGCCCTCAGGCAAAGCCAACTACACCCCAGGTTCATCTAATTATTCAGCTAAGGGCATCCCATTCCACCCTCATGGTTGCACTGTTATCTCGGGTGGTCACTCAACGAACAGGTCCTTACAGAGAGGTACTCAGGAAAATGGCCTGAGTCCCCTAGAATATCACAAGATCATCATCGAGATAACATCATCGTATCATAAATATTCACATCATGTTCATTGATTAAGTTAAAGCAACAGCATAAAGCTAACCACGATAACCCAAAGAAGGTAAACAAGGATAAGGTAAATACAGACTAGTCAATCGTTAGGTTTTAATAAAGTAATGTATTGTGGGACGGTGAATTATAATGTAAATAGGACATAATAGGTCAGAGGACACTTGTCTTCACTAGGTTGTTGCTCAGGAAGATCTTCGGCAACACACTCAGGAACCACGGGCTGCTCGTTGTCTAAATAAAGCGATCATAGATTCAATACATTTGGATAAGGACAAAGAACAATACACCAAACAATCGCAATCAAGTATATACAAGTTTGACAGGACATTATTACACAAGAGATAAACCTAAATGCTAGGGATTAGTACATTTAGAGATTAATGATTCCCTGGACATTATGGATTACATAACTTAGTTCTACTAATTTTAGTGAGACACAAAATTATACCAGGGATCAATTCATACATGGCATATTATTAATCTCACAAAATTACACATCTAAGTACCATTAGGGTTTCCTTTTTATTTATCTTATTAAACAAATAAATTATTACATAAACTAACCTATAGTGTAGACATAAAATTCAAGTGCACAGACTATGGATGAACATAATTTATTTGAACAGAGAATATTCCTATGAACATATTGCAATTTGAATCACTCAATTTGGAGTTCATATGAAAAAGATATGAAATAAACAAGTTTTGAAGTTTGAAATACAAAACTAGGTCTAATTCTATGCTTATTTAAAAGATCAGGGGTCTGCTTATAAGAAGTTAGGGGCTTGCGTGTGATTTTACAGGACGGCAGGTTGATTACTAAAAAGCCGAGGGTTCTTTAACAAATTTACATGCGAAGGGATATCGGGCCATCTCGACCGCACGATCGCGAACGAATGGCCGAGATGAGATCCCACAGACGAGCGCGCGCAGATGCACGGCGAGCGCTGATAGGTGGGCTCGGGATGTCAGTGACCTGGGGTAGGACTGATGGGCTAGGCCTAGCGGTAGGGCACGGGTGACGGGAGCGGATCTGAGCAGCTGGATCTGCATAAGACGCTTGAGATTAGATCGGTTCTAATTAAATCTAGACTGCCAGATCTCGGATGGACGTCCGAGATCCATAGCCGGCGAGGTTAGGATGATCGGTCTTGAGTGCTGTGGCGCCGTTCGACCCCACGGCAAGGTTTCACCGGAGACTAGGAGGATGGCCACGATAGGGCTCTAGTGGATTGGAGAAAGGCTCGGGCGCGTTCTGGGTGACATGGTGGACTCAACTGTGGGCAGAACGCCGGCAGAGGGGCACCAGAGGGCGCAGAACGCGGTGGAGTGGCCCAACGGCAGCGCAAACTTGCTCCGACGAGCAATTACACGAACACTAGGGCAGTAACGGGCGAAATAAGGGCATGGGAAGGTTGCTCACCTCGAGTGTAGACTCAGTGGCGCTTGAGCGATGGCAGGAACGCAGGGAAACCTCGGGTTGATGGTGGCGAGGCTCAGGCTACACGAGGAGGACTCCGATGAGCGCGAAACAGGCGAACCAGAGGGACTGGGGACGAACCGAGGGTTGTCTCGGGCTGCTGACAAAGAGGTGGAACTCACCGAGGTAGTTGGCATGGTAGAGACTTCACGGCGGCCACAAAACAAGCAGCAGCCACGAAGAACAGTGGCAGAGTTTCCTGGGTGCGCGCCTAGAGTGAGAGAGAGAGCGAGGGAGTTCGGCTAGGGGCGCAATTGGGCGAGGGGAGTGAGTGAGTGGGCGTGAGCTGCAGAAAATGGCTCGGGCGCGGGGGTTGTGGCTGGAAAACGCGTGGTCATGGGCGCCTCCACGATGGAGAGCGCGGGCGGGAGGTTAGAGATGAGGGGAGTGGCTGACAGCCGCGGTCCGCGGACCAGCGAGGGTGAGCGGCAAACATGCGGTCAACTACTGACAGGGAGGTCCCATCGAGCAGCGAGCAAGAGCGGCCACGCGCGTGAATGGATCGGTGTCGACAAGTCGGCCCCACTGGGCAGAGAGGGGGAGAGAGGAAGAGACAGCGCGCGGGGAAAGAAACCGCCGCTGACAGGTGGAGGCGGCGCGGGCGCGCGCCGCGAGCGGCCTCACTGGGCTGAATTGGGCCGGTTTGGGCTGAATTGGTTTTCTCTTTTTCTAGGGAATTTCTAATTGCTTTTCTTTTTATTTTCTCTAGGGTTTTCAATTCAAATTCAAACCAAATCAAACATGTGCATCATTTCAAAGAGTATTTTGGGCTCAGCATGATACAACAATTCATGACTCACATAAGTTTTTACAAAAATAAATAATAAATCCCTTCACTAAATTAACCTAATTTTACTCAAAAGGTAAAGGTAGAGAGAGAGAGACTAGAGAGAGGCAAAGGGTAACACCTGAATTTGGTAGGCATTTAGCAAGAAATTTTACACCCCCAAATTCAGGGTGTTACAACCTATGTCCCTTAAAAAGAATCTCGCCCTCGAGATTCAGGGTTGGTGTCACACCCAGATTTAAGGGATAAAGCCGGGTGCGTCTCATATGTGCGCCAAGGAAGAACAACACATATAATAACAGAGTATATAGAGATAAATGTCACAATATCATGAAAGTAATTATTACATAGCAGAAGTCTTACAAAAATAAATGATAAATATAAAACGAACTAAGAGTCCATCCATCGCGCCATAAAGTTGACTGGGAGATGCCATCTAGATCAACTCGTACTCCTCATTGTACGGCTCCTGCTGGACCACCTGCTCTTCTCCTATGGGGGAGGGGGGGTTTATATATCACAAGCGTGAGCTCACAAAAGATCATAGCTCGACAAGTTGCGGGGAATAATGTGCATGAACTCACCAAAGGTGGGAGTTCATGTGAAGTGTAAGGCTGACCAATAAATAAGGGGTAAAGCTGAGCATTCCTTTTAGTAAGTTGGACAAATTTTATTACTAGTCACTAAACGTAAGTAAATACCATACCCGAACAAAATAAAACAACATTAATAATAAATCCCATGCCGCGCAAATGATAACTTGAATTTAGTTCCATAGTTTAATGATGCGAGTCCTCAACTGCTCATGACCGCGATCACGGGTAGTATACCAGTTTTACACTCTATAGAGGTTGTACCTTGTACCCACAAGTTGTGTTACCCATCTTCCACGGGGTTGTACGGGCCCCATACACCTCTACCAAGGCCTTTACAAAGTTCCACTAGCTTCAAAAAACCCGCTACAGTTTCTAGAAAGGGCAATGCTGGAATCCCTCGTCTGACCGCCATCGCAGCAATATCAATCCGGTAACTATAACACCTCAAAACCATCAACAGAAAATAATACATTTAGGATATTAGTGGTAATAATAGTAAAGAATTTTTCTTTCAAGTGTTTGATTTTATTTGCCTTTAGAGTAATTTTTGTTTGCTCATATTTGAATTATGGTTGTTTCGTAGAATTTTTTTATATTGAAAGTCCAATTAATTAATATATAAACATTGGTCCAAAATTAAGAAATTTAGTTATAAATAATTTTGGTACAATTATTATGATTTTTAGAAATATAAAAAAGTATATTTATTTATATTTCTAATTAATGAAAAAAGAAAAAAAATGAAACCCTAATCACTCGGCCAGGCCGAATTCAGCCCAGCCGAGGCAGCCACCAAACGGCCCAGTCGAGGCCCATCCCACACCCCCCATTTTCCCTCCCGCCCTCTCTCTCTACCGGGGGCCCACCCTGGCCCCATGTCTCTCTTCTCCCTCACGCGTCACGACTGTGCCGCCGCTTGGGAGCCGAACCACCATGGAGCTTGGGCGACAGCGCTTGACCCTCGCCTCCCCTCACCACCTCGCCCTCCCATGCAAGTAACGGCCGCCGGTTTCTCCTTCCCTCTCCTCTCCCCATTCACTTCGAGAAGGAACGGCCACCACGCCATTGATGGTGTTTGAAGACGCCGCCCGCGCCTCTCTCTCTGCTCAGCGCCTCTCTCTCTCCCTCTCCCTCTCTATAAAAGCCGAAGCCGCCCATGGAGCCTTCCCTGTCCTCCAAGCCCAAGCTCTCTCTCTCTCTCTGCTCGCACCCTCTTCTCTCGCTCACACACCGGAGCCGCACCAATGACCTGCGCCCGTGACCTACGCTGCTCGCTGGAGCTACACCCTCCCGGTCGTGCTTCGTTCCTTGCCCGACGCCGAGCCCCTTGTCCCGCTCCCTGCCCAGCCAAACCTCCCCCCACCGAACCCCCTGCGCACGAACACGAGCTCAAGGTAGAAGAAAATAATTTTGCATTTTGGCCCTCCAGTTTTTTGTATATTATTCCTCTATTTTCTGCAGTACAAATGTATCAAAAAGAGATCCTAAAAGCTTACGTGCTATTACTCGAAGTTTACGTGTAATTTGGAATCAACCCCAGCAATAGTATTTTGATTATGGACATTATTCTTATAATTTGAAAAATACATAAGTTATGTTATGATAATTTAATTTTGTGATTAAGTATTAGAATCGTTTTCGACTAGCTTCTCATATTAGCGCATAAAACAATATTATATTAGTAGATGTTTAAGTATAGTTTTACTGATATACGAAATTAAAAGAGGTACTAGGTCCCATCTTCTTGATCAAGTTAAGATATAGGTTTTTACTAGTCATGATAAATGTGTTCATATGTATAGCACTTAATTACTTAGAATTAGTAAAATATCTATTTATGTCAAAATAACCATGATTATGTTACTAAAGTCCAAAATTAGTAATTTACATTAATTCTTGGAATATTAATGTTGTGTAATTTATAAATAAGCATTTTAGTAATGCATACAATTTCTATTTAGAAAGGAAAGCATAAAACCGAAGAGACTATTATTAATAATAAAGAAAATAATTAATAATTATTTTTGGTAAAGTTTGTTAAGTCATTTTATCTACTTTATACTAGATAAACTAGCTTCGTAGTCACCTGCTCATATTTTCACCATTGATAACTCAAAGTGGAGAATGTTGTGGATTAATAAAATATTTATGATTTAGACATATTTATGAGTATGGTTGTGTGATATATGAATGTTTATGTAATGGTGAATGTTACCCATGTAATGGTGTATGTTTATTTATTTGGCGTACATATTCTTTTGTATGTACGATACGCGAATTGATGATTAGAAGTTGACTATGGGGTAAACGAACCAAACTCATTCGAGGACGACCCACAGGACACGTTCGATCAAGGCAAGTGGATTCTCCCTCTGCATTTCTATTTGTACCCAAATAATGCATATAATAATGTTTACTTTTCAGATATTGCATAATTTGATGGGATTTGCCTAAATAAGGATTTCCTAGAATTACCAACGCTTTTCCTTGAATTACCCTGGGATAAATGCTATGCTCAGCAATTTTTGCTATTGCTCAACTTGATAAACATGATGTCACTCTTTTAATGATACTATGTTCCGGAAATGAAGTTTTATTTATGATGTTAACCCGATTGTTAAACAAGAACATTTTGTATTAAATGGAACATGGAGTGACCACCTAGGATAACAGTTGAACCACGAGTGCTATAATGGCTCTAGCTTTGGTAATTAGCTATGTAGACTTAGTGCTTAGCAACCCTACCTGAAAGATGGGCAAGAGGGTGCGACAATGGTTTGGTGGCAACTCATGTTAACATGGGGTGGTAGTCTTGGCTAAGTTACCTCACCCAGAGGGCCATCTATAATGACGTGGAAACCTTAGCGGGTGGCTTTGTACTAAGGATATTTTGTGAAAGCCTCATAGTGGATCCCTAGACATTCACGTAGGCAGTGTTTATTGGTCAGATCAACCCAAGCTAGATGGGATACACGGCTTGTGGGTAAAGTTGTACCACCTCTACAGAGTGTAAAACTGATATGTCAGCTGTGCTCACGGTTAAGAGCAACCTGGACCCTCACATGATAATTGAACTTAAAGATGGAAAATAAATTGTGATCCAATGATCTACCAGTGGTTTTCTTATGTGATTTCACTTAAGTGTTTTTGATATAATCTAATGCCTTTGATTAATTGGGATATTTGGGATACATCTACAATTAGTAAATCAGGTGTTGCTAATAAAATATTGACCAACTAAAATGCTTACCGCTTATCCATAGACTACCTTATTAACTTTGCATTATTTCCCCCACTTGCTGAGCCCCGACCATAAGTGAGCTCACCCTTGCTAATATTTTGATCAGAGGGTGATAATGGGAACTTCACAGATGATGTTGTTGAGTTTTGAGTCTAACGATGCGCCAGTCACCTTCCTGTGGAAGAGTGTCCATGTTTAATTCCGTTGTACTTTGATTATGATACTTGTTAAGATACAATGTTCTAGATGATGTAATAAAGTTATTCTACTCCCTTTTATGCCTTTATTGCATTGTCTTTTGATATATTACACTTGTGATGTCAACATATGTGTGGAAAATGGATCCTGGCCCACATATGCTATGCATTCAGTTTTGCCCCCAGAACCGGGTGTGACAGAAGTGGTATTAGAACTATGCTGATTCTAGGTTGTTAGACTAGTTAGAAATGGAAAGCCTAGTCTGTTCAAAACATGCTAATTTTGTTCTTACAAAATTATTTTTTAATCTTACCTCTTTAAAATTCAACTAAGTTGACATTTTCTCTTGTAGATGGTTTGTACAATCCAAACCACCTAGACCAGCACCAACTACATCCCTCTGCCACAGCAAGTTCCCGTCTATCCTGTGGTAGTCGAGGAAATCCCTGTGGATCTCCCTCGCATTCGTGTGGAGAACGGAGTCATTCTGGAGGACAGCTCGGAGGAGTTTCTGCCTACGCCCACCCCGTTGGCAGAATCACAAGCCTTCGTAGCTGGATCGTCATCTTCGGCACCACCAACACCAGCAGTCCAAGCCTCTGCTTTCAGAGGCGACGACCCAGACGACTCTGGTGACGATGATGAAAACAACGAAGGAGAAGAAGAAGAGGAGAACGTCAACGAAGAAGCCAACGATGAACAGCAGGACCACTACGTGGGGTTATGGCCTGTCACTGAACATTATACATCAATGTTCGAGATGGGGCACTTCCCTAACCTACTACAGGATGTTCTGCATGTGTCTGGAACCTACGTCTGACCCCTGTATGAGACCAGGCAAGTGTGCGAACCTCCTCAGGCTTGCTAGTACATCACTCGCATTCATGTCAGGGTGATGGATGCAGGTGATAGAGGGTTCAGGACTCTATCAGATCATGATTCTCTGACACTGCTATCCACCTACGCTGCTAGGCGAACTATGTGGTCCCTTAGCCACACCTACCAGAAACAGCTGCACAACACGAAGTACAGGCATCTTCCTCTGTGTCTTCATGGAGAAAGCTAGACCAACATTGTTCAAGATGGAGCTGGAGAAGATCGCCTCAACACCCTAGCTGGTGTGGTGGAAAGTCTTAACACCGACCTGGATAGTGCTACCCTGGACCTCTCTAGGGTACACCTAGAGCTGGAGGATGCACACGCAAGGATTGCAGCCCTAGAAGCTCAAATAGAAGGAAGGAATGCCCTAAAGTTCAAGTCCCTGCCATGGCATTGTCCCCTCCCTGCAAGAGGATCCGCTATGGAGAACCAGGATCCATCACCGGGCTGCTATAGATTTTTTTATTTATGTTGTAATAAGTTAGATTTCACGTTAGTTAGATGATGAAGACCTTTATAATACTACGCTTATAATGATAACAACCAAGTAATGGTGTTGTTTGCAATGTTTGAGTTGGAGTTTTGCTTGAGTGCAATGGTCTTATGGAATGATGGCCATAAGAGCATAAAAAATATATAAACTGAACCTTAATAATAAGCTATTCCCTCTAGAATCTTCTCTACTCCTCACTTACCCCAGAATTGCGCTTTCTAACCACCAGGTGGTGAACCCTCGCTCAGGTCCTAGTAACTACCAAAACCAGATTGGTCAGCAATTTCCACCACCGCCACCCAACCCCAACATGGAGCAATTCATCGCAACACAGATGCAGCTTCTACAAAGACTCTCTGCTTCTGTGCAGTAGATACAACAAAATTAGCAGAACCAGCATCACCAGCATCAACAACAACAAGCACCACAAGCTAGAGATAAGCATCGGGAATTCACGAGCCATCACCTACCTGCTTTCTCTCATGCAGTAGACCCCTTGGATGCCGATGACTGGTTTAAGGTCTTCGGGAAGAAATTGGACATCACCCAGTGCAATGACCGAGAGAAGGTCTTGTAAGCTTCGGGAAGACTTGAAGGTGCCACGTCCGACTGGACATCACCCAGTGGGATGCCTTCACCGCAGCACATGCTAATGCTGATGCCATAACCTGGCAAGAATTCCAATTGAACTTTCATGCTCACCATATTCCCTCGGGGATCATGAAGCTCAAGAAGAAGGCATTCCTTTCCCTCACAGAAGGGAACATGTCCGTTAGTGAGTACCGTGATCGCTTCACCCAGCTTTCATGCTACACCCCCAAAAGAAGTGAACACTGACGAGAAGCGCCAAGAACATTTCTTGGAAGGTTTGATTGAGCCTTTGAACTATCAGCTGTAGAGCCATAACTTTCCCAACTTTCAGACTTTGCTTAACAAGGCCATTGGCCTTGAAAACAAAAGGAAAGAGTTGTCGGATCACAAGAGAAAGTTCCAAGGGCAGACCAGTAGGAATACCCATCAGAACAACTACCAAGGTTCTCAGTTCCGCTATGGAAATCAGAGTGGGAATAGCAGCTACCAAGCACAACGCTCTGGACAACAATGTTAGAAGAGCAACCAATATCAGAACCAACAGAGGAGCAGCCCTCAGACCGGTTAAAGGTCTAGTGATCAACGACAGAATCATCAAGGAAGCGCCATGAACACACCGGCCAAGAACAACAGCACAACTACCCTAGTGCAACCTAATGGCTATTTCAAGTGTGGCGAACTTGACCACTATGCTAACAACTGCCCAAGACGCAATCAACAGACACCCCAGAAGAACAGCAACTAGAGGACTAACCAGAACACACCTGCTCGTGGATCTGCACAAAACAAGACTCCGTAGAACCAGAGTAGGGGATGAGTTAATGTCACACCCGGGTTTCGGGGCACCAAGACCCGGGCGCGAACATAAACACCAGGTATGCTGGGACCAAGTCTCACACATATGATGTATAGTGGCACAGGATCGAATGTCACAGCTTTATATATAACAGGAGTTCTATACAAAATAAATAATTACATTATAAGGAGACAACGGTCCAGCAACCCAAAGTTGACTGGGAGACGACGGCCTAGACCTCTCACGAACACATCACGGCATCCTCCATGCGCCTCATCCGGTGGTACCTATTCTTGACCTGTGGGGGGGGTGTGAGACAGCAAGAGTGAGCTCACATACGTTCATCGCTCAACAAGTTGTGGGGAATAATGTGTATGAACTCGCCAAAGGTGGGAGCTCATGTGAAGTGTAAGGCTTACCAAAGAGGATGGTTGAAGTTGAGCATTGCTTTTAATGTTGGTCAAAATTTTATTAGCAATTACTAAGTATAAGTAAATACCAACCCAATTAAACAGTAGAACAAAAGTAACAACCTCACCTGCGATGCAATGCATATGACAAATTGAGTTTAAGTTCCATAATTTAATCATGTGAGTGTCCGAGCTGCTCATGACCGTGAGCACGGCTAGTATACCAGTTTTACACTCTGCAGAGGTTGCGCATCTTTACCCACAAGTCATGTTACCCATCTGCCAAGGGATCGCGACTTCCCATACACCTCTACCGAGGAGGCGAGGCAGGGTAACACTACGAGGCCTTTACAAAGTTCCACTAGCTTCAGAAAACCCGCTACAGTTTATAGGAAGTTCCAATGCAGGAATCCCTTGCAGGACCGCCATCGCAGCAAAATCCTCCCGAGGGCCTCCCTACACTGACCACTCCCCTACTGCCCTTGCCCCTTTCGGGTAAGGTAGTCTTCCACTAGCTTTCCTAATTAATCAGCCAAGGGGTCCCATTCCTCCCTTGTGGTAGCACTGTTTTCCCGGGTGGTTCTCCATGTTCCAATTAACATAATGATCTTATCATGAACAGTAAATAACAACTGACAGTAAATGTATAATCATGAATAGTAATGTGTATCTCTATACCCAAAACCACATAAAGCGATAGCAAGTACTACCCAAAGATTCAGTGGGGAGCAAGGTATAAAGATAGACAAACTAGGGTAACCTATTGGGTCCCATCAAATTAACCTATGCAGATCATTATGATTAATTAGAACATGAGTGGGTAAAAGGAAGTGATCAAGGGCACAACTTGCCTGGGACTTGAGATTCCAGGTACCAGGATGATCTTCAGATTCTCGTGTCCTCACTCTAGTCGTAGCAATACAAACAAACATGGTATAGGCAGAATTAACATCACACCAAACATAAGAATAAACTGTATAATAATAATCTACGCATCGCTACGAGACTAACGCAACTTGAACGGATCAAATCGGAGTTAAAACGAAGGAGTTATGATTTTTCTAAGGTTTTATGTATTTGATATAAGATTAATTAGAATATAAATTTTAATGTGACCTAATGTCAAAACCAGAGGCACTAAGTGATAGAGAACAATATTACTAAATTTTAGAAACTGGAATGGAGTGATTTGGACTAAAAATGGATTTCTCTATGGATTAAATAAGTTCTAGGAATTGTTTTTATATTAAAAACCCATTTTCGAATTTATTTATTTGATTTTCATGAGCTCTGGACTGGGCGCCAATATCTGGAAAGTCCAGGGACCCGCGCGCAAGTCTCCAGTGACACAACGAATAGCACCCAGAGGACCGCGGGTTGTTTTGAGAAGAACCGAGGGGGTCTTTAGAATAATCGCCAAGGCGAAGGGGTATGATCAAACCTGAGCCGCACGGATTAGATCCAACGGGCCGGATCAGACCTAGCCCAATCCAAACCGGTACGTAGGCACAGCCGTTAGATCGAGGATTGACGGCGCAGATTTAATGTATCGTGCATTAAATCGAAACCGCATGATCTGGATCGACGACTCGGATCAATTCACGCGAAGGGGTGAACGCATTCTAATCGCAGCCATTCATCAAAAGATCGACGGTCCACGCAGCTTCTTCCATCTCACTGCCGCACGCGGCGGCGCCGCCCCGCACTCGCGGTGGTGGCCGGCCGGCGAGTAGCGGAAGTGGCACCAGAGCCAACACCTATACGACAAACTAGCCGAAAACGAAGGTAACGTCGCAGGGAACAATATGAACGAGGTCTTACCACCTATCGGCATGCTGGTATCGCTGGCCACGATGAGACACGGCTCCGCCGCGGATGCGAAACTCCGACGAGGAATTTCACCGACCACCACAACTCCTCCCGCCTAAATCCTTCACAGTCGTGACCCACGTAGCCAGGAGAGTCGCCCGGACCACACGCAGATCTCGGAATGGTGGTGTAGGCGCGCGGCAACGACGGCGGCTTCCTCCCGGTGGTCGGATGGCGACACGCGGCCCGGCGGCGATTGGGACCTAAATGTCTAGTGGCTAGGCACGAGGGAATGCGACGGAAAAGCAAGTTCCTAAATAGCCGAGCGAGGCAGGGAGGCGGAAACGGACCGTACCGGCCATCCGCGATTCTCCCAGGAAGCTCGGGGATTCTGTTACAAGGGAGGAGATGAAGCTGGCGAAAGGGGCCCACACGGCAGCGTCTCCTAGGTAAGGCTGGGCCGCGGGAGTAAGTCTGGTAGAGTGGGCCGACAGTGCCAGATTTGGCCCAAGCGCGGTTTGCCCCTTTTTTTTCTATTTTCTCTTTATAATTTCTATTCCAAATTTTAAATTTCTATTTCAAATTCAAACATGATTCAACTTTGAATCACAAGCATAATTCTAATGGGTACAGAAATCCTTATCTTCATATTTATTATTATTACTATTTTTTTATTATTTATCTTCCCCCTTACCATTTAATTCTAAGAGAAATAAATGATTATTACTTTTCTCAAGTTCTTTCCTATATATATATTTTTTATAAGTTGAGGTCAAATTATATTTTTAATAAAAGGAATCACTCAAA
Source organism: Zea luxurians (assembly GCA_029449295.1). Lineage (NCBI taxonomy): Eukaryota > Viridiplantae > Streptophyta > Magnoliopsida > Poales > Poaceae > Zea > Zea luxurians. The sequence goes on along the minus strand of JAOPSE010000003.1, from coordinate 178,633,570 downwards.
ATTATTGGTAAGAACTCAACCTCTCTTTATCTATTTATTAGTTACTTATCTAATTTTATATTATTGCTTGAGTATGAGGGGGAATCCCTAATAGATTTCAAAGATCTTCAAAAATTCTCATCACACTATTATATATATATATTTTATCTCTTTATTTTTTTTCTACCAAATTTTGGGCTTTACAGTTAATCACGTGACAGTAGAATCAGTTCCTGAGGATGCCAACATGGTGTATGGTATGTTTCTTATTAGCTCCATACCAGCATCGGTTTTATTTGATTCTACAGTATCTCACTCCTTCGTAACAAATTCATTTGTGGAAAAACATAATATACCAAACTATCCCTTAAAGAAGAAACTATTAATTCGATCACCGGGAGGTGAACTTAGAGCCACTCACTCATGCCCTCAGACTAAGATTGAAATTAGAGGTCTAATCTTTCTAGTAGAGCTGATAATCTTGGAATCGAGTGGCATCGATGTGATACTTGGAATAAACTACTTGACCAAGTATGATGGAGTAATATCTTGTGCCAAGAGGATGGTTACATTAACCAGTCCGCATGGAGAGAGAATTGAAGTCAATGTCAGTATGCCAGCAACGCCAGAAGTAATGGTAAATGATTTAGAGGAGAAATCTTTGGAGCACATCAGAATAGTGTGTGAATACCAAGACGTATTTCTAGAAGAATTACCAGGTATGCCACCTGATCGTGATATAGAATTTTCTATTGAACTATTACCCGGAACTGGACCGATCTCAAAAAGAGCTTACCGAATGGATGTCAAAGATTTAATTGAATTGAAGAAACAAATAGAAGAATTACTAGAAAAAGGTTTTATTAGCCCCAGTTCTATTCGTGAACAAAACAGATGGTTCAAGGAGAATGTGTGTCGACTATAGAAGCTTGAATGAAGTAATGATTAAGAACAAGTACCTGTTACCTCGAATTGAAAGTCTATTTGATCAGATGAGAGGAGCTAAAGTATTCTCAAAAATAGATCTAAGATTAGGCTATCATCAGTTGAAGATTCGAACCGAAGATATATGTCATGGAAGCCCCCAAGGTATTAGGCCCACTAACAGATGTCATTGTCCTAAGGACCTCAGACAATCATGTAGGTGCGTATAATCACTCAACAAGTTCGGTTATCTGTATCATCATCATATCGCCCAAGAGCGCATTACCCATCACACAGACATTACACACATAATCGGAGTAAAGAATAAGCGGAAAAGGATTACAATAACATAATTTACATTCATATAAAATATAGAGAGAGTATTTATTACATAACAGGTGTTTGAGTGCAGCACTTAATATTACATAACTGGGAGGCAAAACATCCTCCCGCCAACATGTTTACTGATTTTCCTCCTACTTTGGCAACACCTTCGAGCAGAAACAACAAAACTCGTCTGTTTCATCACCTACAACAACATGGGCTCGAAAACCCTGAGTACGGAGTGTACTTTCGCATGTCTTACCCAACAAAGGAAAAATACTTCTCAAGGATATGCTGGGTTTGGGGAATCAAGGTAAAGTTGCTCAAGAATCAAAGACTCTATTTGCAGAAAAGCTTACTAGGAGTGGATCCTTAAAAATACATTTTTATTATCAGGTTAAGTATTTACCTGCATCTAGGGTTCTTTCTATCCTAGTTCAGGCACTTAGCGTTTGCTAGCCATCTTCTATCATTCCTTCAGTTCACTAGATTGCTACGTGTAGGGCAGTGCCCAAGTCTTCATGTCTGAGAAGTAACGGCGATCCAAATCGATTAATACGCAGCTGGGGGACTCCAACCACACGACATATGTAGCACTTAACCGTTGCATATGTCAACTCGCCATAGGGTTTCTCAAGAACAGAATGGGTTCACGCCAACCGAGAGCACAGATACACCACCGTCTAGCCTCTTGCCATAGAGGGTACACGCTAATCTCGCCATCTCTCCACTCCCATTGCATGGTGGCCTTTCTAGAATTGGTTCGATCGAGGCAAAGCTTACCCATGACGAGGCACGTGGCCAGTTAAAAGGTCCTCGATCAACAAGCCTACATCGGCTCGGTCCTTAAATGACTCAGACGGAGACACTACACCGAGACTTCCTTTTTGTGCAAGTCACCCGCTCGGTCTCCTCTTTACCATTTGCAACCCCAAAGTTTGGTACCTGACAGAGATACATCTTTTCATATGTTGAACCCATCACGGCCATGATGGATTCACCATCAAGTCTTTTCTTTGAAAAAGTCCCATCCCATATGAAGCATCACCTTTTGTTTAAAACAAAACATTTTGTTTTCTAAAGCAAGCTAAGCATCAGAAAACTTTAAGTAAAACATGTATCAAGGAATGGTAATCAGTTCCAAGGAAGGGAATGCAGCAAGTGTTTAGCACACAACTCCTATCACCTAATGCATCATCTCAAGTGATAAAGAGTATAAAACAACAAGGAACGAGGTAAATGCACCGGGGCTTGCCTTGTGTTGCAGGAGGCTCTGGGTCTATCCCATAGATGTCAAAATAGAAGTTGTTCTCAACCGGTGGATTCTCAGCTTGCGGGACAACTTGTTCCTCGACTACAGCCTCTTCTTCGTTTTCTATACATAACAATACATTTACATGAATGCTTATGTGATGCTATGAATATGCAGTTATATAGTAGAAACACACTAAGTTGTACCTTGAATACAACTTTCCTTCATGGTACACACTAGTCACTAGGGTTTCCTGAGTTAGTATCCTATTAGTGTTAGGCAACTATACCCTAGGAAGCTAGTTTATTGGGTTTGGGACGAAACAATGTCCAAATCATCTCAAACTTCACCCAAGGGCTTTATTCATCAAACTAAGCTTACCCAAAAAGTTTTATTATTTTTGGAGCTACTAAATTAATCCTAAAATTCTAAAAGGCTGGGTTTAGGCATCTTTAAATGCTAAATAAATCCAGGTTTGGACTAAAAATCTTGGAACTATTTTTATTAAATACTAGATGAATTTAAGAGTCTAGCAAAATTGGTCCTATAATTTTACCAATTTTCTAAATTTCCTACAATTTTCCAATTCTGGCAGAAAAAAGGAAAAAGGAAAACTATGAATAGTACCATGCTCTATCTAGCCCGATCCGGCCCACGAACAAGAGAAACCCGTGTGCCCGCGCCCGCGTTGGTAATCTTGCGCAGAGGTCCTTGGCTATTCGAACAACTAATAAAGAATCCTTATACCCTATTCACCTGTGTCTCTGACATGTGCACTTAGGCCCTTCTTTTCTTTCTTCTTCGCATGGCCAGGTCCCCGATCATGGACGGCAGCGTGGGCTGCTCCGGTGAACTTGTACCAGCCGCGATACCGAATGATCCCTGCTTGAATTCGGTCTACACCTAATTCTACCCTTGGTGCTCCACTGGGAATCAATAATTTGGTCTGAACGCCATTCTAGAGCTCGGTCCACGCTCACCCACGAATTTGAGACTTTCCTGACGCGTTCTTAATGATCTAGCGCGGTATAACTTAATTGGCCAGGCCGACAAGCATCACAAGCATGCGAGGGTGTTGAAACACAGACAAGAAGGGTGAGGGCGGACCTATAGGTGGTTGGCCATGGCGTTGCATCACACGGTGGCACAGACCACTGATTTAGGGGAAAAGCGAAATTCTTCGGCTATGGTGTCTAATCGAGGGCGAGGGTTGGTGCTCGGGGTTTGTAACAATTTAGCAAAATAGGCTGAGGCATCAATTTATAGTGGGCAGCCGCGAGTAGGACAAATTTGAACAGAGAAGTGCTCGCGGTGATAGGGAAAAGAGTCACCGGAGATCGCTAACGTGGTGTGCACTGTTTAATGGTCTACGGCGGTCACTACCTAGTCTTCACGACCTGCGATGACGTGGTGAGACGATTCAAGGCGTGTCATAACCGAGATAGACGGCGGCATGACGGTGGCAGTTGCACGACCACGTTGCTGGTGCAAGTGGGTACGACGACAGGGCAATATAGTGCCCCAAGTTCATCCTCGCGTGAGATCTTTTCACCGTCGGCCGTTATCCACGCACCAGAGCGCACGAATCGAAACACCGGCAAGGATCATGGCGCAGAGTTCACTGGCGGCAATGTTCATTGCATTTGTGATCTTTTCAGATATTGTACAATCACGATCTTCATTAGTTGTTTTAACAGAGCTAATTGAAGGGCTTTGTTCTCCAATTTTCATGTGACAACCTACTAATCTGTCTGTATCAAAGTTGTTCTTCTATAAACCAGCTTTGATTTTTTTATAGCAACCTCGATCAAACATCCACTAGATCTTATTCAAAATTGATCTCAAAGTTCATCCCAGTTCACTGTCAGTCGAAATTCAGCATCAGTGGTGACTGACAGCCTGACTTTAGGTCCATTTATCTCCCATTTTCATACAGCACAAATGCTTAGTCACTTAATCAAACTTGTACTCCTATATTACCTCTACAAACTTGTTGTAGTGACCTAGGGCAAAATCTTCATGGATTAAGAAATACAAGGTTCCAAAATCAGCTCTATCACACTGATTTTAGAGTTAGCCATATGGGTGTCCTTGTGGCTTTTTCACAAATTAGTCCAATTTATTCCACATTACATGAAAAATCCTCCAATGTAAAAGTTGTTTAGTTTTTGATACTTTACCACTTTGATATATGCATTTTGGTCCAAAAGTGCCTAGAACTCAAAATCACTTTATAGGGCACAATTAGGGTTTCCAGGGTTCTCTTTAGAGTTTTGAGTGCTCTAGGGTTTGTGTGCCACTCAAATCCATCAATTTTAGTCTCTTATGAGCATTTCCAGTAAGCTTTGAGGTAATACTCAATTTGGCCTCACATACACCCATATACTCCAATCCCATGGGTAAGTACCCTACTATAGGGTTAAGAAGCACTTCAAGTCATGGCCTCACACTTGTTTTGAAGTTTTAGCCTAGTGGATGCATTCTAGGTGTAACAAATATAATTAAATGTCAATGCATATGATGTCATGCTCAAGTTTTAGTTCTTATAACACCAAGGGTGTATTTAAGGTCCTCGTGTAAGTAATGGAAAAGGAAACACGTCACAACTTTATTTCCTTATTTATCTTACAGAGCAGGGGGTGGTATGGGGCTTGTTCCGACTTTACAATAATGTATACAAATCTTATAGGTTACATGAAGCTAAAACCTAGGAAAATTTTTCTCTAAGAAATCTTGAGTTTCCCAGGTGGCTTCGTCTTTAGTGTGTTGGTTCCATTGTACCTTATAGAACTTGAGAGTCCATTTTCGAGTGATTCTGTCCTTTTGATCCGGAACTCGAATGGGATGTTCTGAATAAGTCAAGTCTGGTTCCAAAGTAACATCCACCACATCTATGGTTCGATCAGGAATCCGAAGGCATTTCTTTAACTGGGATACATGGAACACATTATGTACTGCAGACAATGATTCAGGCAGTTGAAGTCTGTACGCCACTGGTCCACATCGTTCAAGGATAGGAAATGGGCCAATATATCGGGGTGCCAATTTCCCTTTTACCCTAAACCGATTAACACCCTTCGTCGGTGACTCTTTCAGGTATACATGATCCTTAGCTTGAAAGACCAAAGGTCGGCGTCGTTTATCCGCATAGTTTTTCTACCGAGCTTGAGCTTCTTTCAAGTTGTGTCTTATCTGTTGAACTTTTTCCTCCGTTTCTTTAACCAAGTCAGGCCTGAATCTCCCGGTTCAGACCAATTTAAGGGTGTTCGGCATCATCGCCCGTACAATGCTTCAAACGGTGTCATCTTAATGCTTTCTTGGTAACTATTATTATAAGAAAATTCTACCAATGACAGATAATCATCCCACTTTTGTGGAAATTCCAGGGCACATGCCCGTAGCATATCTTCCAATATCCGATTTACCCTCTCAGTTTGCCCACTTGTCTGAGGATGATAAGCCGAACTGTGGAGTAATTTAGTACCCAAGGATTTATGCATCTCCTCCCAAAACATGGATACAAATTGCGGTCCCCGGTGCGACATTATCGTCTTTGGAACTCCGTGTATACTGAGAATACGAGCAATATAAAGTTATGCATATGTAGCCACTGTATCTTTCACTTTAACAGGAAGAAAATGGGCAGTCTTTGTAAGACGATCAATTATGACCCAAATAGAGTCAAATCCTTTAGCTGTCCTGGGTAATCCCACAATGAAATCCATACTAATATCTTCCCATTTCCAAGTTGGGATTGGTAGAGATTGCAACGGTTCAGCAGCTTCATATGTATGGCCTTGACACGCCTACAATTGTCACACTTTGCCACATAGCGTGCGATTTCAATCTTCATTTTAGTCCACCAATAATGTTGTTTCAAGTCTTGATACATCTTAGTGCTTCCAGGGTGAATGGAATACCGACTAAGATGAGCTTCGTCTAAGATTTGTTGGCGGACTTCAGCATCCTTTGGCACTACTATGCGATGTTTAAGCCATATTACTCCTTGATCATCTTTCCGGAAACAATTTGCTTTGTCGGCCTCCATTTTCTCATGAATATACTTCATACCCTTATATGTTCTTTGAGCATAAATAATTCTTTGTAGAAGAACTGACTCAAGCTTCAATTGCGTCGAAGTTCCTTGTTGTACTATCCCCAGATTCAATTTTTCCATTTCTTGACACAAAGTGGTGTCAGGTGTTATTATTGTAAGACAATGACAGGAAGCCTTGCGAGTTAAAGCATCTGCCACCATATTAGCTTTTCCTGGGTGATAATGAATTTCCATGTCATAATCTTTGATTAGCTCGAGCCACCTTATTTGTCTCATGTTTAGTTCTGACTGGGTAAAGATATACTTCAAACTTTTGTGGTCCATATACAAATGACATATATTCCCCAGTAGATAATGACGCCAAATCATAAGGGCATGAACCACTGCAGCCCATTCCAGATCATGAGTTGGATAATGTTCTTTATGTCTGCACAGCTGTCTTGAAGCATAGGCTATTACTCGTCCTTCTTGCATTAGGACACATCCGAGTCCACTGCCTGACGCGTCACAATACACATCAAACGGCTTTTCAATATCCGGTTGGGCCAAAACCGGTGTAGTGGTCAACAACACTTTCAGCTGCTGAAAGGCCTCGTTGCATTTAGAGGACTAATCAAACTTAGTATCATTCTTCAATAACCTAGTAATGAGTTTATCAATTTTGGAGAAATCCAGAATAAATCTGCGGTAATAACTAGCCAATCCAAGGAAACTTCGAACTTGATGCACTGTAGTAGGTGAGTTCCATTCCAGAATATCCTTGATTTTACTAGGATCAACCACAATCCCTTTTGTAGACAAAACATGTCCATGGAATTGGATTTATTCCAACCATAACGTGCATTTACTGAATTTGGCATATAGTTGATGCTCCCTCAAGCGCGTTAACATGATCCGCAGGTGTTTTGCATGCTCCTCCTCATTCTTAGAATAGATCAGAATGTCATCAATGAAGACCATCATAAACTTGTCTAACTCGGGCATGAATATCGAATTCATCAAGTATGTGAAGTGGGCTAGAGCATTTGTTAATCCAAAAGACATAACCAAGTATTCAAATAATCCATATCGCGTGGTGAATGTGGTCTTAGGTATATCTTTGGGTCGAATACGGATCTGATGATAGCCCGATCTGAGATCAATTTTAGAAAACACCCGGGCTCTAGTGAGTTGATCGAATAAAATATCGATCCGAGGGAGAGGATACTTGTTCTTAATAGTGACTTCATTGAGGGGTCTATAGTCCACGCATATTCGAAGAGTTTGATCCTTCTTCTTGACGAAGATTGCAGGACATCCCCACGGTGATGAACTTGGTCTAATGAACCCTTTCTCCAACAAGTCTTGTAGTTGTGTCTTGAGTTCCGCCAGTTCATTAGGTGGCATATGGTACGTCCTTTTGGAAATAGGAGCCGTACCGGGCTTCAACTCGATCACAAATTCCACGTCCCTTTCCGAAGGCAGCCCGGGCAAGTCTTCGAGAAATACATCCTGAAGTTCACACACCACCGAAATATCTTGGATTTCTTGTACTATGTCCTCAAAAACTTGTCCAGATGCTTTTACTGGGACAGCTACAGGGATGGATAATTGGACTTCTTCATGACCATAACTCAATTTAATGGTCCTTTGATCTGTATTGATGATGGCCTTATTCTGGGCTAACCAGTTCATGCCTAGAATTACATCTATATCTTGTCCCTTTATAACAATCATGTTTGTAGGGAACTCACGTTCGGCCAAAGTTATGGGTATGTGGAAGACTACTTCCTTAGTTAATATTTGACCCCTAGGTGAGTGAATAACAAATCGCTCCCTAGATTCAGTGCTATGTATGCAATGCTTCTCCACAAAAGTCTTGCTCATAAAGGTATGCGATGCACCAGAATCAAAAAGGATAACTGCTGGGTGGTTGGCAACGAGAAACGTACCCATCATCACCGGTCCGCCTTCTGATGTAGTCGCCACCTGGGTATAATAAACTCGCTCATTTTTCTTCATATTTTTGCCCACTAGATGGTTGGCCATGTTTCTCTTTCCTTAATTTGTGTTCACGGAAGTCTGTTGAAAGTTTGTTTTGTTCTGCTTTGGATAGGGGCAGTCTTTGATGAAATGCCCAGACTTGCCACAATTAAAGTAGCAACTTGAGGAACTAGGAAGGGCAGGGAAACAAGCACCAAGGGCACTCGGCTGATTGTTCTGGGCGGGGGGCAGGAGTGGGACGAATGAACATGGGTTGTCTGAAGGGATATGTGGGTGGGCTAGGAGAAGAACGGTTTGGATTGAAATGTCATATTACCAACCTTGTTCGTTTTTCTAGATCCCTAAATCGATCCTTCACCCGCATATCTTTTTGCCTTTCCTTGTCCAGAATTTTTGGCTTCAACTGACAGTGCTGTGCTGACAGCCCTACTATTTGTGAGATCCAAACATGTAGCCATTTTGCGTTGGAGTCTGTCATTCAACCCTGTCATGAAACAATTTTTCTTTTTCAGATCAGTGTCCACTTGATCAATGGCATATTGGGAGAGGTGATTAAATTTGTTGAGATACTGCATCATAGAATCTCCCCCTTGCTTCAGACGTATGAATTCTTCCACCTTCATTTGTAGCACTCCTTTCATAACATAATGTTCCCTAAATGCCAGTTTAAACTCTTCCCACGTGACCTGATGTCCCATAGGCTGAATGGCTGAAAAATTTGCCCACCAAGTACTGGCAGGGCCTCTCAGTTGTTGGGTGGAAAATAGGGGCTTCTGATTAGCCCGAACTTTTGTTCCATCACCTGCACCCATTCATCCGCTTCCAAGGGTTCTTCCGCCTTGATAAAGAGCGATGGACGGGTCTTAGTGAATTCTAGATATGTGGTGTCTCGGGGTCCTTGAGGTTGACCTCTTCCTCCGTGTTGTTGAAATTGTTTTCCTGCCATTTCACGCTGGAAGCGCGTGTTGTCGGTGGTAGCGTTGACTAAGGCAGTGATAGCCTCAGCTAGTGTAGGAGGTACAGTTGGCGGGTTGGGAGTGTCCTCCCCGCCACAGGAAGTTCCCGCCCCATCATGAGCATGAGTTCACGATGGCATCTGAGGAAGAAAAACATCCTGAATTATTACATGCCAAACATACACCATCTTTATTACACTGCTGAACTGTAATAATTATACATACTCAGTAATACAACTCGACTTCCTTATTTATTTTACATAAGTCATTACTTAACTATACTACTCTAATCCTCTTTGTCCTTAGCTGCTCCACTGCCCGTTTCAGGAGACCGTTCATCTGCAAGGTTTTTGGAAGGAGGGGCCCCAAAAAGGTCCAACTCCCAATCAGGTCCTCCATCAGCGGTTCCAGATGGTCCGGCTTCCATTGCTGCAACTTCTGGTGGCACGCTCGCATGCAGCCGGTCATACAATATGTGCACCTCTACATACATGGTATTGCAATACGCTAACAGGTTTTCTAGGGATGCGCTTAGCTCTGCTACCCGGGCTAGAGCTTTGGCCTCACAATACTAGGCAAAAGAGCGCAAATTTACGGCCCAGTCAATGGACGTATCACGTTCTACAATTTCTTGCTGCAGGTGATTAACTTCTGCTGATAGTTCAGCAATGCGGCGGCTATCGCGCGCATGCTCCCTATTCCCGTGGCGTAGTTTAGACATGAGTCGCTCCACTCTGGCCTCCAAATCCCCTATTGGGTCGTTGCTTCCACTGCTGCTTCCTTCATGTCTAGAGGCCAGCTAATGCTAGGGTACACCATGAGGTCCGGTTGCTTTGCGCTAGGTGGTCTTGGTTCGCGCCATATCTCCATAAGACGGGAAAATTTTATTTAGTGTAGTTTAAACATGATGCATGCATAACCTAATATTCATGGAATCAACTTTTCGTTGATCCCTTATTTCCTACATATACTTTTATTTAGCACTCTATTACCCGACTTCAAAAGGTAAGTTACTACCAGAAAGTGATAAGATAAGAATGAAAGAATGTTTCAAGGTAAGTAATTAAAAATTCTTTTGAAGTACTACGTAATGTCTGAAGAGACGAGCTTGGCTCCGATACCAGCTGCCACGGAACCTCCCAAGGTATTAGGCCCACTTACAGATGTCCTTGTCCTAAGGACCTCAGACAATCATGTAGGTGCACATAATCACTCAACAAGTTCGGTTATCTGAATCATCATCATATCGCCCAAGAGCGCTTCACCCGTCACGCAGACATTACACACATAATCGAAGTAAAGAATAAGCGGAAAAGAATTACAATAACATAATTTACATTCATATAAAATATAGAGTGAGTATTTATTACATAACGGGAGTTCAAGTGCAGCACTTAATATTACATAACTGGGAGGCAAAACATCCACCCGCCAACAAGTTTACTGATTTTCCTCCTGCTTTGGCAACACCTTCGAGCAGAAAAAGCAAAACTTGGCTTTTTCATCACCTACAACAACATGAGTTAGAAAACCCTGAGTACGGAGTGTACTTTCGCAAGTCTTACTCGATAAAGGAAAAAGACTTCTCAAGGATATGCTGGCTTTGGGGAATCAAGGTAAATTTGCTCAAGAATCAAAGACTCTGTTTGCAGAAAAGTTTACTAGGAGTGGATCCTTAAAAATCCATTTTTATTATCAGGTTAAGTATTTACCTAGGAGCGGATAAGAAGGGCGAGGGCAGACCTGTAGGTGGCTGGCCACGGCGCAGCGTCTCACGGCGGCGCAGACAACTGATTTGGGGGAAAGCAAAATTCTCCAGCTATGGTGGCTAATTGAGGGCGAGGGTTGGTGCTCGAGGTTTGTAACAAGTTAGCGGAACAGACTTGTAACACCCCAGGTGTTTATATTCTGCTCGACAACGAGTATGAATTTAAGCACATGATATCAGTGGATAAAACAGGTGCTAAATTTTAAACATCTTCGTTTATCGATATTTTCATATCGCATCTGTTTCGTTTGTCGCGAGTGCGACATCGTTTTTATTTTAATCCATCCAGGCTCTTCCTAAATTTTCGTGATGTTTGGAACATCGTTGTTCCGAAAATCGGTGCGTCCGGTGATTATTTAAAATGCATCGCTCGCAGGAATACGAAATCGGAAGCTCGATCTATTCTTATGATTTTTATCCCGAGCCAATTAAATAGAACTCAACGACTAGGCTTTCAGTGTAAAGTAATTTAATCCCCTTTTCGTTATCCGTGACATCGTGTCTATGGATTTCAATTGAATTGTTTTGTCGAGTATTCGAGTAGCAAACGGAAATCATCTGAAGTCAACTGAATTAAATCACGCAGAGCAAAATTAACAAAGCCGAAATATGTTTAATTCTGTCCGTTGCTTTTCGCCTTGATTTAAAAAGGTGAAGTAACAATACGAATTCACCCGACTCCCGAGTATTCATCAAATCAAAACTGTGCCACAATTACTATCTACATCATAAACATCGCTAAGAAAATCGGAACAGATAAGTTTTTATCCGGATTCAACCAAATTAATAGCATCTCAAGTATCGTATTCTGGTAATGTTTTGGTCTACTCCGTTTGTCTCACCAAAACTCTAATCCTAGTACCAATATTCTTTGAGAATGAGAGAAGAAAAGAAATTAAAAAAAAAGAGAGAAAATATCTAACGCTTTCTCTCTCTCACTGATTATTCTCTTCGCGTTATGATCTTCTTCGTGCCGCCCTGGCTTCTTTTATTTTCATGGCGCCTGTTCCTAGCTGAAGAGAAAAATCCTACCGCTCAAATCCTCTTCTTCCTTATCCTCGGGTGGGATTTTTTGATGCCGCTCAAGCTCGTGAACAAATCCCTGCGCCGCTTTCTGCCTATGGATAAAATCCAGCTGCGCGCTCTCCTCCTTCTAGCCGTGGACGCGCCCGCACTGTCTCAGCTCCCATCGTCTTCCCTAGCAGCGTCCGACCGGTCGTCTCGGCATTCTCTCCCACGGAAGCGGTTCTCTGCCATCGCCTGCGCCCAGCTCCAGCTCTAGCTCGGCCCCATCCATGGTGGCTCCCATGGCGCCATTGTCTTCTGGCTCGATGCTTCTCACGCTCGGGTCTCTCTGCTCCTTCCCAGCTCCCTGTGTCGCGCGCTGCCGTCCTCTGCTCGAAGCTCCCGTGGTGCGCGTCTCCTCTATCTCTCCCTAGCTCACTGAGTTTGCTGGCGCTCCGTGTGCGCGTGCTCTTCCTCTTCCTGCCATGGCTGCTCCTATCTGCAGCTTGCAGCTTCCACACGTGCCCTGCGCTCGGCCGTAGCTCTGCTCCCTGCTCCAAGCTCGGCCGCCCAGCTGTTTCCTCCTCCCTGCGCTCGGATTTCCTCTGCCCCAGCTGGTTTCCCTGTGCGCGCGCATCCCTAGCCCCTGCTCTGCTCAGTCTGCGCGCTCCAGCCATCTCTAGCTCGCTGTAGAGCTTCGTTTCTCCAGTCGTCGCATCCTCCCGGCCTCCTGCTCGATGGGCTTAGCTTCGAGCTCGCCCAGCTCTGCCGTCCTCTAAGTTTCGCCCAGCCCAGTCGCGCATCTGCTCTGCTCGCCGACACACGTTCCTCTCCCTGGTGCCGCGCACTCCCTTGATTTCCCCTGCCGAGCAGCTCGCCGGCTCTCTGATTGTTCCAGCTCGCGGCGGTTCTCCCTGCTGCGCTTGTCACGGATTGCCGCCGTCGAGTTCTCTTCCGTGCTGCTCCCTACGCTCGCCTGCATGCCCTTCGTGCTGCCACGCTCGGTCTTCGTCTCTATCACGCACGCAAATTTTCTTTGCTTGGTCTTAATTCCCGTCACGTCGTCGACCTCGCCAAATGCGTTCGCCGTTTGGTCCTATGTCGTTAGGCTCGTCGACCGTGTTCGCTACCGCGTGCGCTTGTTCCTAATGCGCATCACGTAGTAGTTGGATCTCACCGATTGACTCCCGCTGTCCGCCGTGCTGTGTGCCGGCGTTCTCTCGCAACAGACCACGCAGTCATCTAGCCTTATTCGCTTCGCTACAGCACCGTCGTAATCTACCAGCTCTATCACCCGTCATTTCTAGTATTTTTCCCCAACATCGAGCCTTTCTGATCTCGTCGTTCGTCGATGCAATTTATGTGTGCGGATGAAGAAAGCGAAGCCAGTGTACATAGCTCGCGGGTGTTCAGTTGAAGGTCGTCGTCGTTCCGTGCGTCATCAAGAAATTCCAAGTCGAGTGAAGATGGAGCCAACAGCATGGTGTTCACCAAGTGCGCGAATAAGTCATCGAGTGTCATCCTCATCTACGCCAAGCCCCCATGCCGTGAAGACACTATGTGGTTTTGGCCACGCGTCACCAGCTCAACAAAAAGGAATTCCATGAGTATCTGGTCAAGAGTCGAAGTTGTGTGCATCGTTCGTCAGACGTGTGTGATCGAAGAAATCAACCGAAAACCGTCGTCGTGCTTCCGATTATCTCGTCGAATTAGTCAGGGTAAGTTGGTTCATATTCCAGTCAACTAGGTCTATAAAAGATTACATAGAATTGTTGGTCACAATAAATGTTAGTAATTTAACATGCCTATATTGTGATGATCGATTTAGATAAATCGGTAAATCAAGTAATTAAAATACACAGTTTAAAGAATTAATAAAAGCTAAGAATAAAATTAGATGTTCTAGTGTTATTATGTCAATTTGGTTAATGGATGTAGTCGATGCCCTGCTGTGATATCCATGGTGCTTAGTGCTTGGTTTTAAGGGTTTCATCCTTTTTAGTGTAGATTATCTATATTATACTCGTTATACTCGTGCTCATACATGTGCATCGTGCATCTCATGAGGTACGATAAATAATCGCGTGGTGCGGAAGATTATCCAAGTCGACCCCAAGCGCGGGCTAATCCGCAGGATGATGCTGATGGACAAACCTGAAGATGATCGTTAAGCGGACGTCGTCTAGCAACACTAACCTAGTCTTATTCAGGCAAGCCCCGGTGCATGCAACCCCTTCCTTGTGTGTTTAAATTATTTTTACACACTTTAAGTCTAGTGAATGTGCATTAGGTTTATAGGAGTTGCTTGGAAACCCTTTGATGCATTGCCTACCTTGATATCCACACCTTTATAGATACTTCTGGTGAAGTATCAAAATATGATTTACAAAAATGCTTAGCCCTCCTCAGATCTTGTGGATAGAGGTTGTCTTTTGCATTAAGGCCTAGCTCAGGGGTTATCCTGAGGAAAGATGGCTTCTACCTGCAAGAATATTTTCAGTGAGGGCGTGGTGGGATCTTACTTCAAAGTTCCCTATAATGCTCTTTTCATCCTAAGGAACACCAATAATCCTAAGGGTGGAAGTACTTAAACTGGGACTTGGGCTAGGAACAGGTGATGTTCTACCCAGGTTGATTAAGGATTGGATGCGTATGTAGGCCTGCTGATCGAGGACTATCTTAACTGGCCACATGCCCTGGATATGGGATAGGGTAAGCTTTGTCTCGGGCAGACTAATACCAGAATAAGATAACATGCAATGAGAGTGGAGAGATGGCGAGAGTAGCGCGTACCCTCCATGGCAAGAGGCTGGATGGTGGTGTATCTGTGCTCTCGGTTGGCGTGAACCTGATCTGGTCTTAAGAACCCCGGTGGCGAGTTGACATATGCAAGGGTTAAGTGCTACATATGTCGTGTGGTTGGAGATCCTCAGCTGAGTAAATCGATTTGGATCCATGAAGATTTTGTGATAGCAACCTCGATCAAACATCCATTGGATCTTATTCAAAATCGCTCTCAAAGTTCGTCCTAGTTCACTGTCAGTCGAAATTTAGCTTCAGGGGTGTCTGACAGCCTGACTTTAGGTCCATTTATCTCCCATTTTCATACAGCACCAATGCTTAGTCACTTAATCAAACTTGTACATCCTATATTACCTCTACAAACTTGTTGTAGTGACCTAGGGCAAAATCTTCATGGATTAAGAAATACAAGGTTCCAAAATCAGCTCAATCACACTGATTTCAGAGTTAGCCATATGGGTGTCCTTGTGGCTTTTCACAAATTAGTCCAATTTGTTCCACATTACTTGAAAATCCTCCAATGTAAAAGTTGTTTAGTTTTTGATACTTCACCACTTTGATATATGCATTTTGGTCCAGAAGTGCCTAGAACTCAAAATCACTTTATAGGGCACAATTAGGTTTTCAGGGTTCTCTTTAGGGCTTTGAGTGCTCTAGGGTTTGTGTGCCACTCAAATCCATCAATTTTAGTCTCTTATGAACATTTCCAGTAACCTTTGAGGTAATACTCAATTTGGCCTCACATACACCCATATACCCCAATCCCATGGGTAAGTACCTTGCTCTATGGTTAAGAAGCACTTCAAGTCACCATATCACACTTGTTTTGAAGTTTTATCCTAGTGGATGCATTCTAGGTGTAACAAACATAATAAAATGTCAATGCATATGATGTCATGCTCAAGTTTTAGTTCTTATAACACCAGGTGTGTTACAATATATCTAAGACAACCTTCACTACAGGATATGGACTATATGAGTTTTTGGTCATGTCTTTTGGACTGACTTATGCACTAGCTTACTTTATGAACCTAATGAGTAAAGTATTCATGGAATACCTCGACCAGTTTGTGGTGGTATTCATCGACGACATACTTGTATACTCTTAGAGTTAAGAAGCACATCAAGATCATCTGAGATTAGTTCTACAGAAACTTCGTGACAATAAGTTGTATGTGAAATTTTCGAAGTGTGATTTTTGGCTGAAGGAAGTTGCTTTCCTAGGTCATATTATCACCGATGGAGGAATCAAAGTAGACCCAGGTAAAATAAGTGAAATACTAAATTGGAAACAACCCACAGATGTGTCCAAGATCAGGAGTTTTCTTGGATTAGCAGGATACTACAGAAGATTCAATGTTCGAGAAAGGTAAAGAGTTTAAGTGGGATGAAGCATGTCAGAAATGCTTTGAGGAATTAAAGGAAAGGCTAACCACTGCACCAGTGTTAATTATGCCTGATATTCACAAAGGATATGATGTGTATGGTTGTGTGATATATGAATGTTTATGTAATGGTGAATGTTACCCATGTAATGGTATATGCTTATTTATTTGACGTACGTATTCTTTTGTATGTACGATACGTGAATCGATGATTAGAAGTTGACTGTGGGGTAGACGAACAAAACTCGTTTGAGGATGACCCATAGGACACGTTCGATCAAGGCAAGTGGATTCTCCCTCTGCATTTCTATTTGTACCCAAATAATTCATATAATAATGTTTACTTTTCGGATATTGCGTAATTTGATGGGATTTGCCTAAATAAGGATTTCCTAGAATTACCAACACTATTCCTTGAATTACCCTGGAATAAATGCTATGCTTAGCAATTTTTGCTATTGCTTAACTTGATAAACATGATGTCACTCTTTTAATGATACTATGTTCTAGAAATGAAGTTTTATTTATGATGTTAACCCGATGATTAAACAAGAACATTTTGTTTTAAATGGAACATGGAGTGACCACCTTGGATAACAGTGCAACCACGAGCGCTATAATGGCTCTAGCTTTGGTAATTAGCTCTATAGAATTAGTGCTTAGCAACCCTACCTAAAAGATGGGCAAGAGGGGCGGTAGTGGTTTGGTGACAGCTCATGTTAACATGGGTGGTATTCTTGGCTAAGTTACCTCATCTAGAGGGTCATCAATACTGACGTGGAAACCTTAGCGGGTGGCTTTGTACTAAGGATATTTTGTGAAAGCCTCATAGTGGATCTCTAGCCATTCACCTAGGCAGTGTTTATGGGTCCGATCAACCCAGGCTAGATGGGATACACGGCTTGAGGGTAAAGTTGTACCACATCTACAGAGTGTACAACTGATATGTCAGTCGTGCTCACAATTAAGAGCAACCTGGACCATCACATGATAATTGAACTTAAAGATGGAAAATAAATCGTGATCCGATGATCTACCAGTGGTTTGCTTAAGTGATTTCACTTAAGTGTTTTTGATATAATTTTATGCCTTTGATTAATTGGGATATTTGGGATACACCTACAATTAGTAAATCAGGTGTTGCTAATAAAATATTTACCAACTAAAATGCTTACCGCTTATCCATAGCTGTGACGGAACCTCCCAAGGTATTAGGCCCACCTACAGATGTCCTTGTCCTAAGGACCTCGGACAACCATGTAGATGCACATAATCACTTGACAAGTATGGTCTTCTGTATTATCATCATGTCGCCTAAGCGCGCTTCACCCATCACGCAGACATTACACAAATAATCGGAGAAAAGAATAAGCGGAAGCGGATTACAATAACTTACTTTACATTCGTAAAATATAGAGAGAGTGTTTATTACAATATCGAGTGTTATGAGTGCATAAGTTATTATTACAAAACAGGGAGGTAAAACATCCTCCCACACAAAAGCCTAATGTTTTAAAACTGGGAGGCAACACCTCCTCCCCAAACAGTTTACTGATTGGCCTCCTCCTTTGGCACCACCTTCGAGTAGAAACAGCAAAACTCCACAGTTTCATCACCTACAACAACATGGGTTCGAAAACCCTGAGTACGGTGTGTACTTTCGCAAGTCTTACCCGACAAAGGAAAAGACTCAAGGATATGCTGGCTTCTGGGAATCAAGGTAAAGTTTATCATGGTTCAAAGACTCTTTTTGCGGAAAAGCTTACTATAAATGGATCCTTAAAAATTTATTTTACTTGTCAGGTTAAGTAAAGTTACCTGCATCTAGAGTTCTTTTTATCCTAGATCAAACACTTGGCCTATATGTCCAAGAAGTAATGGTGATCCGAATCGATTAATACCCAGCTGGGGATCTCCAACCACACGACATTACCTTGCATATTTCAACTCGCCACCGGGTTTCTCAAGACTAGACCGGGTTCACGCCAACCGAGAGCACAGATACACCACTGTCCAGCCTCTTGCCATGGAGGGTACACGCTACTCTCGCCATCTCTCCACTCCCATTGCATGTTGGCCTTTCTGGTATTGGTCTGACCGAGGCAAAGCTTACCCATGACGAGGCATGTGGCCAATTAAAGGGTCCTCAATCAGCAAGCCTAAATCGACACGGTCCTTAATTGACTCAGACGGAGACACTACACTGAGACTTCCTTCTCATGCAAGTCACCCGCCTAGTCTCGTCTTTATCATTTAAAACCCAAAGTTTGGTACCTGTCAGAGGTACATCTTTTCCGATGTTAAACCCATCATGGCCATGATGGATTCACCATCATGTCTTTTTTTGAAAACATCCCATCCCATATGAAGCATCATCTTTGTTTAAAACAAAACATTTTGTTTTCTAAAGCAAGACTAAGCATCAAAAAACTTTTAAGTAACACATGTATCAAGGAATGGTAAACAGTTCCAAGGAAGGAAATGCAACAATTGTTTATCATTCAACTCCTATCACCAAATGCATCATTTCAAGTGCTAAAGAGTTTGAAATAACAAGGAAGGGGTAAATGTACCGAGGCTTGCCTTGTGTTGTAGGAGGCTCAGGATCTGTCCCACAGATATCAAAGTAGAAGTTGTTCTCGATAGGTAGAATTTCAGCTTGCGGGGCAACTTCTTCTTCGACTACCACTTCTACTTCGTTTTCTATGAATAACAATACACATACATGAATGCCCATGTGATGCTATGAATATGCAGTTATAAGAGAAACACACTAAGTCGTATCATGAATACAACTTTCCTTCACGGTATACACCAGTTATTAGGGTTTCCTAGTTTAGTGCCCTATTAGGGTTAGGTATTTAAATCCTAGAAAGCTAGTGTCTTAGGTTTGCGGCCAAACAATGTCCAAAGCATTCCAAATTCTACCCAAGGGCTTTAATCCTCAAGTTAAGCTCACCCAAAAAGTTTTACTATTTTTGGAGCTATCAATTTAATTCTAAAATTCTAAAAGGCTAGGTTTAGGTATCTTTAAATGTTAAATAATTCCTAGTTTGGACTAAAAATCTTGAAACTATTTTTATTAAATACTAGATGAATTTAGGAGTCTAGTAAAATTGGTCCCATGATTTTATTATTTTTCTAGAATTTCCTATAAATTTCTAAGCTTGGCAGAAAAAAGAAAAAGGAAAAGAATGAATAGTGTTGGGCTGAATCCAGCCCAAACCGGCCCACCAACAGGGAAACCCGCACCCGCGCTGATGGTTTTGCGCAGAGACCCCCGGCCTTTCAAATAACTGGTTAAGAAGTCGTGACACTATTCCCTTGTCTCTTTGACAATCACACTTAAACCCCTTAATTTTTGCTTCTTCGCAAGGTCAAGTCCCCGACAATGAACGGCGGTGTGCACGCTCCGGCAGGCTTGTACCAGCCACAACACCCAACCATTCATGCCCTAAGTCGGTCTACACCTAATTCCAACTTGGCAATCCTAATCCATCCCTCAATTGAGTTAATCCGGCATAGAATTCTTCTGCCCACGACGACAGCGAGACCCGCGGGAAAACGGAGGTGTTCCCGTCGACTAGGCATGGGATAGCTTAATTGGTAGGGTCGACGAGCATCACAAGCACACGAGCATGTCTAAACACAAACCAGGAGGGTGAGAGCGGACCTGGAGGTGGCTGACCACGATGAGGTGACTCATGGCGACGCGAAGAGTGGATTTGGGGGAAATCCCAAATTAGGGCGCTGTGGTGGACGATTGGATGCGAGGGCTGGTGCTTTGGCTTCGTAACAACCTAGCGGAGCCAACGGTGCACACAATTTATAGCCTCTGAAAGCGGTGGCTCTGAATTTTGAAGGGGAAAGCTGGCAGTCGGAGAGAGGGGTGAGTCACCGGCGAACGCTATCGTGGCTTTCACCGAGGCAATGTTACGGGCGATGGACAGGCTTCCTATGATGGTTTACTATGACGTGGTAAGGCTTCAAAGCACATGGCATCCGGGCGGCAGGCGGCACACTCCAACGAGGTCACCTGGACCGGCAGCAGGGCAAGTGGGTACGGCGACTAGGCGGTAACAGTGCCCCAAGTTCATCCAAGCGCACGATCTTTTCACCCACGGTCGTTATCCGCACACCAGAGAGCACGAATCGCAGCGCCGGCGAGGATCACGGCACGGGATCACTGGAGGTGAGATACACTGAACTAGGCGATCTGATTCAGTCACTGTACCATCGCGCTAGCCATCAGTTGTTCTAACAGAGCGATTTGTAGTGCTTTGTTCTTCAAATTTTGTGTACCAACTCCCTAATCCATCTGTAACAAAAGTTAGTCTCCTATAATCCAGCTTTGATTTTGTTACAGCAGCTACGACAAAAAATCCAGTGGATCATACTTGAATTCGCCCCCAAAGTTTACCAAAGTTCACTGTTAGCTAAGTTTCAGTCTTTAGTGGTGACTGACAGACCAACTTTGGGCTCATTTTTCTCCAATTTTTGTACATCACTAATGCTTAGTCACTTAATCAAAGTTGTACTCCTATCATGGCTCTACAAGTTTGATGTATTGACTTAGCGCAAAATCCTCATGAATTAAGAAATACAAGGCTCCAAAGTCAGCTTAATCTCACTGAAATTTCAGAGTTTAACATATGGGTGTTCTTGGGACTTTTGCAATTAAGTCCAAATTGCTCCACACTACTTGAAAATTCTCCTATGTAAAAGTTGCGTGGTTTTTTATGTTCTACCACTTTTATATATACACTTTGGTCCAAAAGTGTATAGAATTTGAAATCACCCCTAGGGTACAAATTAGGGCTTTCCATGCTTCCTTTTAGGGTTTTGAGCACTCTAGGGTTTTTGTGTCACTCAAATCCATCAAACTTGATCTATTATGAACATTTCCAATGACTTTTGAGGTATTACTCATTTTGGCTTCCCATTTCCCACATCCTTACTCCCAGGGTTAAGTACCCTACCCTAGGGTTAAGCATACTTCAAATCATGCCATCACATTTGTTTTGAAGTTTTACCTAGTGGATGCATTCTAGGTGTAACAAACATAATGACATGTCAATGCATATGATGTTATGCTCAAGTTTTAGTTCTGGTAACACCAGGGGTGTTACATCCTTCCCCCCATAAAAGAATCTCGTCTCGAGATTTAAGGTCCTAGGGTAAGTAGTGGAAAAGGAAACATGTCACATCTTTATTTCCTTGTTTATCTTACAGAGCAGGGGGTGGTATGGGGTTTATTCCAACTTTACAATCATATATACAAATTTTACAGGTTACATGAAGCTAAAAACCTAGGAAAATTTTTCTCCAAGAAATCTTGAGTCTCCTAGGTAGCTTCATCTTCAGTGTGTTAGTTCCATTGTACCTTATAGAATCTAAGAGTCCTCTTTCTGGTGATTCTGTCCTTTTGATCTAGAACTCGAATGGGATGTTCCAAATAAGTCAAGTCGGGTTCCAAAGTAACATCCACCACATCGATGGTTCGATCAGGAATCTGAAGGCACTTCTTTAACTGAGGTACATGGAACACATTATGCACCGCAGATAATGACTCAAGCAGTTGAAGTTTGTATGCCACTGGTCCGCATTGTTCAAGAATGGGAAATGGGCCAATATATTGGGGTGCCAACTTTGCTTTTACCCAGAATTGATTAACACCCTTCATCGGTGATACTTTTAGGTATACATAATCCTTGGCTTGAAAGACCAAAGGTCGGTGTCGTTTATCCGCATAGCTTTTCTGCCGAGCTTGAGCATCTTTCAAGTGGTGTCTTATCCGTTGAACTTTTTCCTCTGTTTCTTTGACCAAGTCAGGCCTGAATAACCACCATTCTCCTAGTTCAGACCAATTTAAGGGTGTCCGGCATCGTCGTCCGTACAGTGCTTCAAATGGTGCCATCTTAATGCTTTCTTGATATCTCTTATTATAAGAAAATTCTGCCAATGGCAGATAGTCATCCCATTTCTACGGGTATTCCAGGACACATGCCCGTAGCATATCTTCAAGTATCCAATTTACTCTCTCAGTTTGTCCACTTGTTTGAGTATGGTAAGCCGAACTATGGAGTAATTTAGTACCCAAGGATTTATGCAGCTCTTCCCAAAACTTGGATACAAATTGCGGTCCCTAGTCTGACACTATTGTCTTTGGAACTCTGTGCAAACTGAGAATACGAGCAATATAAAGTTCTACATATGTGGCCACTGTATATTTTAGCTTGATGGGAAGAAAGTGGGCAACCTTTGTAAGTCTATCAATTATAGCCCAGATAGAATCAGATTCTTTGTTGTTCTGGGTAATCCTACAATGAAATCCATACTAATATCCTCCCATTTCCAGGTTAGGATTGGCAAAGATTGCAGGGGCCCAGCAACCTTCATATGTATGGCCTTGACTCGTCTGCAAGTGTCACACCTTGCCACATAGCGTGCAATTTCAATCTTCATTTTTGTCCACCAATAATGTTGCTTTAGGTCTTGATACATCTTAGTGCTTCTAGGATGAATGGAATATCGACTAAGATGAACTTCGTCCAAAATTTGCTTGCGGACCTACACATCTTTTGGCACTACTATGTGATCTTTAAACCAGATTACTCCCTGATTATCTGTCCTGAAGCAGTTTGCCTTACCGGCTTTTATTTTCTCATGAATGTACTTCATACCCTTATCTGTTCTTTGGGCATCAATAATTCTCTATAGAAGATCGGACTCAAGCTTCAAATTCATCAAGGTTCCTTGTTGGGTTATCCCCAGATTTAACTTCTCCATTTCTTGACATATAGTAATGTCAGGTGCTCTTACTGTAAGACAATGACAAAAAGTCTTGCGACTTAAAGCATCTGCCACCACATTGGCTTTTCCTGGGTGATAATGGATTTCTAAGTCATAATCTTTGATTAGCTCAAGCCATCTTCTCTGCCTCATGTTTAGTTCTAACTAGGTAAAGATATATTTCAGACTTTTGTGATCCGTATACAAATGGCATGTATTCCCCAGCAGATAGTGACGCCAAATTTTAAGGGCATGAACGACTGCAGCTAGTTCCAGATCATGAGTAGGGTAATGGGTAATGCTCCACATGTCGGCGTAGTTGTCTTGAAGCATAAGCTATGCTCGTCCTTCTTGCATCAAGGCACATCCAAGTCCACTGCCTGACGCGTCACAGTACACATCAAAAGGCTTTTCAATATCCGGTTGGGCTAGAACCGGTGTAGTGGTCATTAACACTTTTAGCTGCTCAAAGGCTACGTTGCATTTTGGGGACCAATCAAACTTAGTATCATTCTTCAATAATCCCATAATGGGTTTAACAATCTTGGAGAAATCTGGATTGAATCTGCGGTAATAACCAGCTAGTCCAAGGAAACTCCAAACTTGATGTACGGTAGCAGGTGAGTTCCACTCTAGAATATCCTTGACTTTGCTGGGATTGACCACAATCCCTTTAGTAGACAATACATGTCCATAAAACTGGATTTCCTCCAACCAGAACATGCATTTGCTGAACTTGGCGTACAAATGATGTTCCCTTAAGTGCATTAGCATGATTCATAAGTGCTTTGCATGCTCCTCTTCATTTTTAGAATAGATTAGAATGTCGTCAATGAAGACCACCACAAACTTGTATAACTCGGGCATGAATACCGAATTCATTAAGTATGTGAAGTGGGCCAGAGCATTTGTTAATCCGAAAGACAAGACCAGATACTCAAATAATCCATACCACGTGGTAAATGCGGTCTTGGGTATATCCTCGGGTCAAATACGGATCTGATGATAGCCTGATCTGAGAACAATCTTGGAGAATACTCGGGCTCTAGTAAGTTGATCGAATAAAATATCGATCCGAGAAAGAGGATACTTGTTCTTGATGGTAACCTCATTGAGGGGTCTATAGTCCACGCACATTCGAAGTGTCTGATCCTTCTTCTTGACGAAAATTGCTGGACATCCCCATGGTGATGAACTTGGTCTAATGAACCCCTTCTCCAACAAGACTTGTAGTTGAGTCTTGAGTTCTACCAGTTCATTAGGTGTCATGCAGTACGACCTTCTGGAAATAGGAGCCGTACCAGGCTTCAATTCAATCACAAATTCCACATCCCTTTCAGGAGGCAATCCGGGCAAGTCTTCGGGAAAGACATCCGGAAATTCACATACCACCGGAATATCCTGAATTTCTTGTACTATAGTCTCAAAAACTTGTCCAGATGCTTTGACTTGGACAGTTATAGGGATGGACAATTGGACTTCTTCATGACCATAACTTAACTTAATGGTCCTTTGGTCAGTATTAATGATGGCTTTATTCTAGGCTAACCAATTCATTCCCAAAATCACATATATATCTTTCCCCTTTATAACAATCATGTTTTAAGGAATTCATGTCCGGCCAAAGTTACGGGTATGTGGAAGGCTACTTCCTTAGTAAATATTCGGCCCCCAGGTGAGTGGATAACAAATCCCTCCCTTGATTCAGTGCAATGTATGCAATATTTCTCCACAAAAGTCTTGCTTATGAAGGTATGTGATGCACCAGTATTGAAAAGGATAACTGCTGGGTGGTTGGCAACGAGGAACGTACCCATCATCACCGGTTCGCCTTCCGGTGTAGTAGCCACCTAAGTATAATAGACCCGTCCGGTTTTCTTCAAATTTTTGCCTGTTGAAGAGTTGGTCATGTTCTCCTTTCCTTGATTTGAGTTCCCAGAAGTCTGCTGAAAGTTAGATTTGTTTTGCTTAGGATATGGACAGTCCTTGATGAAATGCCTGGACTTTCCACAATTGAAGCAACCACTGGAGAAACTGGGAAGGGCAGGGAAACAAACACCAGGGGCACTCAGCTGATTGGTCGGAGCGGGGGCAGGAGTGGGATGAATAAATACGGGTTGTTTGAATGGATATGTAGGTGGGCGTGGTGAAGAACGGTTTGGATTGAAAGGTCGAATTACCAACCTTGTTCTCTTTTTAGGTCCCTGACTTGATCTTTCACCCGCATATCCTTTTGACTTCTCGTGTCCCGCATTTTTGGCTTCAACTGCCAGTGCTATACTGATAGCCCTGCTGTATGTGAGGTCCAGACATGTTGCCATCTTACGCTGGAGTCTATCATTTAGTCCCCTCATAAAACAATTCTTCTTTTTCAAGTCTGTATCCACTAAGTCAATGGCGTATTGGAAGAGGTGATTAAATTTATTGAGATACTGCATCACAGAATCTCCCCCTTGCTTCAGTCGGATGAACTCTTCTAGTTTCATTTGTAGCACGCCTTCCAGAACATAATGTTCCCTAAATGCCAACTTGAACTCTTCCCAAGTGACTTGATGTCCCGTAGGTTGGATGGCGGAAAAGTTTGCCCACCAGGTGCTGGCGGGGCCTCTTAACTGCTGAGCGGCAAATAGGGGCTTCTGTACTTCGGTGCATCGGATTAGCTCAAATTTCTGTTCCATTACTCGCACCCATTCGTCATCTTCCAAGGGTTCCTCTGCCTTGACAAAGACCGGTGGGCGAGTTTCGGAGAACTCCAGATAGGTAGTGTCTCGTGGTCCTTGAGGGGGAACTCTTCCTCCGTGTTGTTGAAATTGGTTGCCCGCCATTTCACACAGAAAGCGCGTGTTGTTGGCGGTGGCATTGACCAAGGTAGTGATAGCCTCGCCCAGGGTAGGCGGTACCAGTGATGGGTTGGGAGTGTCCTCCCCACTGCGGGACGTACCCGCCACATCATGAGCACGAGTCAGGGATGGCATCTGAGGCAAAAGAAACATTTGGAAATATAACAAGCCAACATACACCATCTTTATTACATTGCTGAATTGTAATAATTACTCCATTATACAACTCGACTTCCTTACTTATTTTACATAAGTACATTGCTTAAACTATATTATTCTAATTTTCTTCATCCTTAGCTGCTACACTGCCTACTTCAGGAGACCGTTCATCAGCAAGGTTCATGGAAGAAGGGGCTGCAAAAAGGTCCAACCCCCCATCAGGTCCTCCATTAGCTATCCCATATGGTCCACCTTCCATTGTTGAAACTTCTGGTGGCACGTTCGGATGTAGCTGATCATACAGCACGTGCACCTCTTCATGAAGTGTGTTGCAATATGCTTGCAGGTTTTCCAGTGATGCACTGAACTCTGGTACTCGGGCTAGAGCTTTGGCTTCACAGTCCCAAGCGTAAGAGAGCGAGTTTATGACCCAGTCAATGGCCGTATCTTGTTCCGCAATCTCATGCTGCAAGTGATGAACTTCCGCAGATAGCTCCGCTATACGGTGGCTATCCCGTGCACGTGCCCTGCTCCCGTGGCGTAGCTTTGACCTAAGTTGTTCCACCTGGGCTTCCAGGTCTCCGATTGGGTCATTATTGCCACTGCTGCTTCCGTCATGCCTAGAGGCCAGCGGATGTCGAGGCACACCATGAGGTCCAATTGATTTGCGATGGGTAGTTTTAGTGCGCGCCATATCTCCATAAGAGGGGAAAAAATTTATTTAGTATAGTTTAAACATGATGCATGCATAACCTAATAATTATGGGATCAATCTTTCATCGATCCCCTACTTCGTCATATACTGCACTCTGCTACCTGGTTTTAAAAATGACTACCAGGAAGTGGTCAGATGAGAACGAAAGAATATTTTAAGGTAAGTATTTAAAATTTCTTTTGGAGTACTACGTAATGTCTGAAGAGACGGGCTTCGCTCTGATACCAGCTGTGACGGAACCTCCCAAGGTATTAGGCCCACCTACAGATGTCCTTGTCCTTAGGACCTCGGACAACCATGTAGATGCACATAATCACTTGACAAGTTCGGTCTTCTGTATTATCATCATGTCGCCCAAGAGCGCTTCACCCATCATGTAGACATTACACACATAATCAAAGAAAAGAATAAGCGGAAGCGGATTACAATAACTTACTTTACATTCGTAAAATATAGAGAGTGTTTATTACAATACCGGGTGTTATGAGTGCATAAGTTGTTATTACAAAACAGGGAGGTAAAACATCCTCCCACACAAAAGCTTAGTGTTTTAAAACTGGGAGGCAACACATCCTCCCCAAATAGTTTACTGATTGGCCTCCTCCTTTGGCACCACCTTCGAGCAGAAACAGCAAAACTATGTTGTTTCATCACCTACAACAACATGGGTTCGAAAACCCTGAGTACGGAGTGTACTATCTCAAGTCTTACCCGACAAAGGAAAGACTCTCAAGGATATGCTGGCTTTTGGGAATCAAGGTAAAGTTTATCAAGATTCAAAGACTCCTTCTGCGGAAAAGCTTACTATGAGTGGATCCTGATGAATTTATTTTACTTGTTAGGTTAAGTAAAGTAACCTGCATCTAGAGTTCTTTCTATCCTAGATCAAACACTTGGCCTACACTAGCCGTCTTTTGTCATCCCTTCAGTTCACTGGATTGCTACATGTAGGGCAGTGACCAAGTCTTCATGTCTGAGAAGTAACAGCGATCCGAATAGATTAATACCCAGCTGGGGATCTCCAACTACATGACATATGTAGCACTTAACCCTTGTATATGTCAACTCGCCACCGGGTTTCTCAAGACCTTACCGGGTTCATGCCAACCGAGAGCACAGATACACCACCGTCCAGCCTCTTGCCATAGAGGGTACTATAACACCTTAGGTGTTACCAAGGCACTGGTTTCATACTTGCACTAATGACTTGTTATCACATGTGCTTAAGTGGGGAGAGGGAGACCCCAAGACCTTGGAGACCATGGATTAACCAAGGTAGATTAATGACAAAAGCTTTACCCAAACATTTTGAGCAATTGTCATCTTGGGCAAAGGAGGTTAAACCCTAGACCCCTAAAGGCACTAAACTTCCAAGCAAGGGATTGATGGGCAAGTTAATCAAATGGTAAATCCTTGTTTCAAATCTTAACCAAAGTTTAAGTGCACACTAAAATTTATAAAATGCAGAGGGGAAACATTACAAAAAGGCCCCTCAAAAGACCCCAAATCCACTCATTAAGTAGAGAGCACACTAGAGCTCTCTAATCTTCTCTAAGTTAAATTTTAACCCTAATCTAAAGATCAGGCGTGTTCACTTAGTAAATGGTGCCAAAACCACTTGGTCTGAATACCAAAAAGGTGTCAAACTACCTAAGGAACCCACTAGAAAAATTTGAACCCGAGCCAAAACCATTTAACATGGTTTGACATCACTTTTGTCTCAGGGTGGACAGTGAGACACACCAGATTTGGCTGTCCGCAAATCTTCTGACCTAGGGCTTATCTTCCCTTGGAACTCACATACAAGAGATAGCCATAGGTGCCAGGAAGAGGTCTGCGCCGGATTTTTGCCAAGATTCGCACGTTTGCGATCTCGGCAAGCTTTTGAACATGGGCAGAAGAACACCTCCATGTGTTCGACGCGCACTGAACTCGCCAGAGCATGCCCAGCGCCCGAACCCGCGCGCCCCGCATCGCGCCAAGCCGAGCCCGTGCCATGGCTTCGCGCCCCGCGCCTATAAAGCAAGCCAAGGCTTCAACCGTACTCCCCCACGCTCTCGACCTTGCCGGAGAGCGCAAGATCACCGACGTTTGCCCTGCACACGGCGTGCCAGCGGTCGCCCGAGCACCTGCCACAATAGACCGGCCAACCGATCCATTCCCAGCCCCGTCCGACCCTCGAGAGAGACTCTGCGTGCCTCGGTGAAGCTTCTAGAGCGAGGAATCGAGCTCTGCCTCACCGGAGACGCCGGATCAAGGTCACCGGACTTCACCCGACTACCGGCGAACGTAGCCCGAGCTCCCGGTGAGTTATTCTTCGATTCCTTGCACGGGTCGACTCATTAGCCACCCCGGGAAGCTTCCCTTGCCCTTGGATTGACCTATATCGCCGTGGATAGGCCAGAGCACTCGCCGCCGATGAGCTCGCCCGCCTGCGCACGTGGACCGACCGATTTCGGCCATCACCGTCATCGAGCCGTACCTCGTCGTGAGCGCAAGGACCTCCCGAAGCCAACCTCGCCCTTTGCCGGACCTCCCTCGCCGCCGGTAAGCCGCGCCACCCTTTTTCTCTCGCGGGTACTATTCAAAAGGGGGGAGGGACCTCGGGGAAGAAGGAAGAAAGTCAGGGGGGTTTCTGAAGTGTCAGCGACTCAAATGAATAGTTGCGCAGGGGTATAAGTTGAAGGATTGTTTTGAGAGAAACCCAGGGTCCTCGGTGTAAACTGGTTTTTTCAGAAAACCTTTTAAACAATTCTCATTTAAATACAAACAGAACTTGTAAAATTCATAACTTCAGTTTTATTTGGCCAAATTTAGTCAAACCAATTTTGCTAGGTTCTAAATAATGTGAAACTACTTAGGAAAAATACAAAACCCCTAAGTGTTGCAGAAGATTTCAAAGTTTTGATTTAAATAGTTATCTGGCCAAAAGCTAAATAAAATAGGGAAAAATGGTTACACTGTTAGACTAGGGTTAAGAAAAATCAGAGAAGTACCTAGCCACTCCCTGATCTGTTTAAAAATAGTACACCCCTCAGTACGCCAGATTAAGGAAGAGTTTACCATTTAAACTCATTTTAGCCTAAAGTTAAAGAAAATAGAAAAGGTAGTTTAAAGTAAGGACTAGGGGGCAACCACATTTTTGCTAGCTCACTTACTTCACATAGTTCACTAAAAAATTTTGTTAGACCCTTGGTTAGTACAAAAGAAATGCACTGCCTTTTATTTTATGAAAACAAGGAAAACTTAGAAAAATCCTAGAAAAATAATCCTGATGAGAAACCACCCCCAGCCTTGGGATAACTAATATTTTGTTATTATGAATGTAGGAAAAATATGAGTTTTGTTGTTTGATATTTTTCAAATAACAAGTTAGTTGTAAGTACCTTTTTGGCATTAAACTTTAGAAAATCACAACTAAATAGCCATTAGGTCTTTTTCTGTGATTTTTAACACAGAGGCCTATTATCACCTATGAATCTTGACAAAAATAAAATTTAGTACAGAGACCTCCCCTAAATCAGAGCTATAGTGTGAAGTGCCCTTTTACCCTTACTTTTGTAATTTTGCACAAGAAGCATCTGAATTAATCTCCACCTCAAATTTTTAGAAGATCCCACAATTGTCAATACTTACCCACTGTAATTTTTATGACATTTTTGAAAAATGTTAACTAACCATGATGGTTCAAAACTGCTTGATAAGGAGCAGTAGAAAGAGGAAAGTGGAACTTTGGGAGAAATAGATAAAAATACAAAACCCTTAAGTATATCCAATAAGGAACCCTAAAGAGAAACACTAAATTTAATACTGTTTTTACTATGCAAACCTTTACAATTGTTATATCATTTTATGCATATATCTTATGCATTGCATTCGATAGACTGTAATCTCGCCGACGGGGAATACATCCTCGTGCCGGAGCAAGGAGTTGCTCAGGAGGTAGCCCAGGATCCAGCACCAGAGCCTACCATCGAGGATCTGCCTGCCCCAGCTTTGGAAGGCAAGCCCCGGTTTTATGCATAACCGTTTATATATGCTATTTTACTACACTTAATGTTTATAGGTTTGTACTGTGCACTTAAGTGTAGGAGTTGACTGAAACCCTAGTTGCATGAACTCAGGATTTCCTTTGTGATGGATACTAATATGCTAGGTTGAGTAGCTACTTTGCTAATTAGGGATCTCGGTAGAAGTCGAGTGATTTTTTCTAGCACTCGCACGAGGTCAGGAATTGGTTGTATCCACTTTGATAAAGAATGATGATGGTCTATGGACACGGGTCCATGGGGACGCGTGGTCTATAAGACGGAAATTGGAATAAGGATTAACGTGCGGATACCTGTGTCAAGCGTTTGAACGTACTAAACACATGCCGAGAAATATGGTAAATCGGTAAGCCTAGTAACTGAGTGAACCTGGCAGCAGACCTTTACCCGTCACCCGACCTGAGACATGGTCTCCCATTCTGGTTATGGTGGGTACAAGTGCGGTCACTGCGACGGCAGTCGGGGTCAGTGAGGCATTGTACGCCAAGGTGGTGAGCCCTGATCTGTTGACAGGGAATCGATGGGAACGGTTGATGTGTGTGGGGATGGAGTGCCTCGCCACGTCGTGTGTTTAGGTTTACCTTGCAAGGATAAAAACTCGATTTGAATCGTCTGCTTCTCGCAGCTAATGAGACTGCTTGATGCATTGTACTGCATTGAGTAACAAGTGGAAATGGGTTGACTTGGCAAAAGATGTGGATTGCTAAATGTTTGATACCATGTGTGATTAGATAGGTACACCATTAGTCTTAAGAGAGTCACACCAAAACTTGAAAAGCTAAGATTTGATTTAGACTCAGCTAGTGCTTTTGGCAAAGCAAACCTCACCAAACAGCTGCATGTCTAGAGGTAGAGGAGTAGACCCCTCACACTGGGTAAGTCTAGCTGAGTATTAGTATACTCAGCCTTGCTTGTGGCATAATTTTACAGGTTCTCTGGAGGACATGGTTGTTGGAGTGACTTGACCGTCCACCTTGCCACCGGGTTGGACAGTCGAGTGGGACCCTGCCTCGGCAGAGGAGGAGAATGAGGAGTGATAGGACAGGCTCCCCCAATCCTCCGTTTATTTATCGTTATTTTATTCCGCTGCATTCCAAACAATGATCACTGCTTTTGCTAAACTCCAATGATGTTGTAATAAATTTAATACTCCTTAATGTATGGTTTTATGTTTTATTGTATTTGCTCTGTGCCTCATCATTGAGTGAGTACATGGTACTTGATCCTATTAGTGGCCTCGTCGGACTAGATCCGAGGGACTGACGTGTTATTCCTATTTAAGTGTGGTCTAGCCTCTAAGGTGGGACTCAAGCACTTAAGTTGGAATAACTCGGGCGGTTCCACCACAGGTACACGCTACTCTCGCCATCTCTCCACTC